>CM067376.1:107007815-107607815 GCA_034510155.1 Eucriotettix oculatus | reverse complement strand
CGCGTTATCGCCGACGCCAGTAGCTCTTTCATTTGCATAGAGTGTACGCACGCGACGAGACGCGCAGGTGACGCCACACTACTTTCACAAACCTCTCCAGCCCGCCTTCTTATCTACCAATGTCTCAGAACGTATCATATACTTAACTCGATGCATTATAATATTGGATCTCAGCTGGACTTTTACTAATCCTAAGTATTCTTTATAAAGTTTTAAATTCTGAATCAAAAGCATAATGTAAATGAGTTACTTCTGGATCTTCGGCCATTGAACGAAACATTCTCTTCCGCGGCCATGTTCTTAGATTCTGCATGTATTCAGTTATGTTATTAGCTGTGAAATATCACTTTAAAGTCATTGAGATAATTTGTAATTGCACATTCATTTGTCAAATAAGCCCAGTAACATCCTAATTGGATGTTTTGTATTAAGCTAGTGCACACTGACGTGGTATCTTAATATTTTTAATTATCATCTGAAATACTTAATTTTATGCGTGATTCAGACTGTTTAAATGGATATGTCGTTATTATAATAGGGTTTTGATGGTTCTTCGGCTGTTCAGAAAGAAAATGTTATGTTTCCTTTATCAAAGAATTGTTAAAGAGGCTAATGTCCTTTCTACTCCACAACAATTTTGTAAATTTCACAATTGTGTTGAATAAATGAGGTTTTCAATTTAATACCTTAAAAATATTTTCAGCAATGATTTCCTAATATTTACACTTATATTACCCGTAAGTAAATTCCTCTTTTTCGCGAAAGACTTCCTTGCCTGTGCTATCCTACTCTATATGCCAACTATACTTCTACCATCCCAAATGGAAGAATTCCTTAACTTCCTTCACAATATCGCTTCCCAAATTAACACCCTTTGTTCTTCCACTGTTTCCCAAGCTAGACTCCATTACCTTGCTTTTCTCTATATTAATTCTCATATTGAACACCCCAATTATGATTTCCAAGTCTTCTTCTAACTCCCCTAATACTACAATATCATCGGAAAAGCGTAGGCTTTTTATTTATTTTCCTTGCAGTATGATTACTTTTCCATATTCCGTTTTTACTTTCTTCATTGCCTGTTCTATGTGTAAGTTAAACAGCATGGGCGCAAGACTGCATCCTTCTTACTCCTTTCTTGATTACGGCTAAGGGAAGATATGGGGTGTGGTAGTTATGTGGAAATGAATAGGCTTGCGCAATATAGGTTAGCATGGAGTGTTATATCAGACCAGTATTAGGACAGAACACCGCAACAACACAACCTTAAAAATAATGTGTTAGTCATCCTTTTACCTCATTATTGTCTTATTAAATTAACTAAAAACTGCACATATAATTTAATTCGTACTATTGTGCCTTGAGTGACAGCTGTATTTCTTGTTCGATTCTGTTATCACACTGTTGTTTGATTATTCTCAGGCATCCTATAGAGGCTTTCAAGAAGGGCAGGTCGATGTAGAAATGGAATAAAACAAGCTGTGTGTGAGGTATTAACGATTTTTTTTATTTGAAAGGTACGTGTATGACCTTTCAAATAAAATGGATTAAGTTTATACATCCTACACAGGTTGCTTTATTCCATTTCAACATTTAAACATCGCCTCACCTTTATTGAAAACCCCTATATTTGCCCCAGGTTCTCCTAGCAGCAAAAACAAGTATTAGTAGCTCTTTACATTCTCTATGTTGTCTATCAAATTATAATTATTATTAATTCAGCTGATTAGAAATAAAACCATTCTTACGTGTACATTAACTCACAGTGCTTTGCAATGTTGGTAAGTAACAGTTAAAATACGTAAATATATTTATACGTAAGTTACTGTTAGTTTAAAAAGACATTTCTGATATACACAGTTATCTTAATTTTATCATTAACTAAGAATTCCGAAAGTCACAATGTTCTGGATCTAAAAAACTGATAATTTCTGAAACAAAAAACTTTACTAATCTTCGAAATTGCACGAAAATTACTTCATCTATAATTTCGTTAAAAATATAGTATTAATTTTCAATATTCAAAGTATTTAATTGTACACAAATGAGGTTGAGCTTCACAAAAATATTTACTACACATATGTCCCGTAATTTCATTTGTTCTATAAGTTGCTGTTTCCTTAGAAATTTATGAGTGACGCCGTCGACAGTAATCTTTCGTGAACCTGCCTTCATTAATTTCGTGAGGGTCATTTTGACGGAAGCGCCTTTACATTGATTAAAAGCAAACAGATGAGGGTATTGCCAAGCTGTTCACTTCTAGAATGATAATGAACCTTTCAGAAATACGCAAAAATTGTTCTCAGAAATAAGTTCCATGGAGGTCGTGAAAGTGATATAAAGAAACCACGCTTTTTCCTGAGGAAACGTAGGCCTCATAATTTAATGTAATATTTATCCCAAATGGTCCAATACAACCAATTATTTCTTATATACACTGCGTCACCCTGTCATCTAGGGGATAAAAAGTTCAGGAAAATATATGAATACGCCTCACCAATTGAAAATTAACGATGAGAAATTACAATTCATAACTGGGAGGAGCTTATAGTATTATGGATGAGATATTCTCGAACGTAAGTATTGTATGTACATCCCGACTTTCACTGATATTTAATCATTGTCCATTCGTAAATCAAACACAGTTACAACGTAGTCCACGCGAACACTTCATATAGTATTCAAGCTCCGGTTCTTCGATGTATTTATAAAATTATGACCGGGACGTTTAATAATAGATTTATGTAATATAAACACATAGAAACTTAGTCCTTGGAGTTAGAGTTAATACAAATAGACATCGAGTGTGTTAATGTTTTGTTTACTTTTATGTGTTCAAAGAAGGATAATATTTCACTATTCCATCACGTCTATAAATTAACCGCGCCCTCATCCACCCGAAATCCACGATCCAACAACCCCATAACAATTCTCCCCCTCCTCTATGCTTCTGTCGGTTCAAAAGAAAACTCCGAATGGGCTTCATCTTTCCCCCTGAATATCCAGGCACATCCTAACCCACCTTACCATCATGCCCACAGTCCAAATCCTCATACATTCTCCACTAATCAATACGCCGCCTATCAAACCTCACCCACCCACATTGTATGTCTCTCAGATACACACGGGAAAAATAAATAAAACAACCTTACCCATCTGTTAAGTAAACTAATCATTAGGTATCTTCCTGTTAACATGTGAAATATATACATAATTATGATTTTGTAAATACATTATTTTAATCTTGTATATACTGGAACAATTATAGTACCAAACTAATAATCGTTTATATGAAATAAACGAAAAAAAATTAACCGCGATACGATGTGATATTTACAAACCAACCTGTGCATTCTATATTGATACAGGATAGTGGTACGTTTTCTATCAGCAAAATGCTTATTTGATCTTCTACGCTGCATATTAAAATTGATAAGAAAATCGCGTTATTCTTTTAAATATATAGGCACTTTGCAACTATAGGAAACATTATGTGGTTTATCAAATCTATTGCTTTGATTGTAATGTTTGCTTCGTAGAGGAAACTGAAGCTCGTATAAAGAAACTTTTCACAATCCAAATTGATAAACAATCTGACATCTCCCAACATATTATCAATTTCAAGTATTCCACTGGTTGGTAAAATGCTTAGATGTTGACAGAAGATACTATTCTACTATTATATCAGAAATTCTTTATATTAAATGCATCATCTGTGTAAGAAATGTACAAAGAGATTCTATGATGGATGAAGAGTTCTCAGGATTCCAGTCGGTGATGTCGTTTGTAATCCATGTTTTTATGGTTGACACCGCCATCATCTTCAGGTGATTCTATGATAGTCAGAGAAAGCTATGATTCCTTATTATTAACCTAACATATTTTATTTTAATATTTATTCCCTCGGTTTCACGTCGTAAACTGATGCGTAAACATGTATGTAATTTTCTGCGATATCCTGGTATGCATATGTTAAGAGTCGTTTTTATAAAAAGTAATATAAATAAAACCGAAAACTGAGTCATCATTGGAAAATTCAAAGAGGTAAAAAGAAAGTAATATTGTCTCGGTGGCAACTTGAGCGCACAAACAACAAGGTTTTCAGAAACGTTGTGTGTAATTTAGTTTGTAATTTTATCTTTTTATTTAATATCCATTTGTTAATTATTTTTTATATTTCCAAGACAATATTATTCTCCAGTTTGGGAGGCTATAGGGAGGGAACCTAGTTAAAATCTCTGAAAATGCATATCCGGCTTTTCGTAGATACTTCTTTGAAACAAAAGCGATAAAACTAGTCATTTGTAACACTGCGGGGAACATTGTGAAGGTTCGAAAGATTGACTAGTTTTCTTTTCAACTCGAGAATTTGAATTTATTTGCTCCAAAATGTAATAAATTATATATTTATAGTCAATTTGATCTATTTGTAGACAATTTCAATGGTTCACTTAAGCTCAGTTTTATTATTTTGTTCTTGGTAAAACGACGTGTTTATGAAAATTAAGGTGTACAAATATATACCATACGAATCATAGAAGATAGATTTGACTATGATTTTATAATGATATGAAAATACTCAACTACAACTACGACCTTGCCGAATGTTTGTATTTCCCATAGGCCATTGACTGTCTCTCCTTACATTTCGCATCAGGTATTATTTTCATTACGTCTGTTTGTTTATGCGGGAAGAAATACGATCTGAAGTTATATTGGTTTCCGCCTGATTTATTATTCTTAGTCACATTGTTTTCTTTTTTACCCCTGAGGCATTACAGCAGTAAGCGTTTATATAATTGTCTGTCTTTGAAAGCTAATTCAGAAGGCACAGACCTATTGTTCCAATTGCCGGCTGTCAGCTGCAACTTTTTCACTCTCTTAAGAGGGAGATATCAAAAGTATTGGGGTAATTACTTAGTTCTACTGGTAGGCAATCATTCCACTGTACATATTAACGACTAACTTGTAACATATTTTTTATAAATAAAATGAACGTTATTTTAATATATGTTTGAAAAATGTCTGGAAAATAACTAATAATGCGTGAAATTATTAATATGTTAAGATAAATGAATGTTTTTAGTTATAAAATGCTTGGATGAAAAATAAATATAATCACTTCTGCCTTCTGATTAATAATTAACTATCTCGAGTATTTCTTGGTTTCCGCCTGATTCTTGTTTCTTGGAGGAGCAATAAAATGATGATATAATACTATCACAATTTTAAATGTCTCTATATACAAGCAAATTAATTAACTGTAACGATACTGATTGACCTAACTTATGCACTTTATTGGCAAAATTTATACGTGGCTCTTAAATTAAAAATCACCATTATTTAATAATATCGTATGAGTCATCATTCGTTACCTTAGATAATAATGAATTTCATTACTGTGGTTAATTTGTTAAGGGTTGCGTGGATTGATGTTGGGTATTTGGCCTTTTAGTAATATTTTTTGAATATATTTATTTATGAAATTTTGTGGGTAAGAATTATCTGTTAATATATCTTTGATTATTTCAATATTATTATATTTAAATTTATGTAGAGACAGCAATATGGCTTTATCAGTAAGGTTATATATAACTGAAATTTTTTGTTGAATATTTTGTTTTTGTTTTACTAATTGTCTGTTTTTGACCTCATATAAACATTAATTTTCTTTTACTGGTTTTCAATGTTTATAACAGAAAAACTAAACCTGATTTATAAATTGCCCGGGAAACGCGAACGATTCGCATAAGCATAGGATTTTTGGCAACAAATAGAAACGTTACAAATCCAGTGATCGAAAACGTTTATTCTGCAATTTTTTTATGATGACTTTATTGGACAATGTCTTAAAAATGTCGATTTACATAATCTATTGTTGAAATATTTAATAACTCTACTTACATTGTTTCTTAATCGTTTTACCTCGTTTCACTACTAATACTACCAACACCTATTTCCCACATATGATGAAATATAAATTTATGCATTATTATTACATAAACATCCTAGTGGTTAAAAATGCGAACCGAAATTTTCTTTATTTTTGAAGAAACTTCAACGGAAAACGTCTTGTAGACGATTCCATGTTTTACTAAGATATTTAAGTTAAATGCGGAAATGTAAATATTAATTGTTCCCTAATGGGTTTCGCTGGACGAAATTCTATAATATTAAGGAAATCTCGACCTGGCCGGCAATCGAACACGGGACTTTCGTACTTTGATCGATTACCCTACTATCTAAGCCATTTGTGTTGATTCCCAGTCCGAACGAGGACTCACCATCTTATAAAGCCCACGTGTAATTTACGGTGCTAATTTTTAACAAAGTCTAATATTAATCTTTTTTTAAATTTGTTTATAGTCGCACCAACAACGAAGTCACTTGCTGCTTAGGTACATAATTTTCTTTTTCTCTGTCAGGTATACTCAGTCAGGGTACTTGAAAACACAAATACCCAGGTCCTTGCCAGGAATATTAATCTTCTTCAGTTTTGTAGACCCTTTGGCTTGGTTCAAGTAAACGCAATTCTTATATTCTAGAATACTAAAATTCCTTCATCGATGTTAGTCTTTTTGCTGTATTATCTTACAGATATTCTTCCCCATATGAATTTAATTTCAGAGATAATGTTTATTACAAGTTTCTGTAATTTTACATTAAATCTCGTATTATCGTTGTTATAATACTGTTATTCATTTTAAACAAATGATATAGGAAGGAGGAATCGCTCTGTCATTGTAAATCACAATTCAATTTTAATGAAATCTTTGGCAGTCGTATAACAACCCAAGTGTTTGCATAGTACGGAGTCATATATTTCTGTCACAGCGAAATTATTACTTAAATTCTGTGTTGTTTCTTTAAATTTCTTAATGTGTTATCAGATCAGCAATGTTAAGCATGCCGTAATATCATAGTAATGTTTTGCTGATGTTTTACCTTTCTGCCCTGAAAGTCATCGTGTGGACCAAGGGGTACTGCCTGAGTGAAACCAGACGTCTGACAACTCTATCACGACATAATTGCCGGTGATTTATAGAAGGGTCGGAACAGGTGCCCCGCACCAGCACCGCGAGGCTGGACTGGCTGCAACACTAGTGCTCGTGCTCGTGCTCGTGACGTCACGAGCGAGAAGCCAAGATAAACAGAGCATCCATCTGGACCCGACGCGGCGCGACGCGATACGAGGAGACGTGCCTCCAGTTAATGAAAGTCTCCGTCTGTGGCTTGTCCGACGTATTCAAGCGCCTGCACAAGAAAATATGGACTCCAGTGAGCGGGCTTAGGAGATGCGCTGCTTATAGTCAGTCAGGGGGTTCAGACACACGTCACAACCATTAGCGACCATTTCAGTAAACAAATGACTGTTTAAATAATGGAATGTGTGTTTCTTACTATGAACTCGGATTTGAACCGTGCTCTAAGAAAGTGGCGAAGTTTTCGTTCCTGTACAATATTATAACAAAAACAGCCAACTCTTTACAAATCACGTGGTTGGACCCAAATTCTCGAAGAAAAATTAAAAATGAACTAATCAATTAAATCGTGAGAGATGTATTATGTTACCCAGTGTCGCCGTGACTGGCATTGGGGGAGATTCGTACTTTCTACCCTTCATCCTTATTCAATTTGACAATGCTTTCTTGAAATCATTGGGGTAAATACTTGAATTAAGTTCTAATAGAAGGCTTTCTTAATCGCTCCACAAATCTATTAAAGAAAACTGCAGCTGAGACTTATATTTTCCCCATTAAACAACGTATCTCACTTCCTCGTGAATAGTTTATAGTAAATAAGCATTACCTTACTATTGATTACATGTAAGGGCGCGTCACCAAAATGCAGGAACTGATACTGTAAGCGAAATTTAATTAAAAAATTATTAAATACTAGCTGTGTGCCCTTCATTTATCGGGAATTCATTTGTACTTACCCACTACAGTATTTCATTGGACCGTAATCTCTTTGTAAATACCACGAAAATTCGAAAATCTACGTTTTCTCACCATGTACTCTACCAAGCGCGGTGACTCAGTTTCCTTTTCTTATTGAGATTGAAAGTCGCGTCAACACGAGACTTGGCAACTACCAAAATTAATTAAAATATTAACCAAAATAATTAATTGGTTTGTGAAGAAGGAGTAGGAAGAGACAAACACTCTTAGACCAGTAAAAAAACAGGCACATATATATTTCTTAAATTTTATTTAGGACGCCAATATCTTCAATGAAATTCAGAATATTGTGAACCGCCACTAGAGAAGATAACAGTTCACGTCTGGAGTGGTTTGCAAGCGTGGCATTTCTGATTGTGTCATAGCGGGGAATTCAAAGTGGATGTGCGGAACCGTCAGGGCAATGTTACACAATCGGAGCAAAACGGCTTAGGAGACCTAGAAAAAATACATGAATACTTAGGCGGGTGTGGAAGATCTGAGTTTTGTTTTGCAACAACGACCTGCTGACCCGAGAAGTTCTGTGGATATGTTATCTCTTTCTAGAATTCCATTTCTTTATAGAGGATTCCTACGTTTTTTCCTCTTCTAACTTTATTCCACCTTTCAGTCAGGAGGTTGATGCGCCTGATTATTACGTCTTTTCTTGAGGAGATGGGAATATTCGAGTGGTTTAGTTGCAAGGAGGCCTCCAGATTAGCAGCTTTGACGGCAAGCTCATTTCCCAAAAAGCCCTCTTGAGCCGGGTTTAGCAGATGGTAATTTCTTGATTATTTACTTTTATCTTCAAAAAAAATTCCTTATTTCATAGATGCGACCACTTCAATATCGGTGATTGGAGAATAAGTTGATCGCCATTAGAGAATTGGTCAAAATCCATATGAAATTGGATTGGTGGTCCTTGCAATACCGTAATGCCATCAGTATTACATATGTTTCAGCCGTTGTGGCCGAAGTATTCTTGCTGATTGCCATTCAATTGCTAAATTCAGCTGAGACAAACGAGCTTCCTACCCCATTAATTAGATTTTGAAACATCTGTGAAAGACACTCTTTGATGATTATATTTCTCAAGAAGATTTTTAATCTTACCTTCCAGAAGAACTCGCCCTTGTACTTTGAAATAAGGATTTGTTAGGGATGTACTAATAAGAAGTAGTGATAACTTTCAGGGAGGAACTTGGGAGGAGGTGTTTGGGCCAATTATTTCCTTCAAGTGCAGACATTTGAAGATTGAATGGAATGGAAATGGATCCGATGTGGTAAAATGGTCGGGGGTGATCACCTGGTCCTGAAAAGTCACAGTTTCTTAATAGAGCTGAATCTACTGGTACATATTATAAGCACGACAACTTAAAAAATGACTTTAAAAATGTATGTGTGTCGGTCTGCTCATTCCTTTATATAATGAGCCTCAATAATATATACTGCGATTTATGAACCTCTTTGCTTATTAATTTACTCCTTCCTTGTGGGTATGACCAAGTTCTTGTTTCAGTTAAGATACGTTGTCTGCATTTATTATCCACACCTGTAAAGAGTACTTATAGTCTACACATATCCATCACGACGGAGTATATAGTACTTTTGACACTAATTTCAACATTTTTAAGGAATATAAACTCAACACTGCTATATGTTACATCGTGACTTAGAATCAAAACACGATATAAATGCGCGCTACAGAATAAAAAGTACTGTATTACTTTATTAACTTAAATCAAGTTTTTTTAGTGATATATACTAAATCATCATGCATCCATACCTCTTTCTCTTGTAATGCCACATTATTATTACGTTAAAGTGACTAAACCATCAGTTATCGTTTAATCCGTTGTCATCTACATGCACGTGTGATTATGCCATGTGGTTAATGTATCCTCTCGCCGATTGGTATACAAATTAAAATGAAACGAATAAAATGTGGATCCCTGCGGCTCTTCGCCGATTATTGCTTTCCAATCATGTAAATAATTTTTTCTCGATTTTATATCACAGTATTTGTTTTAAATTTCTACATACGATTTAACCACAATTTCCATGATCATGTAGAATTTCATTTCAGTGAATTAGAGAGGTCATAAAACTTATTGCCGCAATGTTCATCTTTTTATAATATGAAATGAATAAAGTGGTGATTTGTACCCAAGTAACCCGATAATATATTTTTGATTTTATTTCCTTAAAATCTCTTTTTTTCTGCATATTTTAGCACAATTTAAACTAACGACGAATTGTGCATTCTGTCTAGTATACACACACACACATATATATATGGGGTTTTAAAAACCACTAAATACAATTTCGAAAGTGTTCCTTGTGATTGAATACATGGCCTGATATTGCGCACAACTATTTAATATTACTCATTAATATGGAATTAGCTATTGATAACGTCAAATTATATCATTATCAGAATTTCAACTTAGCATATACAACATGTGAAAGTCACCTTATGCCGTTTCATGTGAACATTAACGTTCACGTAAGGTTGCATAAGGGTTAATAACTTACCATAGTTCTTTAGAACTACAGTAACTTAAGTGTCTGAGTATGAATAGCAGAAAGATAATAACTTTTATTACTAATTAAATCAGATTTATGTTCTATTTTCCTGTTTTAATTTATTTATATGTAGTTGATTTTTTATTTACATATTCTAGTCACTTTTCTACGCCCTCTGTTAATTGTTCTGTTGTTGTCGACCCCGGTATACAAGTTGTTGTGACTTAATTCTGGTTTTCCTCAATAAACTAGTTGATAATTACATTTTTTCACTCATCAGACAATGGAAAAAACAAGTCACAATATTTCAACTACACTCATAATATTATCGACAGTAAACAAATCAAATTCCATGTAAGTAATATATTATCCAATTATTTTATAGATTTAGAATTGAAGTAATGATTACTATTGAATCTTATAAATATTGTCACCCAAATTAGTCGATATTGTTGTTACATGGACAGTTTCTGGTGATTGGTATTGTTAAACTACCGTAACGAAGGTGAACTATTGGGACTTTATTCTCGTCCCTACTCGCTCTCCCTCATCCTCCCTTTTTTTTCTCTCCTGAAAGGCCGATTAACATAGGATATTATGGAAAGGTTCGTGATGTGGAGAGGAAGAAAAATCAAGGTGTGTGTAAAATACACTAAGAAGCGAAGTTGATGGTTAGAGATGCCTTCGCAGTGCGGACAAAGGACGGCCAAGTCGGCCAACGCCCTTCTTCACTTGCACGTGCGACAACAGAGGGCCCTTTGAAGGGCAGCGAGCCTCGACATATCAAAATACCATTAGCCCTTTCGCACGGGGTGGCCGTACACAGCAGAGTTCGCTTCAAACGGCCTCCACAGGGACATCGCACAGCCCCCGCCACCGCCCCCGCCCCCGCCTACGCGCTCTACGAAAGGCCATATACTTTATGTACATGTACATTCTGCATCAAAAAGATTTTAATTCTTTACGAATACTTGTGGGACAAACTTTCAAATACATTCACTGCGTAGCATAATTTCACAGTTAGTAAAAATAGGAATATTATTCACAAATAATTGAAACATCAATAAAATGATTATAGTTATAGTACATAATTAAAAAATTAGTCAATTAAATACCCAATTACAAATTAACAAAATTTTTGCAATCTTTTTTGATTTCATCAGATATACATTATTCCTTTGAAGTCTTTAATGTATACAATATGAAAGGCTCAACGATGGTAGAAATGTTATTTGATAAGTTGTTATTGCCTGTTTAATATTTTATTTAGTCAAACAAGTAGCTAGAATCTAATATGCTTTACAGTGCATTACGGTATTTGTTTAAAATATTTAATTGATAGTGTGCCTATCAATAATTCCACGGTATTTGGAAAAATATATACCTGACTTTTCCACAGCATACAACAGCGATATTCAAGCTAAACGTAAATAAAACTACAAAGTTACTTACAGCGTATTCAATTACTAGAAACTAGTCGACAAGATCCAAGTTGCTAAAATAGCTAATAATTTTTTCCCTTTTCCTTAGAAAGAAGAAATAATTAATTTTTGCTAATTCTCTACTTACTTCTTTAAACTATTTCATATACCTACTATTTGTAACCAACCATACATGTAATTTATCTCATTATACAAAGCCCTTCATTATTATTAAAATATTCATGGGACAAGTACTAGATATTTTAATAGACATACTATGGAATAATTTCAGGCCAGCTCGTCTGATAACTATTCAATTTCTTATTCAACTCCAGTAGAGCCTTCTCAGATATATTGGTAAAAAACAACTGAACTATATATATATATATATACATTAACACGATACATAATACTCACATTTGTTAATTAATGTTACTAAAATGTGGCGTATAGGTAGCAATTATTTTGGAAATCGTTTTATACTTTGAGCGGCCAAATTATTATGACCACCTGACAGCGTCACAGTGTTGCACCTAGAGGGTGAGATAGCTATTAAATGGGGAAGCAGGACAAATTAATTATTATTTGTACCGTGTTTTTTCTGACGATATGAGCAAAAGACGTGATTTAACTGAGTTTGAAAGCGAGATTATCGTAGCCGCAAAACAGTTACACTTGTGAAGTGTTCGAGAGCAGCAGTTATTAATGTTTACAGAATGTGGACTACCAAGCAAAGAAATCGGGTCTCAGCGTCAGGCTTGTGGTCGTCACAGGCTACTCAGTGCACGAGCTGAACGTCTCTGAATGAACGATCGCTGCGCATTACACCGTATGGTCGATGGAAGCCGACGACCTGTTCGAAAACCTCTTCTGTCTGCCTTGAACAATAGCAGACGTCTTCAGTTCGCAAAGGAGCACAAATATTGGATAATAAATTACTGGAGAAGGGTCGCGTGATCTGATGAATCGCGATTCCAAATACACCATGCAGATGGCAAGGGTTCGAATATGGAGAAAACAACACGAAAGTATGGATCCCAACTTCACTGACACCCTTCAAGCTGGTGGTGGCAATATTATAGTTAGGGGGATGTTTTTTTGGCGTGGTATGGATCCTTTGATTCCTTTGAAACAACGCCTGAATGAACAAACATATCTAAGTATCATCACAGATCAAGTACATCCTGTTATGTTAATAGAGATGGATACTTCCGGCAGGGCAATGCTCCTTTTCATATTGGCAATATTGTTTCTCAGATGGTTTGAAAAGCATAATAGAGACTTCACCTGACCAGTCGGATTCCTACAGAAGCACTCAAAAAGTTCTTAGAACATCCGACATTATCGAAGGCACATTAGAAAAAAATCAAGACTACCATGCAGTTTTAAACGTTGCACATGCCATCAGTAAGTTATGGAATGATGGTTTGATCCATTAATGAAAAAAATGCTCCCTTAAAAGTATTTAGTGATACAGTACATCATACATTACAGATAGACTCTTCAGAATTAAGCAAAACAGTGAATACCTTGAAAGAGAGAATAGTGGAAGAGTCCCAATGTAGTGACACCCTTTATTTCTTGTACATTTAACTAGACTAAACACTGGATAATAAAGAAAAGCGATCAAAAATTTACCTATTTCAACTTTAAAAATAATTTATGTACAATAGAGAAAGTAATCCTATATCTAATATGGCTTAGAGTTTTAAGTGGACTTATTTATCTATTTATTACGAATTTCGTAGGCAGTTTTTCTGATATTCTTTCCTCAGGTAGCGTAAACTTTTATGCAAAACTTCTGTCATAGTTTTATATTTGCAAGAGATTCACAAGTTCCATCAAGCGGCATTTGTATGTATGAAGCACTATACTACAAAATGCTGTTAAAGGTAAGAAAAGCAGAAATAGAGCATTTAAAGTTTGTTCGTCATATGGTTATAAAGAATATTGACATTTAGTTTCAGAAAACTTTTTACATGCATAATACTTTTTTAAATGACTGTCCTCGTATATCAGTAAATGTAAACACAATAATGATTTATCTGGCACTTTACTGAGCAACTTTGTCGTATATATTTTATGAGATTAGGTTAAAGAGAAGTTTTATGGCCTGCTGAGCCCGGGGATATTTAGGAATGTTTACTTTGCAAGGGGCGAAGTTGTGTAGGGAGCGATTGCTGACGTGCGTGGAATACGGACACGCATCCTGACTTGGAGCTGCCTGCCTGCGTGTCTGTGCACAGTCCTACGGAGTATATTGGACGAGCAGCCTTCTGCTTCCTTCCGGAAGGCTGCACACTCAACCTATTATCTTGGCGAGAATGTTGAGGGGAGCAAATACTTTAACCAAAAAGTTAACAAATGCAGGTAGATATTCTCTTATGTGTCTTTTAGTGGAAGTCGCTTTGCATGCTTTGAAGCATTAAAACAAAATTAGCAGGAGCTCAGATGTCTACATCACGTGAATCTCGACAAAATAAATTTGGATATGAATAAAGAATTACCATTTCATTTATCAGTACTCGTTATTTAATAGATGGAATAAATGTTGCTCAATTCAATTACTATGTCATTTAACCATTATAAGCCAAAGATGGAATAATATGTGCAAAAACTAATTAAATTAAAAACTGTGATTGATCATATTCGATTTTGAACTATACTTTTTAAACCAAAATATTACTCTCGTATTAAAATATAGCATTAAAATACTGAAATATTTGTCACTGGAACATTTTTTTAGAAAATTTAGTTGTCCATTTATTTTATGTCCATTTTACTAGTTAAAAATCCCATCAAATCATATAAATTCTGTGTCCCCATTCTCCTAGGTCCAATACAATATTTTATATTTAATTGACCGTCAATATAATCTAATAACAATCAGCTCTTATAAGATTTAAGTGGCCTAATTTTAGCACTGCAATCATTTTTCCTACATTTAATTCTAAATTTTCAAGTTTTCGTCTTCGTAGTCTCAAAATTTTCAAATATTGTATACCCTGTGGCATCCAGTTAGGAGTAGAAAGCGTGAAGAGGCATTGATGCCTCAATTGCACTACAATTTACGAGTAGGACTAATTATACTGTGTTTCAATCAACTGGTAAAGTCATTTTCAAACGGGAGCCAATTTGTCCTTGAACCTTCTCCCTGTGCACTTGAATCAAATTCATGCCTTTATGTTACATATTTTTGTACGTGCAGCTGCGCTACTGTAAGGGTTTGTAGTCTTCAGTATTGACTTTTCAAATGTGGCAACGTTTGTCTATTTTTCTGCTATCTTTCGCTGAAAACCAGAACGACTATCATTTGAAAATTTATACAGAGTGATCGAAAAGTTGCACACATCATTTCTTGTTTACAACTGATACAGTCTCAGGGTTATCGGGGAATTCTAGGCACTGTTACATCTGGATATTTATTACTAAATATATCAATGACCGGAAAAGTAATGTTAAACAATGAACACTCGTTGATTTTGGGAAAACAACGCGTTTATGAATCTGTGAAGTGCAAATACTACAGACGTCACGTGGCCAGTTTAAAGTTCAGTGCCTCCCTACTTTGTAATGGGTAATGTAAGTGATAGTCGATAAAATTTTTGAAAAAATACTGCTGCAATTATTTCGATGTGCGCGACTTTTAGATATCTTTGTAGTTTGAAAAGGTTGGCTTCAGCGAATTCATTCTAACTTACAATTTCAGATTCAATATGTTGTTAAAATCTAGAACATCAGACTTGCCAATGTTTGCTGGTGTATGTGTGTGAGTGTGCGTAAGAGTGAGGAGGGGGGAGTGAGAGAGGGGGGATGTGTGTATGTGATAAAGGCTAATCGTAATGACGAACTCTATTTACATAGTTTGTAATTGAAACAATGCAATAAAGTCATAGTGATTCGTAGACAGTGTATAAAAAGCGAGGCTAGTCGTGAACTGCTGGTTAGAAAAATATATATTCCTAATACGACGTGGGATTTATTTCACCGAAGGACTCCCTTTTCTGCAAACACTTCTGGAACATTCGTTTTCGAAGTGTATAAGTGGTGCTTCCGCCTTCCGTCTTGATCGTGATCCAAGTCTGGTCATTTTCAGCGGTATTTTCAACTTGGGGTGTGGATTCATGGTGGTAGAGTAGAGACTCGAACGAACCATGGGGATCTAGTATCATAGTAATGTGGCATGTTTAGTTCACGTGCATAGAATCGATACGAATGACATAATGCGATTCTGTGAATGTTTTCCACTTTCGTATCATTTAACGCTTGACTATCTTTATTTATTAAGTGTTTTGCAACAGTTAACACATAGATTTCTGTACACTTTATTCCTCTTATGGTATATTAACAAGGGCTGATGATTCAACCAAAAATAAATATTCACGAACCTAGTATCACCACCACAGGAAGCCCCGTCATTAATTCACAGTTAAAAATTATCAACATTTTTAAACGCATTATTTTGTTTGAGATTTATTTGCTTTTCATGTATATATTCGTGAAAAGAGTAGCTATGGCTGGGAAGAGAAAAGGATAAGCTTAGTTTGCTTCGAATTCGGCCAGTCTTCCTTTTTAATGTTAGTTGAAACGAACAATATAAAGTAGAAAAATAAAATGCAGCGATGAGGTCTCTTCCTTTTTTCATATTAATCTATTTGTTTCTGATGCCGTGTATCGTTTAAAAATAAATATATTTAGAGGGTTATTAACGTAATTAAATAGTAGGTAAATCCACACGAGGCGTCTGTGAGTATACGTTACTGGAGAGAATTAAAGTGTGTATACTCAACTTGTATGAAATAAAAAGAAGTTTTTGTTTTGCGGCGGGAAGGATGTGGATGTGGCCCGAGGCGGGGACGGCTCGCGCCATTAGCGCGGCGCGCACCTGCTGCGACGCCTCCACGCATCGACGCCCTCAAAGGCCGCCGCCACCGCCACTGCTTCCGCTTTACTGCGCAGACATTCTGTTACACTGGGATGGACACATATGGAAGTCTCGTTTGCCTAACATTGGAAAACATTCATTTAGATTTCATCCAGCATTACATACTATATGAAAAAACAATCTATCAGTTTGAAAATTGGCTACAACCTGTCAAACGTCAGGAAGCCCCAATCGTAAGTCATGACAAGGACAATTCTTGTTATGAATGCCAGTTATTGGAGGGGGGGAGGAATTTGTGACGTATGAAAAAAAACTTATTTTTTTATATATAAACTAAACGTTTTGAATCAAAATATTTCTATAATATTAAAAAAATTAATTATTTTCGATGTTAAATTGACTCTTGCTAGCTTTGTCGGTAACATGATTTATTATCTCAGGTAATATCAGTGGGAAATTAGGAAAATGAAAGGGGATAGGTCGAGAACACTAAAGAACAACCAGAGGCGAGAAACATGCAGGTTTGTACACCACCAGACGCAGAGGATCTTCCTTCCCGTCGACATTGCTGGATCGTTTGTTGATTTATTGGTGGGCGATGACTGCCTGTCGTCCAGTATTGCAGCTAGTCTTGAAAGTTGCATTTGGTATGAAGTTCATCCCCAGCGTCAAGTGTTGACTGCTCAGCAAATTATCACCCAGAGTGTACAAATTGTATGAACCGAAAACGACTCTCTGAATAGCCGAAACTGAATGGGTGTCTATATCGCCGTAATCGAATCTGTTTCTGCAATAGTAACTGAACGAAATTGATTGAATCTCTAAGTTGTGCGAAATGATTAAATCACCCAAGATGTGCTTCAGTTTTGTTCTGAAACCTTCGCCCCTGCACTTGAAATTTTACCCCCGTGAAAGTTGTGGGCATGATATTTTGATCCTCCTTATGGAAGGGAAAACTGGAAGCAAAATTTTTCGACGTCTGTCAGCCAAATTTTGTAGACATCACTCCACGGGAAATCTCCTCTCTTAAGGTGATGGATTACTGTCGCAACTAATTAACAAGAACCCTTCTTTTTGTAAAGGACACATGTTTGTTTCGTTCAGACTTCCGGACATCCAGGGTGAAGTGTCCACTTTGTTCACTTGTTAACAATACGCTGCTGAGTTACAGTCTAGGACACCGGACTGCTGAGAATCAAGGCCATTTACTTTTTTTCGGGACTGACAAGATATATGCACGGTCATTACTTTTTATTAGCCAATGTTTTCGAAAGCTCTGGACGTTTGCAGCCCCGTCCAATTATGTAATCCGCAAACTTTCATGTTTCCATTCTGGTCGATAAGATATCTCGGAATTCGTCAAATTCGTCATTAATATAATCAATCGCGTCTAGCTTGGATCTAACATTTGTTACATATTATATACACATAAAATATATTTGATACAAAAACTGTATTAAATTATAATGTGATATAGCAGTGTATTTAAATGTAACCTTAAAACTACAGCCTTCAGTTTCTCTCCTTCTACATATCAATAAAAGTTTCTAATATAAACACCTTTAGAACTATCGCGTCCTGTGACGTCCTATTGTTTTCGTTCCAATACGCACGAATATCCTGCATTTGCCTACTAAGAACTTTGCCCTACTCTCATTCCCACGACACTATATATCTTTCGTCACTTGTATTATTGTCATATTCACATTCCTCTACAGAGCACTGTATTCCATTAAGCTTGAATTATTTGACTGTTTTAGATAATCTGCTGGACGAGTGCAATTTCGACGAAATCATGCATATGCAAGTAAACATTTGTATTTTCCCCTTATGAAATTACTCCAGTCAAAATCATTTAACACCAATTTCATTTTTTTGTTAATTTAAAGTTACTACAACGAAATGTCTATACCATTAATCAATATAGACTACTCATTTTCCGCTGTGCAATCTAACTAGCATAGTAGTTTCGAAAAATAAAAATAATTAATATGACTTATCCACTCTGTAATTATATAATACCACTGGTAAAACGTTAATGGTTTGTAAGCGGTAGCTTTCGACCTGCTAGGTCATTTAAAATCTACGAGGGCTACTTTTAAAGTACCGATATTTAATTAAAACCTAAAATAATAGTTCATTGAAAAATAAAAATAATTCATTCGACTAATAAAGGCAGTTATTATATAATATTCCGGGTAAAAATAGGCACAATCATTCTTCTTAAAATGTTAATGACATTACTGACGGTAGCTTTTGACCAAACGATATTTAATTAAAAATTATGGAACATAATCCTATATATTTTATTAAACATTACCTAAAACTACTTCTCCTCGGGAAGGCAGTTTGTGTATGCGGTCATCAAAGAAAGATGCCGCATGCGATCGCTGATGGCCGTAGCATGGATCATCGTGCACATTTTCACGATCTTATTTAAACTGCCTAATCCACTTCAACACCATTTACTCTTTATAGCTCGCCCATATGCTTCACACAATTGTCGATGAATGTTACTGACGTAACTTCCTTGCATTCAAAAATCGATTCAATGAACCGACTTCACAGCTGGCGGGTCGTTCAATTGTTTAGAACGTTCCGAATCGCTCTAACAAAAGAAAACCACAATGTGATGCTGTCTTGATTCTAATAATAATAATGGTTTTTATTTTATTTTTAATGACGGACGACACAATAAACGATCTGTGTCTTGGTCTTAACTTAATTTTTTATCTCATACAAAGAATTAAATAGTAAATAAGGTAATGAAAATAAAAAACACAATGCTTTGGCAATGTGGAAAATGTTTGATGAGTAAGGTAATCATTATTTTTTAAATAAATATTGCTTCTTTACAATATAAATATTATTCTTTAAAAATTGTCCAGGTTTTTAGAAATATATAGACCCAACACAGTCCAACATTGTGCCTTATGTTACTTACTTAAGCTAAGAACATACTTTTACCGCTGCGGAAATTCAGGTACTTTTCATTTCGCATCATAAATATTTTTAAATCTTTCGATGAGTTCTTTTTTCTGCTTCATTAGTTGTGGTAGTTCGTTCCATTACGTTTTATTTTTATATCTGACGTATTAAGTACGAATTAAATATTATTTCACCGAATTTACTGCGGCGTAGTAAAGACTTGTAGTGTATGACTTAACATTTATTAGAAGCTTAATAGACAACATAATTTTTTCTTTCAAAAATTTTATTACCTTTGCTTGGAAAAAGTTGTTTTCCATTCTCGGTTATTTTGGCGTAGAACCATTTCTTCCCTGAGTATACTTTGGGTAGCCAGGAATCAAAAGCGAGGATCTTGAGAAGCTGTATTTATTTTATTTATAGTTGTTATTAATCGCTATAAAAAACAGATTCGGTTGATGATACAAAAATTAAATCTATAATGAAATAGTAAAAACAGTAATATATTTAAGACGATGAATTTATTAAGTTACTTTGTATATGTAAAAGTAGATGGTTAATTACTAATAAATTGCATTAACTATTTAATGTTCTTTCGTTAGCACAAAAAAAGATTTTATCACATTAACACAGCCAAGTCACTGCCTCTTTTAACGAACAATTAATTGGACGTGGTTCCATATAATGGAAGACATAAAGCATGAGATGCATCGGGTAATGTTTTTTTGTGAAGGAATTCATCCCTACCGATGCTCACATGGCCACTGCTTCCTCTCAACAGTTTTGCTGTCATCACTCTTCTAAGGGGAATGACCAACTGTTTCCGCCTTGTGACCCGCTAACTTTAGGAGACGCAGATGTTACAAACGAGATCTCAGCAATAATCCCGTGTTATAACAACTCATAATATAGATTTTTTTGTGTTATTCATAAAAATCTTTTGGTTTATGTTTAGTTTCTAATAAAATATATTCTTACCAATTGCTACGTACGTTATAAGTGGAGAAAACTCTTATTAAAATAAATTAGTTTTTAAAAACTTTCAAATAGTTGACATTATTAATTAAAATAAAAGTAGAGAGTAGACAGCTTAAGTTGATAGATAAAAAATTCTCAGGATTCCGGAGAGGTTAAGGTATAAATAAGGCTAAAAAATGATATGATTAATTAAATTTAGGGTCTTTGACTTTCACCTGCTGTCTTTTGTACAGTTACTATAAGTTTTAATATCTTTATTGTCAACTTCATGAGTATCCATACCCAGCAACATGTCGTTAAGACAAATTAAATTAATTAATTATAATGGTTTATTATTTGTTTTTGGCCAATTAGTAACTGATTTTAGTCTGTACAGACGTTAATAATTACTATAAATATTTATTATCACACGATTCCGGCTTTGTCATCATCGTTAGGGTGATTAGCGGACTTATGTTAAAGTTAGTTGAAGCCTGTAACCGAAAATAGTTCTTAACTTGAACAAAAGTAACTTTTATTCAAAATATGGGTCACAATATGACAGCTATAATACGATAGGCTCTTTCAATCCAGTAGGGATAATCATTTTTTGTAAGCAACTTAATTTCCGAGTAATATATTTTCCTCGCGATAGTAGTTGAAGAATATTATGCCATCACTGGCTCCATCTGTGATAATTTTTATTGGCATGTATGCTGCTTTCATAGCATGAAATTAACTACTTCTACATAAATATCGACAGCTGTAGTAGAGAGTTGTGCATGGAGTTTGCTTTGTGGGAGGGATTCCTGCCCCCTTATTGGGCAGTTCAGGTGTAATGGAAGGAGCAGGTGCAACACAAAAAGACGAATACCTGCGTTAGCCACTGCCATGTAACTCACTGAAACCGGCCATTTTCTTTACTCGTGAAACATCCATAGCATGGAAATAATCATCTAAATATAAAACAAATCTGGGTCAGATGCGGTTCTTGGTTTACCACATGTTATTCATTTACATTAGGGAACGTACTAGCCTACGTGAAAAAATTCCTAAATATTTTATTGATGCACTTTAGATAAATCGCAGCAAATTTGTGTTTTAATACACATACCACTAACTCAACTTCTTGTGAAATGCTGAAAATATATTTACAATATTTCGTAACGATTTATTCTACGACCTTTTCATAGCTTACAGAATTATTCTTTTGAACTACAATACTAATGCTTTCATACTTCTCCTTCTCGTCTATAGATAATTTCTAGTTTTGTTCTTAATATTTGTACTAATTGAAACATATTCCTCAATTCTTCTTGTTGTCAATACTTTACTCATCTCAGTTGTTTCTTCGTTTGAAATTTCCTTTGCCGCGTCTTTCTTTACTGTCTTTAGATTAAAAGTTGTGAAATGTAATCTCTTCTTTCGATTTTCTTATATTCCATTATTGAACTTGCAGACTTAATAGAATAAGCGTCCATAAACTGTCCTATGTTCACGGCATTTGTAGAAAAAGCGTTTGTTAATGCGTACTGGAAAAAACTATTAAGGATTTGGAAGGCACAGTCAGTAGTAATTAGAATTGAAGATCAAGAAAATAAAGCAGAAATAAAGAAAGCAGTAAGACAAGGATGCAGTCCGTCGCCCACGCTGTTTAACTTATATACAGTACAGGCAATTAAGAAAGTTAAAACGGAATATGGAAAAGGAATCATAATTCAAGGAAAATAAATAAAAACCTTACGCTTTGCCGATGATATAGTTGTATTGGGAGAGTTATAAGAAGACTT
This sequence comes from Eucriotettix oculatus, assembly GCA_034510155.1. NCBI lineage: Eukaryota > Metazoa > Arthropoda > Insecta > Orthoptera > Tetrigidae > Eucriotettix > Eucriotettix oculatus. Next base: position 107,585,368 of record CM067376.1, on the reverse strand, counting down.
TGAAACCATAATAAATGGCATAAACGTGGTCAGGGAGAAAGAGTTCAATATGACGATTAATAGAGGGAAAACAAAGGAGATGGAGTGAAGTATGCAAAAAAATGGAATAACAAAGTGTGTTAGATTGGGAAGGGATATTTTGAAGGAAGTTAAGGAATTCTGCTACTAGAGAAGGAAGGCTTTCGCGAAAAAGAGTAATTTTTCTTACGGGTAAAATAAATATGAAAATCAGGAAATCATTGCTAAAAATGTTAGTATGGAATGTGGCGTTATATTGGTGCAAAACGTGGACGGTAGAAGTTGCATAAGGGAAAAGAATAGAAGTCTTTGAAATGTGTTGGTATAGGAGAATGCTGAAAATCAGATGGGTGGATAAGTAACTAACTAAGGAGTTCTGAGCAGAATAGGGGAAAGTGAACGTTTTGAGACATGAGGGTCTTATAAAATTAATTTTGGAGTGAAGTATAAGAACAGAAGAGGGGGGAAAGGGTGGAATTCACCAAGTAGGTTTGCATCAGACCAGTCTTAGGACCTGAATACACAAGAACAACTACAATAATCGTTTGGACGATAAATTCTTACTGGAATTTATTGTAAATGTTTGGCATACATTAAATCTGTGATCACCACGTTTGCTTATTTTCACGAAATTTCAAATTAAAATAGCCGACATTTTAGATTCAATGTAGTGCATACAATTTACAATAAATTGTATATTTTTAGAATTTATTTTTAATTATTCGTTGAATATTGCCGAAGTCTTTGGATATTCATCAAGTATATATGAACAATATTATTAAACGACGAAATTCTTAGAATTCTTCAGTGCTTATACGCAAGGTCTTTGATTTAAGAGTGAAGGGAGTTAAAAAAATTACTTAAGGAGATTTATTAGTCGTCGCTCCCTACTGTATTTGAGAACATCACAAAATGATTTCTTTCTTTTATGTTTCTTAAGCGACAACGAAAGGAAATACTGCCCACGAAATCCGTCATTCTCAGGATATTCCACGACGATGGGTAGTATGCCAATGGGTTAAGAATTTGCCATATACTCTTATTTGTGTCTGCTGAAGATCATCCATCACGCGCCGTCGAGGTCTAATTACGTTGTCGGCAAGGCAGGGGAGAGGGGAGAGGCATTCCAGAAATCTCCAGTCTGCAGCTCCATCCACAGCCTCCGTGGTTAACGATGACGCAGCTCAGATCTGTCGCCCGAACCACAAATTAAAACTCCCACTAGATAAATGAGAAGCCAACGTATTGTGAGCAATGGTTCACTGATAGAATTGGACAGATGGGAGAAGCAATTAAGATATTAATAAGAACGTGTGAAAGGACACGTCGGCTTCTTATGTACGCTGTTTGCTCGGTATTATTCCCTGTGGTTGATAAAGCTAAATAAAATATACGACGTTAATAACGAGTTGATCTTTCTTTAATTACTTTTATTTGTCAACGGTCATTAGCGATTAAATATTTACAATTAATCAATTAAATTTACAACTAATTATATATAAAGGGAATAAACATAAAATGGATAATACTGATAGTGAAGATTTCGCTGTAAGGAGAAAAGAACGTTTAATAGAATTATGTAGGGAGCGGAGAAAGAGAATTTGGGAGCGTTTTTCTCGCCCTTCTGTCTGAAGTCTGACACGAAACTCTGTCCCGTAATTTCCACGTTGTCAGTCAGACGTTTGTTTTTTTTCTCCTCTGCGTCTGCTGGAGCTCTCGTTTTTAGCGTCGCACAACTCTGCCTATTTTATTACGATACAGTCTCAAGGGTTTTCTTGCTGCTGTTCCGTGGCAGCATTAAGCTTAAAATATTGCATTCCTTGTCGTCACCAATGCACATCACTCTCTCTTTAAGCTTATTATAGGCTGTTAATATTAAAGCTCACTATTCGAGAATTAAATTTTATGGACTAAATTTAATGGTAATATATTTTTTCTTAAGCGTTTTCCACCAGACAAATTCTCATTATTTTCGCTTCTGAAAGTGAATAAAAGCGGAATTTCGTATGCAACAGGAGACATTAGAGCTCCATTATAAATATTGTTGAAGGTTCGGCAAGCAATATTTCAAGTATTTGGAATGTGATATGTGTAATAATGGTTTATTTCTCTTGTTTCGCACTTACCTTCTACATAAAAAATATATACATTATTCTTGGGCCTTTCAGAATACACTACCTAAGAATGTCTCTTTTTTAGTCTGACTTCCTCTAATTTATATCCTCTCAGATATCACGATATGTCGCTAGAGGTAAGATACTTTCGGCTAGTTAAAAAATATTAATTTTCCATACAGGCCAAGGTATTCTATGCTTCACCTTCATTATTGAGAAATAAAATTAATAGAGTTAAAAATTAATGAAACGTATAACTAATTTGCTACTTATATATTTCTACACTTCTTATATATTACCCGTTAAATAATAATTGATGGTTATGAAATTAGAAGCTTACCATTATTTTTGAATAATCATAAGTTTAACTAAATATTTCTTTACGAGCCTTTGAATACAACGTGTTAGCAATAACGCTTTGAATGAAGTAGTAAATTTCCCATCTCAATTTTTTTTGTTTAAATGCGAGGAATCCCGTGGCTCGTGGGAAGTATTGTTTAGCGATCGTGGGTCTTAACAGCCTTTCCGTTTGTTTCTAGAAATTAATAATAATTTGATTTTTCCAATTTATTGTTATTTCGTAAATATTTGCTCTTTCATTGTGAGAAAGTTATAACTGCGACGGAACTGTCTTACATCTGTAGTGTTTCTTCTTCGCTAAATTCTGTAATCCAATATATTGTCTGTTATTAACCTATATAATAATTTTAATATTGGTGGCAATATTTTCTTAATCAAAACACTACTTGCAATTCTTTATATTAGTTTTATGTATAGTTTATAATATATGTACATTATTGTATTTACTTTTTAAATTAATATCATTTTCATTTGTTCTATTTGCTAAACAGAGGATTAATGCAAGTATTAAATTTAATATAATTTTATAATTTGATCAGTAACCAAAATTAAGTTTGCGGTAGCAATACGCTACTTAAGAATGGATGGTAAAACACGTATAGATTGCGAAATATAAAACTTGGAACAGTCCATACTCACCCGGAGTGTTTGCGAGACACTGTCGTGGTGGGCAGAAACGTCAAACCACGCCGCTAAGAAAGTTAAGACTTGTTTCCTGAAACCATCCACTTTTCGTATAAAAGCTCTGTTTTTTATATTCACTAGTAAGTTTTCAGCTAATTTTTTACAAGTCGCTTAAAACAATCATTTACCCCTTATGGGGGTGAATTTTAGAGCATTATTTCTTAGTGGTTGCATATATCTTAATCTATCATAAGGTCCGAAATTTCACATCTTTTTAGAATTTATATTTCAATTTTTTCACGTGTAGGCCTATATATGGAAAAGAAATAAAAATTAACGTGGATTTAAACATTGTATTTTAAGTAATGTTATCTGTTTCCGCTGACAGGAAGTAATTGGTGCAACATATTTTAGAGGGATATAAACGAGTGAAGCACGGTGACAGTGTAAAGTAAGCTCGAGCATGACGTGTACAGTGGCCACTAAGTTATATTTATTGGTGTTAGCGCTCGTGACGGTTAAAGATTAGTGCCTTGGTGCGTCGCTTCGCGTCGTATTTAAGGCGCCAGGCCACAGCGGCGGGCCAGTTGGCACACCTCACAGACGTGAACGTCCCACTTCACTTCACTTCACTTCACGGGTTCGCTGATCTGCCCACTAGCAAGGTCGTTATGCTCCGCGACGCGACCGTATCTCCGCCAATAATCTTGGACGTTTCAAGTTTGTTCCTTTAAAGCCTCAAAAATCCAAACAGAACAGCCATTGTATTACTTTCATATGTATTCTCCAAAAAGCCACCAAAAGTAACTCAGAAAGTTAGTAACGTCTACGATCCCCAAATAATTAGCGAGTTTTCTTTTCCTTTCATTGACCTGGCCCTTACAGATTGCTGAGAGTAAATATTAGTATGTAACTGTTTTTTTTATTAATTTATAAAAACTATTATCTTTACAGATTTTCAGTTGTGCTAATTTTGAAACAGTATACAATATGAAAACACAAAAACAAAACATGAAAATAAAATATTGTATATAATTTACTTGATTACATGAGGATAGGCTAATCCATTGGATTAACCTACTTTAGCCGAACAGGTTGGGTTTAATTGTATCTGAGGGGCATACGACTTGGGTGTGTGAGGATTGACAAGCAGTGAACAGATTTTTGGAGGATTAATGAGGATGTGGTCTGCGGGCATGATGATTAAGTGGGTTAGGATATGCCTGAATGATCAGGGGGAAGGATGAGGTCAATTGGAAGTTTTCTTTTGAGGCGACGGGATGTAACTGTTTGTTTTAGTTTGTTTAGACGTAAAATAAATATGAATATTTAGAAACGTAAGTAAAAATTTGTGTTTTTTAAATCTATGAGAAACATTATTATGATATGTCTTATTTATTGGTTTATTTTAACAAAAATTTCACTAAAATAAAACAAAATAAAATTCCTATACAAATTAGTGTGTTAAATATAACTTGTGAAGCAATATCTTTTGGTTGTGAAGTAACGATTGACAATTTGCACATATTTTCGTTTTATCCGCTTCTTTCATGTCGTGTGCTGGCAAATTGGGTTTTGTACCAATACGCTGCTTTTCAGTAGTAACTGCAGTGGGCCTTGGCCGCTGTCGATATGTATAGTTCTTTATCCAAATATACTTTATTATTGCACAAAATTCAACTTACCGAATAACATAATACACGACATTGAAATAATGGCAGAGTACAGCCAGAGAATGTTTTATCTTTGGTTTGACAGTTATTTTCTTTTCCAAACGTTTCCGTTTCAGTAATTGGTTCAGCGTGCGTTGTAATTTGACATTTTGTATAAAAATGCTGATCGGGTTATAATTAAATACGACAGTCAGTAATTTTTAAATGGGGAAATTTTTTCCATTAGTCGTGAAAGGGTTAAAATCTAAACCAGCTCAGATCTCAATCTGGAATAGTATTTCCAACACCCGTCCCAAAGCCCTTGTATAAGTGTAGAACGTAATAGTAAATATAACGTAAACTCTAATTTTGTGTACAATAAACACTGTTTGAAATCAGCATAAAAGTTATTTCCAGATTTTTCGGATGAATTGTTATGCCTCAATAAAATGAACGAAAGAGACGGCATCTGATCAACATCAGAATTGTAATAAAAAACATGTAACAGTTTCACGAACACAATGTTCATTTTATTATTAAAATATGAGCTTTCGGTGTATTATATCATTATTAACATTAAGAAAATGCCAACATGCATTATGATCACATACTTAAAACTACACCAGTAAAAAGGTAAAAACCACGTTGTAAAGTGCATCTCTGTTCATCATGTTTATACTTTATACACTTGTTACGTGGTTAGTATTTGCAATGTGACTGACTGTGGGTTGCACTTCATTCTCGACCTTAGCAAAGCGGTATACCTCGTTATCGATCCGTTCATTTAACTGATTAAATTATTTCTAAAATATTTGCATAATCTTTTCCGATATCCCGGCTTTCATTTCATGCGTTTATGGTAGATAGTGCAACCTCGGTTAACCGAACACGGATCAACCAAAACCCTGGTTATCCGAAATGTCTACTAAAATCAAAATTCCGAAAAATAATACGTTACTTCAGAGAAATAATTGGAGGGTGTGCAGGGCTATGCTATGTGGCACACACTGACTATCCCCAATGTCTATCGGGAATGATGCAGTTGACGGCCACCTTACACACCTTCCCTTTACTTCGTACTTTGTACTGTATTATGAAAATATTTTAGAAGTAATTTAATCCAGTAAATTAACGGATCGATAGAAAATTATATCGATCCGTCAACGAAGTGCAACGCACAGTCATATGCATGACAAATTACAACCAGTAGACTTTTTAGAACCATATTTAATGTATTTACATGAAGAAAACAGGTGCATGGTTACAGCCGAAGCACGCGGTAACTAAAGTTAACATGGCTGAAGGTTTTTAAGATAATAATATTACGTTTCGAGGTGTGTTTTTATTATTATTCATATATAATCTTTTATCATATTTTTATTTGGTACAATAATTGTTACGGTAATAACAATATTAAATAGTAAATACAAAATTAAAATAATGTATATAAATAACATGTTGGCATTGGGGTAGGTTAATCCATTGATTAAACTGCTTTAGCATAATGGGTTTGGCTTATTTATTTATTTTTGTGAGTACCTGAGAGGCATACGACGTGGGTGGGTGAGGCTTGACAGGCAGTGAACTTATATATGTGGATGTGTTCTGTGAGCATGATGCTAAGGTGGATGAACAGGGGGATCGAGCAGTGTACTAGTTAAACTTCACATCGCGGTTTTTACGTGTTTATTGGTGTTATCGTAATGCTTGTTTGTATTTTCTTGTTGTTTGTTGTGGTAATCAGTCCTAAGACTGGTCTGATGCAACCCTCCATGCTTCTGTTCTTCCCCCTCGCACTTTCCTCTAATGCTAATTTTACAAGACCCTCATGGTCAGAGTCCTCCAATTGTTCTCTCTTCCCCTAATCTCCTTAGAACTTCCTAATACTCATACTAATATTAACAGTAAGTAAATTCCTTTTTTAAAAACGCCTTGACTCCCCAAATACCACAATATCATCTGTCCTTGCTTAACAGATGATAATATGCTAATTTTGAACAATAAAATTGATACTGATACATATTATTATTACATTTATTATTAGCGGAATTAAAATAAAGTTAATACATTACTATCGTAATAAACTGTTTAATAACATTACGTTTACGTTTGTGTTAGGAATATTTGTTTAAAGTTTTCCTCTATTAAACGGAACCACGTGTGAATGTTGAATTATAGAAGGTTCGTGTAGGGACATTTTTTTTCGAGTATTTTTCTATGATGTGGAGAAGAGTAAATTAAAAAAATTGAGTAACAGCGCGTGATAAAAGGGGATAAAAGAAGATAATTTTTGAAGCTTCAAACAGTAGACCTCTGTTTATCTTCCGGAATAAAGTTTCACCACAGAATAGGCCATAAATTTCAAATGTAGAGGATAACAGAAATTGTAGTGGAAGGTAGATTGCGAAGAGGGGTTACGGAGTTAAATGTTGTCACCACTTCTCATTTCTCCGAAACTTGGGAATTCAAAAGATCTTGTAGGTTAAGGTGTTATATAAAACTACTATAAGAAGACAGAGGATCGTGAATTTCCAGACAGTTGGCGCTAAAAAGGCGGAAGTGTACAGTTTAGGGGTGAATTAGAGAAATTTCATGCGCCCACAAACCCCTTGATGAACGTAGGTCCATGAGAAGCAAAGTCAGGTAATGTCTTCATAGAGAGACACCATTATGATCCGAGATCCAATGAAAGCACTAAAAACTAATGATCAACGCGGGTCACGTGAAATTGGTGTCCTATCATCTGACAGTAATGTATGGCATCCGAGAGCGATGCATCTGTGATGACGTAATCTGATCGGGCAGCTCCAGCTGAGTCCTCAAAACTTTACCATTGAGGCCACTTCAAGTGTTTGCAACCACTGCCATTAGTAACCCGCTAGTCCACGTGTCCGGGTATTACTGCACGGTTAATCCTGCAGAGACAGACATCGCAATTATGCTGTCAAATACATCCATTTAATTTATTATGTATAGTTAATTGTTCCATTCAAAATACCATATATTTATTAGCTTTATTAAGAATTATACTTATAATACCACAAAGCCAAGATGATAGGTATAACGTTCATGTTACTGCTTAGGAACTTTCAGTTCTATGCAGCTTATTAGAGATCGGTATTACTAATCTGAAACGTTCTCACAAATTTTTACATGCTGATGTCTTCCATTTGCTCCGATTAAGTTCGTAAGGGCACACTGAAATGTAAAGGAGCCATGCAATATTTTTTACTGGAAGTGGTGTTGTGAGCCATAATGACAGTTTCACAATTGATGTTTGCAAGCGCTGCAGTATCGTTAGAATTGGATTTTTATGAAGTTAGACACCAGAGTATTTTGTATGTTGCAATTCACAACACGGAGTTTTCTATTTTTCAAATAGGCCTGTGGACGGTGAACAAGCGCAAGGTTGATTTCATGATTGCAAAATCTGTTTAATCGTGGAATAGTCGAACAAGCACTGTGATAGTGTCCACACATGCTCACTGCCGTATTGGGCAGGGTATTTGCAGGGTTAAGCGCAAGTCGTAATGTAATATGGCTGACCTTGCGTGGTGACGAATGACCTGAATGGCACGGCGCTGGTGGCGCGCCAGCCAGGTAAGCCATTAGAGCCATCCATCACCCCTCACTATAAATAGAGGCGCTGTCGCTCCACAGATAAATTTAGCCACGTGTGGGGGTGGTGGGGTGGCCACGCAATGAGATTTTTTGATCCTCATCTCTCAAACTGAAACAATGAATTGCGAAATTATAAGTGTAACTCAAGTACTTAGATAAGACCCAGTATGTCGCAGTTCCGCGTGAACCGAAAGGACGTCATATATGCGTTAGTTCACTGAAAGAGTTTATGCCTTCAATTGCATGTCTCTATATCCAAAAATGCAGTCCTTCAATTGAACAGGTGAGGTATAGTAGCCATGGCCTTTATAGTTTGAAACCCATTAATTATTAAGCGATATTTTCGAATCATGGGTGCATTAATAAATCATTGACCTATTTCAGACATTCACTGAATTTATTTTATCGCTTTATTAGAAGAATTTTTCGATTATTGATCAATATCTTGCTATGTATCTGTTATACTTGAAGAAAGTCGTCATTTGCAGAGTTGAAATCTCGTACATATCAATCGTAAGAAGTTCAAATATGTTTTTCACGTCACTCGAAACTATTTTCAATATTTTATTTAATTACTTATTCATAAAGATTCTAAATATTAGATTTATATATGAGTTTCAACAATAACAAAAATTTCAATAAAGTTACCAATATGGATTGTCCGAAGCTCTTAATATTTTGCGACTAATTCCTTTATAAAATTGGTGACTTAATTAAAATCGAGATTGGTCAACGAAAGACGATGTTGTTTGACTTCTTCCATCAGAATAATATTGTATTCTCCAGAGCAATGTCGCGACTTTCATTTTTATTGCAGCTGAAAGTTTGGTTTCCTACAAGGCTGTTCCATTAGTGTTTCATGTGTTTCCAGTCAAAACAATGTCGTGCATATATTTTCCCCGGTCTCTGCCTCGCAACATGAAGTTCATACACATTCACTCAAACACTTTAATCACTGATAATATAGTTACAGTTGCTATTTGCAACTATTCATTCATGTTTATTTAGGGCTTTGACAAGAATTTTGAGTTAGGCTCTACTCAACCCATGAAATTTTGAGGTATTTCCACGGCACAGCGCAAACTACCCGTAAATTGAAGTGGAAAATTAATATGCGTGTAATATGTCTATAATAATAATAATGTGCTCGTTTATTTAGAATCATCTGCTTTAAAGACAACAGCTACTCAGGGAATCAACAACTCTCGATAAGTCTGTATAATTTATTTTAGACAATTCATTTTAAATTCCTTTCTTAATTCCTTCCGACAAACTATTATCCTATTTGTAGGAATAAATTGACATTTGGCAGCGTGGACTGCTGGTAGCTTGTGATCTTGGACGCCTGTTTCACGGTACGGCATCTGCTTCCAAGGCGAGCCCTATTTTCAAGCCAGGAAATGACGCCATCTTTCAAGTATTACTCATGTCCTACGTCCGACCCAATTCTGTTAAACTGAAAACAGGTCATGGTCTTAAATTCTAACAACATAAAGCGCTAAAAATTAAATGCTGTCTTATAAAAAAATGTATAAAAGTTTTGTATTACGGTTCAATTGTGATAAATTAGTCATTCTTGGAATTCTGATACCACGGCTTACGTCATTTTAACGTTTTAATAGAAAGAAGCCTTTGAAAAGTGATTTACGAATTACTAAAATATAGGACATTATTGCCTCCCAAAAAGAACGAAACTTATTAACTGGAAAACTTATACTATTTTAAGTTATCTTACCACAAAGGTGTGAAAATTATTTGACTACACTAAAAGTAAATTCTTAATAATTTCTTTGCTTTTCTTGCACTGGAATCCTATATCCTCAAATTTTGATTATTTGCTTGATCAACGACTTATTTCATCTGATATGTTTGTTCTTTTTCAGAATTTGCCATGGATGCCTTCATGGTTTAGTTTTCTCACATCAGTAGCAACCAATTCATTACATGCACCCTTATTTTCGTTTTACACCATTTTAAATTTTTTCAAAAAATATAATACTGAGATCAAAGTAGTTTATTTAGCCTTAGGGCTATTTAATAAGTACATTTTTTAAATATCTTTCAACATTTTTATACCACAATATGTTGGATTACATATTTTTAAGGTGTTCAATTTTTTTTGCATTTTCATAAATTCAGGTATAAGTTATCCATTAAAAATTAAATAAACAACAAACGTACAAAATGTAGTAAATTACCAAGCAAATACTTCAATATTTTGAGGATGTAAGATTCTGGTGATATGGAAAACTAAGACTTCATTAAAAAAATATTAAGTCGAATAATTTTCAAATCTCTCTAAAATAATACAAAAATTATATAATAACAATGGCCAAAAAGTCATAAAAAATTATATCTCATATCTTAGTTTCCTTACAAGTCATGGACGGATAGTCATGCTTTTTAGATTTAGATTTATTGTTGTTTCCATTAATCCTCGATTGAGGAAATAGGATACGTCATACATTAAAAATTAAAAATGAACAAAATAAAGTACATAATTAAAGACAAATAAACTTAAAATAAATTAATAAAAGAAAATGTATATAGACAAAAGTCAATATAAACACAACACGGACACACACTGGGAAACACAAACAAGCACACACTGAGGAACACGGAATGGAGTTTTAACTACTTGGAGCTCTGCGACCAGGAAACTGTCCTTCCGTCGTAGCTCCAGGCAATACATGAAACAAACAAACAAAAGAGCAGAAAAAACTGAATAGAAATTTTAAGAAATGTGCTATTTTATAAGGCAGCTCATTCAACACTTGCAGCAGGAACCTTGATTTAAATATTTTAATAAATTATGCAATATAATCGTTGAAAATCTTAGAACAGGACACAAATACATTTATCAGAATATTCAAGATCTTTGAAGAATATTTGTAATTAAATATTTATAAAGTCTCACTTTGTTTTTGTATTTCACCTGTGACGAGACGAGACGGACGAGACGTAGAAGCCATGTATATCTTTATTAATATTCATTCAGGAGCCTGGCGTTGCCCTAGTACTATTTATTACTATATAATACATTTTTCGACAATACGCTCTTCATCTGCATGCGATTTAATCAACGTCGAACCATTTATCCTTTTTTAGTAACAGGCTACATGAGGGTGATCCTGAATCAGAAAACTTCCCTTTAATATCATAGGAAGGAAATTGAATAGGGGCGATGTGTAAGCCAGGGTTGACTGTGGTTCCCAAGCTATAGTTTAAGGATCCTACCCGGTGTTTCACCTAAAGAGATGCAGGGAAAACCAGTGAAAACCTACATCAGGTAGGTCGGGCTATTGGGTACTATTCTCAAGCCCTTCCGAATGACGGAAGAAGAGTTTTCTGTGGGATCGCAGCATTCCCTTCTCCGTGTCTCCTCAGACTTAAGAAGACAGTTGGCCGATTGATCCAATGGGATCACTACTTCTCCACATTGTCACCGGTAGTTGTTGTTACTGGAAGCCAGTTTCTGTAAGCTTTCGTCTAAGAAAGATGCCGCTCGTGATCGCTGATGGCCGCACCGCAGATCATCGTGCACATTTTCACTATCGTTGTCAAACTTACTAATCCACTTCCTCATCACTTCGTCAGTCATTATTGTTTCCCCATACATTTCACACAATTGTGTTTCGGGAGCCGTCCAATAAGCTATTCAATATAATTATATCTCAAATTTTGACTTAGTTTTATCCTACGAAGGTTACGTTATTCACTGTTTTTATTTTTGTTAATGATATTTTGCATATTTGAAGATGACAAGAGGTGCGAAAACTTAAACTTGAGACTGTCAAGATGGTTTTTAGTGTTATAACGTGTTAAAATATTGTTTGTGTTAGCTCTAGTATCATATTGTGCAAATAAGTGATTATTAAATTTTGACCAATTTTTAATTTTTATCACTTAATTTATTCTGAATATTACAGCACTTTTCTCGATTAACTACCTACATAATTATCTATGGTATTTCAAAGGTTCGTGTTGTAGCTCTACTTCACCATAAACAAGATTCCTTTTTTTGTTGGAAACTTCGAATTTGATTTTCCTTTCCTCCTTTCGGTTATTTAATTTGGCCTTTTAGACTATAATACCCCATAAAGCCTTTACAGACTGTTGTAAACTATTACCAACAATCTTAAATGCCTGAATAATTTGAAATGCATTTGTAATCTTACTAAAGGGTACTTAATAATATCTGCATAGGTTTCGTGTGGTGTTTTCGGAATGGAACTGAATGTGGAAATAGAAGGGAAATTGTATTTGGTTTTGAGGGCAAGCGCGAAGGGGAGTTCCGCAGCGGCGCGACGCCCGAGGCTCCCTTCCTCGAAACACGGACTCGCTCTTAGCCTCGCTCCGCCCTACTCTAGCCTCTTATCGATAATTTCGATATAAAAGTCGGTACAATCCTTAGCATTCTGCAGTTTCATTCAACCCATCAAAATATTAGTGTGGCTATGATCATTTCCATATTATAACTATTTAAATTCCAAAGTGTGCTTTGTACCTCTGCGGCTCGTTGTAGGAATAACTAATTTGACAGAGCACACAGATTGTCCAGTGATATGACCCTAATACGTTGATTTAAGAATATCTACAATCCTCGTATGATGTTGAACCACTAGCTAGTTTCGATTAATGTAATATATATTTGGGACAAAGCGCACACCAATGTCACTTCTAGATCACTTAAAGTCCGTGCTCCTGTTCGTTTCAATGTAAAAGTATAATTATGTAATGTTGCTTTTGAGGGCAAGCGTGAAGTGGTGAAATCTATTGTATATAAATTGAAAATCTCAAAGCTGACAAAAACGAAAGAGGGCAATATGAAAGGTTCTGACGAATAAAGGCCATGCTCTATTTAATAAAGGCATACACAGCGAGTAATTGACTCCATGCACTCGTTTTCTCTTCGTAGAACAATCCGTGCAATTATTTACATACCCATATAAATACCGTCTGTTTAGGTGTAAGTTACAGATTTAATGCCAGGAAATAGATCCTTTTTCACTCCATTTGAAACTGCTTTTCCATATTATTTCAAGAAATTCTATTCAGCAAATTATCAATTTTAACAAAGAACTAAATGAAAAGTACTCTTCTTTGAAAATGCGCCTATCATACGTTTGTAATTAGCATTTATAAAAAAAGTTTGAATCATAATAATCAATTGAGCAATTAAAGAAATAAATTAAAAACCAATCCGTATTGGGATAACGCAGCTGTTTGGAAGCTTACACAGGTTCGCTTTTCACACTAATTTGCATTCCATAATTAATATAAAACAAATTATCTCCGAATGAAATACATAGATGCTTCCCAATGTTTATTTAACCTGTGAATGATACAAAAATCTTTTTAATTAACAAATAATTTCAGGGAAACATAAATACGCATATCAGATTACATTTGTTTGTTTAGACAATAAAAAATTGATTGCAGTTAGCTTTTAATGAAGAGTTTGCCAGAGTTATGTGATATAAATGTTGATAGGCTGCCAATGAATTTATATGTTAATGTTTCATTAATTACCATTTCCGTGTTACGCGTAGAAGTATGAAGAAATAATCGAGAATAACTCCTGAAATAACGTACTTTAATACAGAAAGCCTGCATTGAAATTGTTACTTTTATCAAAGAACAGGTTGACGTCAGAAATTTCTTATAACTAAACAGCTTAAAATAATAAGACATTCTTATATCAGTGTCTGTAAAAAGGTTAATAGAATCCCCGCACTCAACACACTGCTAAAACTTTCATTTGGTAACAAACAATAGAATTAATTCTTCTGTACCCATCAATGGATAAGATCATTCAATGTGAACTTTATTACAAATTCTAAATACTTTTGTAATTGCAACTCGTCTTATAATATAATGTAAAAATTGTATTTTGGAAATTTCGAATCCATGCTTTTTAAAGTGTAGACAAGTAGTTTGCACTTGTATAGTGCTTAATCTATGGGGTATATAGTCCACTATTGAAGACAGAATATATTTAGAATGCGTCACTTAGCATGCTGATAGTAAAATTAATTATTATATATTAAACGCCTAATGTTAAATTGTTAGTAATTTGACCTTCATTTCGGAAAAAATAAATTGATCAATTATAATTATTTATTACTGTGGTATCAAAGTCAATGTCATAACAATAAAATAAATTAACATTAAATCATTATAAAATCAATTAACGTCTGAACTTAAAATGAAATAATTTTCGACGGTTTTTTAAACAGTATTTGGCTATATATAAGTTTAAATTCAAAATGAAAAATGTATTTCACAGATTGTGAAGAAAAAAACGCGAAGAAGGCGCGAATATGTGGCGAAACGTTGTTTGATTAAAAATATAAAAAAACAGTTGAAAATTATTTCATTTTAAAATAAATCAATAACTAATTATACAGTAGGTGAAATGTAAATTAAAATGCTTCTATCTACTTGAGCAAATGAAAATAGAATGATTACATAATAGAATTGTGAATTCCAAAATTCATTTACTTCAATATTGATATTATAATTCACGGACAAGAAATTATTGTATTTTGTATTGTATTTATTGTTAGTCTACAATTGGGCGTAAGCTTGATGGCAGATACAAAATGAAATTTCTTAAACGTAATTACTCTTAATCGAAAAAATAATCATAGTCCTTTAATTTCTATAGCCCTGAAAGAAAAAAGAGATACATTACAAGAATTATATTAACTTAACACTTCAATAATTGAGAACTGTATTGTGTAAATGAGAAAAAATATACATATACGAGGGATGTAATACATTTACGTAAAAATTTAACTCAATTAATACCTTATACCATCCATTGTAATATTTGATTTTCCGATGTAACTTTCACGATGAGAAATACAATAGATGTATTTTTCCCTAGGAATAAAAAGCTAAGTATAACTAAAATGCTAATAGAGTATTATTCAGAATTATACAAAATAAAAATACACAGTTTCTTATTTATTATAAAAAGTTTAAAGCTACACTCATAAACAGTAGTAACACAAAAAAGAGATACCTAACACACAGTTTATTCAACTCTTCGTTCCCCAAGATTGAGATTATTGGAAATTACTGAAAAAGAGAGAATATAAACAAGTAAGATAAATATACTCGTATAAAAGAGAAGCTAAATTGACTGAAATACAAATTCATATACACAGCATTTTTGTTAGGTACATACTTACTGTAACATGAACTCTACACTGTAGTCTGATCTGATCTGTGATCACTGGTTTCAAACAACTTTTTAATAAGTTTCATTAAACCTAGGGTTAATATAATTTATTTGGAAGGTAGAATAATTATTTTGAAGCATTTTTAAGATAGGATTACAACTATCTACAATCTGAATCTGACATTTCTAAGCTACAAGAACAGTTAACCTAATTACATTTATAGTTGAATATAAATAAACTTTGTATGATGTATTTACTTCCAATTAAAATCTTACTGGAATTTCGTGTTACTACATCAACATTCAGGGCCGAAATGGAGGAAATCAAGGCCAAATAAACATATCTATATTGCACAATTATACTATAAAAATATAGTCATATATTGAATTAAAATTTTGCTTATCTTATTTTACATTAATAGGATTTATTACTTTTATAGAATTTCTTATACTTTATAAAAAGTCGGATACAACAACGTAAGTTTTACGATCAGCTTATTTGACATTGTTTCCCGTCATTTCAGTCCCGGATGTAGTTGCACCAATAAGAACTTTTATAATATTATAATTGTAACATACCAAGTTTATTTATTTACATTCAACAATGTATATTATATAATTTTTTGTAGAATGTTCTGAGGAGGTCCCGAAAGTAGGGAATGAAACGTTTTAATGCAAATTAAATTGTTCTATTCGTGGTCTTTCTTTGTATTGTATTATTTGTATCCGTTTTAATATTTATTGGTAAACAATTTGGATTTAATGAGCAACATTTCAGACATTAATAGTTTCAGTATCTAACATTGTTATTTTATTCCTCTCAAAACTATGTGACATGTTTACTGAGATCTGAGCGTTTGTCAGGAGGTTGTTTTAAGTTATAAAAACATGCTCTTAATGGCGAGTTTTCAACGTTCTCTTTATTCCCCGTGTGACAAACATTGCAGTCTGTACAGGGTATTCTATGTATTCCCTTATGTTTGACTAAATTATTGATATAATTTAGGTTTTAAATTAAATTATTCAAAGTTTATCCAGCAAATTGGGGGAAACATGCTATGATTAGTCACGGACCAATTATTTAACTCAATAAGGGACTCATTTCCTTTATTCACGTTAATATTCCAAACAAAACTTCGTCATTTCTATAAGAAGAAAATACCGTGGCTTTAATTTTCTTTACTTCTTCTAGCTCCTATCATTAATGTACTGATTATTTCTTTATGAAAATAAGTCTGACTACATATTTGCGATTGTAACATTAATCAGTTTTAGTTTTTCGATAATTATTTACACTCGTGCTGTTTACTGTTTTTAGTCCTTTTGTAGCAGATGGCATTTCTTAGTAGCTTTGAAGTCATTTAAAGTTAGCAGTTAGATTTTTGTATGAATGTTAATGGTATCTGTTTTGTGTTTCAGGTCGTGAGTCGAGTCCCAGCAGGGAAGAATCCTGCCGACGACTGAGCTGAAGATTCTGTCCCAACCAACCACTTCCTTGTATTCCGAACTTACCTGCTGTCTACTTAACTGTTGATGTGTTGCCAAAGTGTTCTCATGTATAGGTGTTTGTTTTACATAAGAAAAGGGACATTGTATGCGGTGTGCATACAAGGTAAACTTGATAGTAAGAAATGTTTGAATATTCCAAAATATATAGGTATTACGAACCAGAGGCTGATAAAGCCAAACTCTATCATCGTGTTCTTGCAATTTGCTTGCATAACGGAACTTGGATGTCGTTTGCCTCCTTGTGGGGGTTATATTAATTCCTATTACTGTACATAGTATATATTTAAATGAATATTTAGTGGAAAACTAAGTGCGATGTACTTTGGACTGTATGAAATTATTAAAAGAACTATTTTGGTTTGGTGCGGTTGTGTTTAAATGTTGTATTAAAATTACGGACCTGGATTCTGATATTAGTTGTAAGCCTGTTCACGAACTACGAATCCAAATGAATGAAATGTATAGATGTATTCAATGTCTAATCATAGCTTATTTTAAAAGATTGTATGAAAAAAATAGACAAATAAAACAAGTCACTATAATGTGTTCATAATTCAAGAGTATTTTGTGGTTCCATATTAAAAATCCTTGAATCCCTGGGTCCCTAATTCTAACATAATTCATTTAAAGTTGTGAAAAATTAGTTTTATCTTATGATAATTAGACTGATAAACTCAGTCCCCGCACTTTTTCTACAACGTTTGTCATTAGATTTAATTTCAGACATAAAATTAGAGTGAAGACGTTTCGTACTCGTCCCTGAGTAATTCTCTATAACCCAATTTTAAACGTTTGAGATGGTTTTCCAAACATTAATTTTGCAAAAGAATGGGAACTTACCAACGTTTACAAATGAATTTCTGCTATTCAATGATGCAATGACTGCAGAACGAGTCATTATTATTGGGACTCCTATAAAATATCTAATTACATAAAAGTGTCGACGACAGTGTGAGACGTCGTCTCAGATGCGTTCAGTCCACATGCGGCAAATAGCAGGCAGCAGCGGCTGTCCTATGAGCAGGACTTGTGTCCATCGTACTTCGGTTTATTGTATTTTATATTTATTTTTGAAATATTTAATTTACTCCAATTCTACGAACATTTACAAGAAAAATGATACCAAACAATCTACAATTTAATGAATTGTTGAATTTAATGATTCATGCAGAGTTAACTTTTTTGATATATTCCACGGAAGAACTTTTAGATGCACACTTTTTTCTACTGTTGTCTGTATTATTAACGTAAATTTGAGAATTAATTAAATTATATTACGAACACAATGGGCAATTTTTTATTAACTTTCACCCAAACATTGTCCATTTCAGTAATTATAATATTGTTTACTATATTTTTTCGTGTAATACTGTGTACAGTCGATATATATTTAATACATTGAAACAAAAAATTTTAACTTCACAGTCCTCGACACGTACATCGCAGTAATTCTACAACAGTATCATTTGCGGTTTCTGTTAAATCATTCTCATATGTTGTCAACTCAAAATGTGGCTGTTCTTATAAAACTCCTGGAGTCTCATTACCACCAGGGATTTGACTGGTACCTTTCAATCGGGCACATTAAAAGAAAAATGATTCTACGCAATGTCATAATTAATGAAATGGCCAAAGTCAAAGTTACTCCCGACCTGATCATAGGACAGCCGCTGCTACCTGCCATTTGCCGCTTTTTGAATTGACAGCAACTTGGGCAACATCTGTGAGATCTGCCGCTGGAGACTTTTCTAGGTATGGTCCGGTAATGGGTGCACTTTTGTAGTTTGGTATTATAGATACAAAAATTGGTATCATAGATACCAAAAACTTACCAATTATTGCATTTATTTCCAAGTCAACAAATCCATTTGTATACTAGTTTATAACACTTTTGGATTTTAATGCTCGAACTTCTCTGGAAATTGCTTTAAAACCAAAGTCTGACACTTCGTCTTTAAATACCACACGCAAAGCATGTACAGCGAACTATCATATTGTATTGCGAAAAATTATATCTTCACTGCTTTTCATAACTCGAAAACATTGTCAAATCTCGCCAATATTGTGATGAATTTCTACTACAGTTGTGATTCTCATCTGTTGCTTCTGTAGCACACATTGAGAGAATTTAGTTAATAATAAATTTCCCGCTAGTAATTTCGTCAGGATTACAAAATTGCAATCCTGGAGGATGAGGATAGAAAACATTGATTTATTTTAACCAGGTTGAAAACCATGAATGTTGGGAATGGAAATTGTTTTAACTGAAATAATAATCCAAAGTCGTAAATGCGTTTCAAATTTAATTTTCTTGTGTCCGCATATTAATCGCGATAACTTTTTAGATTTAATAACTACCCATAAATTATAGCATTTTATATGCGTTCGTAAAGAAATTTGTTGCAATCCACGAACCTTTTTGGATAATCCTCGTTACTACTGTCGAAGCTGCGTCCCTCTCAGTGAGTCATAGTTCATTATTTTACTGGCATTGCACCTTATGCAAGCCGCATCAGTTATGACCCTAATTAAAAAGTAATAGTACGTTACCGCTAAAAATTTTGGTATGAGCTATATTATTTTGTTCTTCTCTGCTCCCAAATTTTTAAGGAAACTTTGTCACCAGACTTGCAAAAGACAGTCCCTCATATCAAGTGGATTAAATTAAAGGCTTGTCGATCCTACTAGACTCCGTCACTTGTTCAGACTCTACGCAGACTATACATATTAAGCCTCTCTAACATTCTGAAATATTCATTTCATACCGCACACTAATGGTTTCTATATTATAATAGAGGCTTCCCTTGCGTGATTTTTTGTTCAGTTCGTAATTATTGCCCAAAATTCCCTAATTACGGAGCATTTAATAATCGTATACTGAAACTGAACAGTTGCAAGGGCAGTGCAGGTGCCGGCCGCATTGCGATGCAGTGTGTTGACTCCCGCCCTTTCCTTTCCTTTTCCCCCTCCACTCGATGGCAGGTCTTCCCTGACAGTCCTCCGGGTGGAAGAACGGTCCATTGTGTCCGCGTCACATCCTCGAGACAAAGCAGGCCTCCTCGATGTTTGTGTGGCACACTATTGTCCGTGACCATCTGGCCAATTCTCAATTTCGGAAAATATGGCCGAACCGTCCTCGAATTTGTCACACGACTATTATGTGAGAAATGGTACATTTCCATTTGAGGGCTCAATGTCGCAGTTCATAGCAGAATCGGCTGTGCTTCAATATGTCGGTACCAAATTGAATCCTTACAACGTTTTTTTAAAACGATCTTCAAGACGATTCCATCTACAACTATCCCATTGGTTTAATTTATAAGTTCATACGCGTATCAAAATATCTGAGATTGGAGAATTGGTAAGTTTTTTCTCGCTTCCATGGTAAAGGATCCGAGTGCCTAGTTAAGGAACTCCAAGGGCGAGGACTACGATACCCTTCTGTCAGTACTGATAACCAGAGTGAACTTCATATCTCAATTCTATTAAAGATTAGCAGTCTTAATTTTTATTTGCCACGGAAGAAAAATAATAGGGGCTGAAGCCAGTTATTGTAGTATTATTCAGTCCTTAGACTTGTCTGATGCAACTTTCCATGCTAACCTATTATGTGTAAACCTTTTTCATATCCACATGACTACCACATGCCATCTCAGCGTATTCCATCATTGTCCTCCCTGTTCTGATCCAGTAAAAACAGAATATTATTTTTAGTTAATAACTAACATAGCATATAAAATTTTGGTATTTATAAACGATCGATATAAATTTTAGTTTCACTCCTGTTTTGTTAAAAGAGACTACATGAGGGTAATCCGGGTGGTGGTCATTCCCCGCTAATAGCATAGAAATGGAATTTGAAAGTGAAGCAGGCAACTAGTGTTTGCGCGCTATAGAATAAGGATCCCAACCCGGCTACAGCCTAAAAGTCATGGAGAGAAAACCCTAGAAACCAGCATCGGGTAGATCGGCGTATCGATAGTCTTTCCCATCTCTTCCGATGGCAGTAGAGGAGTTAGCTGCAGGGACGTAGCATTGCCTTCTGCAACAGTTTATCAGGCAGCGGGAATCTCTTACAGCACGTCCATACTCCTCTCAAAACTGAGCAAGGAGAGTCAGCTTGTGGGACCAGAAAGCGAAGCAAGCATTCCCGAAGGTAACCCTCTCGCTTCTCCAGGAAGATGACGGAGACCAGAAGGTTTGCATATTTTCAAACTGATTAGCCGCCTTATAATGAAACAATGACAAAATACTTGAGAGAAAATTGGTTGGAAAAAAGTAAAAGAAAATTAAAATAGCAATATTTGTATATTGATTTCATGATTAGTTATTAATTTAATTTTTTAATACTCTTATTTAATGAGGTAACATGCAGCAACTAAATATTTTATTACAGATAAATCTGACAATTTTACAGTAAATTTAGAAATAATGTTATTAGAAGGGATCTATATAAATAAAACCAAAACTAAGCTTTGTTTCTATTTTGTAATGTAATACTGACTCAAATACTTATAAATGTGTATATTTTATGGATATAATAATAAAGGAGCTTTTAATCTCTTTATTAGTATTTATCTACATTAGAATGTTTTACAACGGCAATGCCCGTATTACTCGCGCATGGCAGATTATTGTTCGGGTATCCATTCCCTAGATTGGCTGAAGTGAAGTTTCGGACACGACCAAAAATTCTTGCTTAAGGTCTGAATGGCTGCCACAATGCGTTCACCGAGGGTTAATACACGACGGGTAATCATTTGAGGTGCCAAGAATCAATAACCTTTATTCGCAACATGTTCAATTTGTAATAATTGTTACCATAGTCTCGAATTTCAGTCATAAAAGTTCGGCAAGCTCTGTAATTTACCATTTCGTGGACCCATCTTGTACTACACATTTTTCTTCTCTGAGTATGAGAAATCAATTCCTGAAATTTTGCCGTCCAGCTTTGTAACCCCCCCCCCCTTAATCACGTGATCCCACCTTCCCTTGTACTGACGTCCTCTACTGTAACTACCACCAATGAACTAATCAAGCCTGCACGCTTGAGTATGTGACAAATTGCCACCTTGGTTCGTTTATTAACGTATTCCTCAATCCTCTTGAGCGTCCTGTTGTTTCTGTAGCCCCACATTACAAGAACTTCTAGTCTACCCTTCTCAGGTTTTCCAATTATAACCGCATTGAAATTTTTTTGGATGTAAATTCTACTTGCTCTTCTCTGTACCTAATCCCAAAGACTCAACTAAACGCATCATGATCACTCTATCAATTCGTCTAATCCAAAAGCTGAGTTTCCATCTCATATATTACATCAGTTTTCTTCTAAACTCTCGAGAAGTCATTTTTAAACACCCAATCAGGCAAATATTTCAATGCAGCACACCTATGACCTCACACCCAGCGAATTCCAGCCAAAGTGACGCTAAATGCGAAAATTGCACACAAAATAGCATAGCTGTCTTTTAGTGTATGTAATTGTCCCTAAAATGTCACTTTCCACATCGCTTTCTCGGCGGCGTTAATATTTATTCTACGTGAATATTACTAGCGAAATAAAATTATTGACCAGAATGCAAATTTAATAAAATAAAATAACACCAACGTTCAATACCTATTTGTACCTTATTTACTGAAATACTTTTTCGATTCCAACTACATTCTTGTTATATTATGTGTGTATTATTAACACTACGAGGAAGGTGTAAACAGGTACCGAAACGTTTCCTTATAGTTATTAAATATAATATAAAAATCGTCAATAATGTTATTTCATTTTTCAGATAATTCAAACGTAAATTTAAACCTTGAAAATTGACATGAATGGAATCATTAAATAAATAAAAGAACCAACATTGCAGAAACAATTTAATACATATTGACGCAACGATTCGTTCTTATTTTGGAATCTCTTCAAGGGAATAGGTTTGCAAAAATTTGAATATAATTTATTCATTTGATTATTTATTTTAAGTGTAAGATATAATTTATATTCATTGATACCAAATTTGCTGTCTTAAACTTGAACACAAATTTTAAAGTAAGGTTTATGGCCGATAAATTATTGTCAAATTTAATACTCTACTGGGTCAATACAAATATGTAACTGAGCATCGCTAAACATGGAGACAGTTTTGAATAAAAGTGTAACAAATGTTATATGTAGAGTTGCACGTTATAAGTTAGAACAAATTCAGTATAAACTTCATTAAAATTAATCCTTACACTACACTTCTTAAATTTGGAACCTCATGCGGTGAATTTTAAAGAATAAATAAATTTTGTATTTTACAAAGTCAAAAATTTTCAGCCTCTCCGCTTGTGCGACATGCACTTCTAATTTTTTCTTATAATTCACCAGATGAGGTTCCAAATTTAAGAACAAAATGCCGTGTAAAGTTTAATGCGCATAAAGTTTATCTAAATTTCTTCTGACTTATAAACTGATTTATTATTTATTTATATGAAACAGTCAAATAATGTAACTAATTACAGCTAACGTTAGTTAAATTACTGCAACTCAATTAAGTAGGAATTGATTGAGAAAATAAAAATTGATATATGATTCTACTTATTACTGCATATTATTTAAGCTTTATAAATGATGTAATTCAATAGCTATGTATAGACGGCACGGCCAGCATGACATATAAATGAATTTATGAAGTGACGTTATTGGCATGCGTGAAAGCATGAGAGCTTCGGCAGCCGGTGCGGTGCGGTGCACGCTTCATTGCTGCCAATCCCCAGCTCACACACACGGGGAATCTAACTTGGGACGTCTGCTGTGATAGCCTGACAAAAGCACTAACTCAACGCAGAAATTACACAATGATTCATTGCTGTTTGTTATTCTGCATTACGCCACGTAAAAGAATGAAATTGAAGCTCCTTGAAACTGATTTAGTCAGTTGCATTACAATCCGAATCAAAACAAAATAACTTCACTCTTAAATGGAAATCCCCTCAGCCGTGATTAAAATCTCACCACAAACGTTTGTCATTTTCAATGCTTCGGATTAGTCAATCACATTCTGAATGGCTATTTTGCAATTGAAAGCGCATTCGTTAGTATGCTTTGGAATTTCAATCGATAATACCAAATTTTAAAGTTGGATCCACTTACCATAAACGTGCTCAATGTTTATTACGTGTATTAAACTTATTATGATTACAATGTGCTTTTTAATTATGTACGAGACCGGACTCGAAATTTTGTGTCAAGTGTGAGTAATCATTAGTAGTTATATTCGAGATTTTCACTGCCCAGGGAGTGAAGAAGAACATAAATCGAATATCATCTACCCTGGAGAAGAACAGAGCTTTTTACGGTTCGAAACAAGGGTTTCCTAATTATTGTTGCAATATACAATTGAATAATAACTGACCTGTATAACAGACTTATACACAAAATTTTGAAATATTTTCGAACTTAAAGTTGACGTTACGACCAACCATTGCGGCACTTGTCAATAAACTAATACAACTAAATACAACACAAAGAGCGTACCCAAAAGCTAAACATAACTAAGTCAATTTAACAAACCATCATATAATTTATTTGCTTATAAAGTGTTATCCTTAATGTTGACAGCCTAATTGGCTGATATCTCTTAGTCTGACCAATGTAGCAAAACAAACAGTTATTACAAAAATTTTTAGTATCAACATTGTGACAGTCAAAAGTACTAAGTAAGTCTTTATGTTTTTTTTATCAAAGTAAGATAGAGAATTAACAGATTTGCAGATTATCGAGATATTATACTTCTTTAATAACATTTTGAATCTGGTAGACAAATAACAATACAGTTAATTTTGAGTTTACTAAATTTAGAAATAAATTCTATACAATAATAGTTGTCAGACAAAATTTTGATTACATATTTAAGATTATTTGAATGATAATGAGAATCAGATAAGATTAAAGCTTTGTCAACAAAATTAAAATCCATAGCTTTTTTTCTGAATTATTGGATGATTAGATAAAAAGTTAAGCATTCCACCAGAATAAATAGATTTATGGTACCAGTTGAAACGTAATTTGTTATTCAGCGAACAGAAATTTCAAGAAAATTAAGAGTACAATCATGTTCAAATTGAAACGTAAAATTTAATAACAATTGTTATTAAATAGACTAAGTAATCATCCAATTTATCACAAGGAATTGAACAAAAATATCATCACCATATCTATGGTAGAAACGTCTACTTTACGTTCAATTATTATCATTTTTTAAATTGTGTCTAGGTCTGTTATACGGGTGGTTCATTCTTCAACAGCATTTGATATTACAGACGTTAATTGTTCCTATAATTTTACCACATTGCAGAGCTTCTTAAACGCTATAACTTCTTCCTATATCTTCATCTTTGGCCGTATTCAGTCAGAAATGAAGTCACTTTGAATATTTCGTCCAAATATACGTAGCCATATCCGACTAAGTATCTTAGACATGACGGGTAAAATCATTTGTGAGCGCTAAAAAGCATTTAGATCAACATCAATTTGTTTCGCAAGCTGTTTTCTCACTTAACAATCGTAACCAGAGTCTAGCATTTTAGTTTAGATAAGAAGGAATGTTGTCCTGATAACCTTGTCATTATGGATTTCAAGACCCATGTTCTAATAATTTTCTTCTTTTCTGAAACTAAGGAATCCGTACCTGCAAATTTTAGTCAAGTTTACAGCATTATTAAGAACATCTGATGTAGGAAAATTGTGATATTCGGAGACTGGACTCAGACAGGGCGAGATGGACTACTGCGCAAAGAGAATTCTTTCAAAAAAGAAAAACTATAAAATCGCAGCCGAATGAATAAGAGTGAAGAAGCTTGAGTCGGGAAATAAATGAGTCGAAGCAATCGAGATTGTTGAAGAACGCGTGTCGAACGTAGTGTGTTTGTAAAGTATAATTTAAGTTAATCGAGCGATATTGAAGTTGAGCTTCGACTGGTACTACGTCTCCAAAACACGGTGTTATTGTGGAGATGATGTGGAAAGCGGTGGCTGCCAGAGTTTGATATTATTGCGGCGAAAGCTTGTGTTCCACAATATTTAACTTTAAAACTTGGCGTGTTGTTACACCTTAACAAAGTTTGTTAACCGCTGGGAGGCGCGCAGCTGCTGTGTAACTTGGTTCGCTATAAGTGTATCGGTATCACTTGCAATAATACAGAGCGGCGGACAGGTGAAGCTGAGCAGGGCCTGAGAAAACAGCGCCAGGATCGCTGCCAAATGAGAGAACTTCTCACAAGCTACGAGTAACTCGTAAAATGCCAGCGATATTTCAGTTGGTGACTATGAAACAGAAGTCTTTTAACTGACAGGGCTAACGAAAAATAATTAAATGCATACTTCACGCTTCTGCATCTTTTGCGGACTGTCCTTGTGGATGAGTCACTAAGACCTGCCTATATCCACTCAGTATATGAATGAGGAAGAACGTTATTAACAGTACTTTTCGCACTAGTGACACAAGAAAGCAATATCATACCAATCGTCCCGTTTCACGATGCACAATGTGACTGAGATATAAACAAATCGTCAACGACTATTTAATTAGATGTAATAATTGGTTCAGTCAAACAAGTGTTACTTTAAGTATCTCAAATCATTTCGAGTCTAGCCTTGCACAGAAAGATCATATACGATCAATTTTCAACACTTATTAATTGCTTTCAAAGTCGGTATAAATTTATTCAATAACTCCATCATACCAACGGCACAACAATAAGCTCCAAAGTACAGTTGGACAAAACCGTTTTTCGTGATCGGATTGAAACCACTCACTAAGTGGAAAGCTATCTCTTTTTGATGATTTACCGCTCATTATATGCATACCTAAGTTACTAACAAAAATTATATACATTTATTGTATTTATTAATAAATAAAGAAACAATTATAAAAATAAAATAAATGGCTCTAGGTATTTTATTTTTATACCTGAGGTGGTCTCGAATGGATATGGATTTTTTGTTAGAAGGACAAAATTACTGGAAATATTCGTACATATACTTAATTGTAATTGTTAACTGGTCACCCTCCCGCATCCGCCGTTTCAAATTCTTTCCTATGTTATTTAAGGGGGAGTTGCGATCACATGGAACTACCTTCATGTAAAAACTAGATTAATGTGTAATCGTTTTTATATATACAGAAATGATGTGGACTGCGTCATCAGTCTAAGAAATTTTAAATTTCTTTTCACTTTATTATCAGTATTTTTATTTTGTCTCAATAGTTTTGTATCGATTGAGTAACTTACATACGTCCATTCTATTAATATTATGAAGAATTTTCGTAATTAAGGACATTATCCAAATTCTACTTCAATATAAGAAAATAAAGTAATGTTAATAACACTTAGGTATAGAGTGAAGCGATCTTGAGAGGTTAAAGTGAAAATTATTGGAAAATATTTAGCCAGACCAAAAGGGATTTATAGGACTATGTTCGGGACTGTTAGATAAGAGAAAATCATATTAACGTTCGGTTCTAATTGGAGGACTTTGGCCAAGAGAAGGGATAAATTAATGGGCCACGTTTTGAGGCACGAGGGTCTTGTAAAATTAGCATTGGAGGGAAGTGTATGGGGTAAGAATAGAAGAGTGCGGCCAAGGATGGAATACGCTAAGCAGATTAGGGAGGCTGTGGAATGTAGTAGCTATGTAGCTATGTAGATTAGGTCAAATGGCAGAAGTCGACTATCTGTGGGAGAGAATCCTGCAAACCTTTGAAAGGTTTTACCGAAGGGCGCACGATTCAGGCACTGAGATCTCATCGCTAGTTCGAGACAACCCTGATAAGAAGGTAAACAGGAACCAACCTTTGTCCATCTTCCTGTAAACCATCAAAAATTTAATTAATCAGCCTATATTAGGTTTACAAGCCTTTTTACACCTAGTATTAACTATGTTAATATTTATATACACATATCTACCACTATTTACTTATGAATTTTTATATTTTATTTATTTATTTTTACCTTTAGCAGGTGTGCGTCAACCAATCGGTAGGAGTAGATGTCGAAGAAGAAGCAGCAGAAGACTAGGTAAAATAGGTTAGCATGGACGGTTGCATCACACCAGTCTAACAATAGCAACAATACGTTATGCATGTACCACCAACTTTTGCAAAAACAATCGTCCCACGACGACTTATCCAGAAGGAAAGAGATAATGATCAAACAGTGAGTGATTCAAAGAGCTCTGGGATCTCGGTCCGCGCGATCTAATTCATAAGTGTGTGATTCAAACAGGAAGTAGCTGTCGTATCACAGGAGTGGTGGGACTCAAAAAAGCTGCCGCTTTTTTCTTCCGAGTCAGTGATCACTCACTCCGCAGAGGTAGCAGCTAGCTTATTTAATAAGATCGCGCATCTCAACTCCAAACAAATGCCAAGTAAAAGTCTGCAATTCCGGTTTACGCTAACAGCCAATTAAAAGGATCTCAGTTGATAACTGACGTCAAACTAAAGTCTCAAGACAATGTGAACGTAGACTTCGTCAGAGCAGAGCGTCTCTTGATCCTTCAGTAGACTGTATAACACAGCTTTGTGGACTGTCAAGCTATGTAACCTCAGTAAACAAATGAAGCCATATTTTAATAGCTTTTTTTGGGAGAGGGGGGAGTTAACAGGCTACATGAGGGTGATCCTGAAACAGGCAACTCCCCTTTAATAGAATAGCAAGGAAATTGAAAAGGGGGGATGCGGAAGGTAGAGCAAATGTAGCCAAGGGTTAACTAGGGGCCCCGAGGCTATGATTTAAGGAACCTACCCGGTGTTTCACCGAAAGAGATGCAGGGAAAACCATAGAAAATCCGCATCAGGTAGGTCGGGCATTGGGTACTATTCTCACGTCCTTCCGAATGACGGGAAACGAGTTTGCTGTGGGGTCGCAGCATTCTCTTCTCCATGTCTCCACCAGTTTCAGGAGGCAGTTGGCCCACTGATCCCAGAGAGAGTGCGAGGCATTCCCGACATAATGAGGTGAACCCCGCAGTCAGTCTGGGCTGAAGCGCCTGCGAGAAAACACCCGCAGCGCCATGTATGACGATTTTAATAGGACTGTATGATATGCGTAAATGCAGCTGCATGCAGCATTCTGCGTAGAAGTAATCTATTCGATTAACTAACCAGTGAAATAAATTAAAAACAAGCAAATTTGGAGTAAATTAAATTACCTTTCAAATAAATACATACAAACATCACAACGTTCTTTGAAACCTCTTCATGTACAGAAAAGAAATAATTCTTCTTCTTATTTGGCTTTACAGTCCATTGAGTGCCTTGGTCTACCGAGGCGAGTGCATACTGTCATCTTGTGTGATACATTCCGAATTTGGAGTGAGTCGTGGTCAGCGTATCAATTCTCCGGCAGTCTTGGCTAGCATGACGGCACCAACATGCCAGGATTCGAACCCGGACCCATGGGTTGTGAGGCAGCCACGCCAACCACTAGACCATAGGAAGTTGGCAAAACAAATAATTAAAAATGTCAAAAATCTAAAGCAAATAGGTTTCACAAATAATTCTAATAATGCAATTGTATGAAAATAGATTAAATTATACAATTTATTTTGTGTAGCCGAATTGTTAGATCTAATTAGCACCGTTTTACTGGTCAATATTTAATAATATTTACATTCTTCATCTAAAATATTCACTTTTTGACAGTCAAAATTATAGCTGTTTAAAATATTTTATATAAACGGCTAATGAATCTCGAACATTGAATTTCAAATTTCCTTTTTGTTCATTAATTATTTTTTCAACGCAACGTCTGCAAGGAAACATAACAACATGATAATTGTTATCATAAATTTCGGCTGCAATGGGCGTACTTTACTTTTCTTATTAAGTGCAAATCGAAGTAAGGAAACGTATCTATGAAGATCCTTTTCATTTTAGAGGGAATAATTTCCAGCGGCGTTTTCCCGTTGCCTCGGCCGTTTGATGGTTTTTATTTATTTATTCCATTAGTCCTCAAATGAGTAATCAGTATGCGTCGAAACAAAAAATCAGAAAGTTATTTATGCATGCTATAAATAATAACAATTATAAGCGTATAGAACTAAAAATTGGGACACCCACCTAGCCGCAAATAATAGTAATAATAAAACTTTTACGTTACTAAAGGTATGATATAATTTTTACAGTATGTAAACAAATAAACTCACACTAGGCAAAAAGTAAATATAAAATTAAACATAAAAATTAGTAAATATGTAAATATGTAAATACACAACATACGAGAGTTGACCAACCACACGCACGCTAGGACAAGATACTTAGCGGAACTGAACGACGAGGAATCTGCCCTTTCATAGAAATGCTAGCCCATAGCCCAAATAAACAAGTAAAAACAGAATATTCTAAATGCAAAGAATAGGAAGTTATTAAACATTTTGAAGAGCAACACATTAAACACTTTTGCAGTGGAAAAATATGTAGTTCTAAGGTGAACGGTCAAGAGAGTCCTGTACTGATTAAAATATTCTTACGATTCGCTAACCTCTTCTAGTTATTAATGTTCTCTAGTTACGGAAGAATGCTATTATATAAAATATCCCTGAATGGTGAATGCTTCTCTGGAAGCGACGGATCAATTGAACTACTGCCGTGCGAACATTACAGTGGGAGTTCTAAAATGGATTTGATGGTTAAACTGAAAATGAATTAGACACACTGAAACATCCATCCTCTTGCCGGGATTCCATCCCCGGACCATGACGCTGACCCTCATGTCTTAAAACTTGGCCGATTAATCTATCCCTTCTTTTGCCTAACGTCCTCTATATTGTTCGCTCTTCCCCTATTCTGCTTATAACTTCCTCGTTAGTGATTCTACCCACCCATCTTATTTTCAGCATTCTCCTATAGCACCACATTTCAAAGCCTTCTATTCTTTTCCTTTCTGCAACTTCAAACGTCCACATTTCGCACTCCATACTAACATCTTTAACAATGATTTTCCTAATATTTACACTTATATTACCCATAAGTAAATACCTCTCTTTTTTTCGAAAATCTTCCTTGCCTGTCCTATCCTACTCTTTATTTCTACTATCATGCTCCTTAGTTAACATGCTGCCCAAGTAGCAGAATTCCTTAACTTCTGTATCCCTTCCCAGTCTAATACACTTTGTTATTCCGTTTCCTATACTACATTCAATTACCGTGGTTTTCCCTGTAATAAACCTCATATTTAAATCTTTCTCCAGGACCCCATTCATACCATTTATCATTGTTTTCAAGTTTTCTGACTCCCTAATACTACAATATCATCTGCAAAGCGTAGGGGTTTTTCCCATATTCCGTTTCAAGATGATTCATTGCCTGTTCTCTATATAAGTTAAACAGCATGAACGACAGACTGCATCATTGTCTTACTCCTTTCCTGAGTTCTGCTTTCTTTCCTTGATCTTCAGTTCTTATTATTGCTGACTGCCGGCGGTAGAGATTATGGGAATAGCCTATTTTCAAAAAATTATTCCTGTGCTCTTCAAAATCCTTAATAGTGTGTTCCAGTTCACATTATAAAAATACTTTTTATAAATCTACAAATACCATGAACGAGTGCCTCTTTTTTCTTATCCAGTCTTCTAAAGTTAGACGCAAAGTCAATATTTCTTCATGTCTCTACATTTTTTCTAAAGGCAAACTGATTTTCTCCTAACTCGCATTTTATTTGTCGTTCCATCGTGTTATATACTATTTTCGT
The DNA here is from genome assembly GCA_034510155.1 of Eucriotettix oculatus. Lineage (NCBI taxonomy): Eukaryota > Metazoa > Arthropoda > Insecta > Orthoptera > Tetrigidae > Eucriotettix > Eucriotettix oculatus. Next base: position 107,553,554 of record CM067376.1, on the reverse strand, counting down.
TTTCTTTTCTACGCATGACATACTAAACTAATTGTCCTGTGCTGTTCACAATTATCAGCCCTAGTCTTCTACGGTATGTGTTTAATTATTTTCTCACTAAAATCTTGTGGTATTCTTCCTGTTTCGTAGATTTCGCAAACTTTTCTGAACAGCCAAGATATACCTTCTTCGCTCGATGATCTTTTTTTTCTCAACTCCTCTGAAATGTTATCAAATCCTGGAGCTTTACAATAGCTCAGATCTGTCAGCACCCTATCAAACTCCGACCTTAAACGTTTGTCCCCCACCTCTTCATCATCCACCTCCTCTTCTTCTTCTATTACTGACTGATCTAAATTTCCACCGTGTTTTAGCTTTTCTAGATATTCCTTCCATCTTTCTGCCTTTTCTCATTTATTCAGAATTGGCTTCCCATCCGCTCTCTTGATGTTCTTGCTAATTTTTCCTCTCTCCGAAAGTTTCTTTGATTTTCGTATAACATGGGTCTACTTTCTATCACAACAAAAGTAATGAACTGTATAATAAATGTAACCGCAAACGCTGTTGTCAATGCTGTAGGCATATCACCACGCTACGAACACACACACACACACACACATATATATATATATAAATTCCTTTGCAGAAATAGTGTTATTGATTTATTGATTCGTTAGATATCCAAGTGTTTACTTATACATAAATTCTACGTTTTCATAACTTGATTTGTGTAAGAGTGATTATGACCTGAGGTCAAAAGCTCTGGAATGTTGAATTCAGAAATAAAGTATTTAGGACTTTCTTAAATATTTTTCTAATTTAGTCAGCGTGATAGGCAGACCGATTTTATTTCAAGAAAATGAATATCGTTAATAATATTTGGCACCAATAGCCTTAGATCTAAACAAAAAAAACAACAATTTGTACTATTTCTGTAAGCAAACTAATTAACGGTTTCGATTAAATGTGTAACACTTGTTGGGAATATATATTTTTGATAGTAACTTTATAAGAATAACAACGATTGAGCAAAAATGTTAGCGACATGATTCGACACATTATTCTAACAAACTTCAAGAGGTTTTGTTGAAATTATTATTGATGAAGTTTATATTAACAATTTCAACATTAATGAAAAGTGGCTTAAGGGTCGTATCTACGTGAAACCCCAACATTCTATCTGCCTTTATACTGATTTTCTGTAGAAAAGTCGGAAGCAGCAGATACGAATAATATTTTCTTAAGAGGAAACACTGGAGATTAGGTTTTTGTCAGCATGAAGTTTAGTTTTTCCCAATTGTGCGTTCAATATGCCTTGATATATAAAAAAAGATGGGGAAACAGTGATCGAGGAGACAAAGTGTAAATACCTCGGCATTTATTTTAACAGTAAGCTGGGGGCAGGTAAACTATGCTAGAATGAAAGCGTGGAACACCTTGCACTTTGTCATGAGAACACTCAAGAAGGGGAATGCGAAATCTAAAGAGATGGCATATTTGTCATTTGTACACCCACTTATGGAATATGCTGGGATCCGTACAGGAAGGGGAAATAGAATCCTTAGAAAGGGTGCATAGAAGGGCCACAAAATTCGTACAAATAGGACCTGGGCATGGGAACGAAAGGTAAAGCGACTAGGGTGGGATACGCTACAGACAAGAAGAGAAAGAGCTAGGCTACACATTTACTACACAGGTCTAAAATCTTGGCGGGGAATCCGAGATAGAATGAAAGAATCGACTCGGGAACGGGAGGAGTGATCACCTGATTAAATTACAAGCAAGGAACAAAAAAACAGACGCTGGAAAATACTTATTCCTAAGTAGGACAATTAATGACTGGAACAATCTGCAATCAGGAGTGTTTGGGGGACTTCCGCTAACAGATAGAAAATTTAGACTTAATCTAAGTTTAGTGTAGTGCAGTGATCAGTGCTGCGAAATCTCTAAAAATATACTACAATGAAATATATTTCCAGTCATTTTTGTTTTGTTTTATGTTTCTTTTTTTTCAGCACATTTAAAAAAATTCATTTCTAATAATATGATTCCACACTTATTTATTCATATTGAATATAATTATACATTCAACTATAGGTTAAATATAGATCTTACGACCAGATTATTAGTTATTGTTTAAGTTCTATGAATATGCCACCGGGCATCTGCCCATTTGTAGATTTATTAAATACAATTCAATTGCTTTCCCCGTTAAGAACAATTACTGTATCACGTAACTATTTTTTATATGATCTTATATTAGAACTTGTTGCATTTATGTAATAAATGTTGTAATATTTGTGGACTGTAATTGCTAGTTGGCGAGCACAAAGCGATTGTTACCTCACGGACGTAGTACCTGAGCGGAACAGAGTCGCAAATCGGTGAGCAAGAACCTTAAATTCAACTATCCTTTGAGAGTCGCTTTTTGTGGCGCGTGCGCGATGGAACAGGTTTATCGGAAGCGGATTGCGGTCTGTTTGTTGACTCGCGGGCTAATCAAACAGCCGCACAATATTACCGCTCCGCTAATTCACATGTCCCCAGTAGCGTGTTCTCGGCTCTGCAAGAACCCACATTAGCGCTCGCGTCGCTCAAAGTCCGGGTCACACTGGGTTACCAGCTCGATATAACACCTCAGCACTTCCACGACACGCATTTACGCATTCGTTCTTCCTGACTGACGACGGATGCTCACAATTCACATCGCAGTTCTACCGTTTCTGACATCTATTTGTAATTCATATTGATTTCCCTATATTGCTTTTCCGATACGCAGTTCCTCAGCGATTTATAATGTGAAAGGAACAATAACTTATATTCAGAGTAATTTTTCACCATTTTCCATCTCCCTGATGACTGATGCAGCTGTTTTTATTGTTCTTTGCACTACCATAATTCCTTCCGTTGTACACTGTAGTAAAATGCTCCGTATAGAAATTGTAATTACTTTCATTTACTTTAACCCATTCAGTTCGGATGACGTGATGTTCACGTCATTCGGAACTGGGCTTTTAAATTCGTTGACGGGAACAGAGGACACTTCTCTTAGCTTGATTTCTTGTGTCATTGGAAGAGTGACTTCCTTCATTAATTTACTTTTTCTAAACATTTAAGCGTGAAAATTCATTCATATTCAGTTGAGAGCACAATGTATTTACATACGCGGTATTTAAATCAGAGTTGATTGGGTTAAGACAATGTCGTTAGTATGTATAAAAGTCAGAATAATTCTCCATAAAATTTACAGGATATTTAAGTGTCGATAGAAGAGAACCATTTGTCATGAATGAATGTATTGACCCTACCACACTCGGTGTCAGTTACAAGTAATAAGCTTAAAATAAGAAATATGAATAACAACATTAATAATCATACAAAAAACAGGAAATCTTAAAAAAGAAAACAAAGTACCCGTTGTTTACATAGTATTTCGTCGCACTACACTTGCACTTCACTATCACTTACACTTCCGTATTCTTCCCTGGAAAACTTTGCTGTAGGGAGGAAATGTTTAAAAAAACTTCTGCATGTAAATTGTTCCAATCCCTTATGGTCCCGTTTAAAAACGATTATTACACATCCGTTTTACAATTATGATCCCCTCTACTGTAAGAATTTGCTTCCAGGATTATTGACCTGCATACTATTTAAAAAGAGCCCTGAGACGTAAATTTTGCAGTCGTTTTTCTAGCACATACCAACGTAATTGATGAACCTTCTCATTTCCGTGAACAGGACAACGCTTAACCAAATTTTCGCTCCCTTTATATCCTTTCCAGTGCCTCGACCTGATATTTTCGGAACGGAACCCAACAAATACAGGCGTACTATAGAGTCTTGTTCTCACTTGGTAAGTAATTTATTCGAGTGGCGAGTAGTTTAGTAAACGAGTTAGTAGGAACTCACCAAAACCCGTTCGCAACTACAGTTGACTAAAAGGTACAGTTCATTAGTAGCCAGTGTATTTGCAAGATGAACAACAGGCAACGCAACAAAGTAACTAACCTAATAAAACTTATTGCAATGGCTATTCTAGATTAAGTAGAATAAGAAATTCATAATGTGCCAAAAATAAAAATATGGGCACGATATTGGATTCATAAAGGAATGAACTAGGAGGTACTACTTTTCTTCACAAATAAATAGCAGTAGAAGATCCTGAACAATCCTTTGGAATTGTTTTAATTTACTACAGTCACAAATTCTGCGTAAGTAAACCTACTTGACAAATGTGATTTCCGCAAAACCAAAATTACAGGCAGTTCTCTGCTTATTGCTACTGGATGCAATTGAAAGACACTGACATATATTTCGAACCGGAAAATCACTATTTTAGGATTTAATCAGCATACGCAGATTGCTTCATTTGATAATTTTATAAAGCAAGGATTTAACGTTCCATAGACACTCATGCTGCAAATAATTAGCAATGAAACGTCTATGAACTAATAAACTGGACTAAAATCATCAGATTCACACTTGTTTATCGGATAGTGGTGAGTGATAGTACTCGACTAAATTGTTGTTTTTCAGACACGTTTAGTTACTAAATAACTCGTTACCCGACTAAATTACTTGCCAAGTGCGAACAAGGCTGAACAGAGGACACACGAGAGATTTTTACTTAACTTCCTGTGTTTCAGAGTTTGCCTTTTTTTAAAATCTGCATAACGTAACGTAGCGCTTCCACCCTTGCCTAGTAACATATTAGTTGTGTTGCTTATAGAAAATAAGCTGGTAGAAACAATTAAGAAATATTTTTAATAAACAGGGACTATTATATAACTTTGAATCTCGTTTTAGGGCGGGCTCTTCGTGTGAAACTGCTATTTTGGAAGTGGTATATCTATGGAAAGACAAAGTCGACAAGTTAAATTTTGTAATTGTGATTTTTTTAGATTTAAAACGAACATGTGAGGCGGTGGATAGAGCCTTGTTCTTGTGCAAGTTATGGAGTAAGAGGTGTATCGTATGCGTGGTTCTGCAGTTACCTATCAAATATAAAGCAGACATAATAAATGGAGTGGAGTGTTTTGGGTTCTACACTCTTTAATTTATATTTAAATCATATGTACTCATTCTTGTTTTCAAAATTGTGATGTCAGTTTTAGGTTATATGTTGATGATGCGCTTATGTTCATTTCTGGAAAAGCTCAAATTAATCTATTTAATAGAATGAACCTTACTTTAAGAAAATAGAATCTGTATCTCTGTGTAAATAGATTGAAGTTCAATGTGTTAAAAACTAAATGGCACGAAAGTTAGCTGTGGAAGATTAGATGATAATTATGAAGTAGTTACAGGCAATAAAAAGATAGATCGAGTTGCTGATTTGAAAAACTTTGGAGTCATATTGGATAAAAATTTGAAAATGGTTTTTCATATAGATTTTGTAGGTAGAAAGAACACGTTGCAGAGATACACTTCAAACCAGTTTTCCATAATAACAATTACGTTACATTATTTAATGTTTAAAGTGATTGAAATACTACTCTTTCATATGCTAAGTTATATATTTCAATAAATTACAATAACATACATACTTAATATTTATTGTTTTGTTTGATGCAATTGAAGAGTTTTATCATTTCGATTGAAGTTTTCTAACTTGAATAAAATGTTCGCTATATTTAATCATTATTTCACGTTTGACAAATTACGTCAGGGTAAACATATTATTACAAGCTTCTCAGACCGAATAGAATATACATCAAGTGTGATATATTTTAATTTAACTAAAATTTTATTTATAATTTATTTAGGCGTAACGTCGCGTCAATCCGAGGGTTAATTTTATTTAAGCAATAATGCTTTTAATTAGTTAGTAAATATGCAAAATGTTTTATGTCACCGGGCAGATGTTTGACGTACGTTATATAAAGACCAGGGCCGCACACATACAACTTAATTTTTTGAAAATATATGCATCTACACATATTATTACATGCTAATCAGAACAAAAAAATTGTTCATAAGGCAGGGAACGTAAAAAGGTAAATCTTAAAAAATTTGACGCTTTTTCTGATGGTTCAAACACATGTCGACAGAGAGATGACTGTCGAATTAAATACTGTAGCGGGTTAAAATAAATGAATTCCCGGGCATCGCCGGGCACCCAGCTAGTTTACAATATGGTTTACAAAACGAAACGAAATCACTATCTAGAAAGATAAAATTTAAATTATATCCACAAGTAGATATTTAAGCCTGAACCTTAAACTTTGAAGTCATGAGGAATTATTGCGTGTGGGTTATAACCGATGGCAGAGCTTCCGAAATAATTTCGTGTTAATAGTTGTCGCTATCGTACCAAGTGAAACTATTGATTCCACAGTAACGCCAGAATACCGTAATGACACAAATTTTTCAACGTACAGAGATGTTATATCAATGTGTAAATTTTTTTTTATACTCATTAGTTGCATCACTTATCACACTCCACTTTCGCACCCGGCATGTTCACTATTCCTGTCGTTTCATGGAAGACAATGTAGTTAACTATAGCGCTGAAATAAATATACATATATAGATATATATATATATATATATATATATTAAGATGAACAATGCAGGCCAGCTTGTGAGTAGCAATTGTTGAGGAACTGACGCAACGCCGGGCCAACAATGTGGTCTGGAGAGACGGGGGAGTCGTCATGGGGTGATTGGAGAAGCAGGTTGTGTCGGCGGGACGACGAGAGAATGACCACGCCCTGCAGGTATAATTATTTTTCATGCTCTGATTGAGATTAAAACTATTAAAATCAATTTTTGGTGTTTTTTATGAAAAATACCTGGAGCCCTAAAGGAATTTATAAACCTCGAATACGGGGAACTACGGATCGGCTACTATATATATATATATATATATATATATATATATATGTGTGTGTGTGTGTGTGTGTGTGTGTATGTGTGTCTTCGAAGGAAGAAACTCAAACCAAGGTTCCTAACTTGATGTTCATGATTTATCGACCTGTCTATCGCGTGCAGATTTCATAATTTTTTCTTTTACTTTAATATATGTGGTATATAGTAGTGCAACTGTAGTATGTATATATACTACAGTTACACTATTCTTCTGTGAGATGGCCAATACCAGTCACATAACCCGGCCATCAAGATACTTATCTTGGCCACTTACATTACAGTTGAGAATTGACTTGATTATGGACCTTTTCTCGCAAGTCCCTCCTAATTAAATTTCAATTTATTATCTAATAAATATTGCAGCCGGACCTTTTAAACAATTTCTGAAAAAAAATACTACTCATGTTTTATTATAAAATTGTTGAATTGCAATAATAATAAACACAAATTGAAGTTAAAAACTATTATTATGTTAACAATAACTAAATTTTAACTAAATATTTTCCGGACACCGAGCAGAGTTGGATATATATTGTAAAGGGCATATATTTGTTTCGCTAATTTTATACGTATTTATATTATTTTATGAATATTTTCAGTGTTTTAAAGTTAATTTCGTTGACTAACCAGGAACAGTTTTATTTATTTTGTATTTACAAGTTAATTACGTATGTTGTTTCTGTAATTATTTTATTTAGATGACAATGTTCCAGACTAGGATATTTTATAAATCTGGGTACATATTAATTACAAACATTTTTCCAGCGGAGTATTATCTTTCTTCCTCATAAGCACACGGCATTATTATTATACCAACAGACAGCGAGCAGAGGCAAGGGAGAAATTTTTTTCAATCAAAAAGAATTTTGATAAGTTAGATTTAGTGACCGCCTTTGAAAGATTATTTTTATTTGTTAATTAAGCATACCTTCTCAGATCATATTTCTAATAGGAGGAAGGAGACAGTTGTCCTTAAAAATTTATGCTGGCATATCAACTATTTTGAACTCGGAATATTTTTTCAAGTTCCATCATCCGCTACGTCAGCCAACCATTCTTCACAAAATTTCGATCCCGAGGACAGTGTGGACAAACGCCTTTGTGGCGTCTCGCAGACACATGTTCATCACGGACCTGCGTGGGCGGTGCCATTCGATTCGAGACCCTCGGAATTGTGTTTGCAACACGTCTAAACCGTGAGCTAACCCATTTTCAATACAGAAAAGTTCAGATTTTTCGTCACGCGACTAAAACCGTTTATGTGATTTACTATCAGAACAATTCCTTTCTTACTCTGTATTTTTATTAACTTAAATTTTCTGATCACAATATTCGTACTAAACACAGCCACCGAATACCCATAATAAAGTGAGTTCTCATATGATCCTTATTTAATTACTATCGAAGCCGGTATTCGTATTTTTTGAGAGCATTTCCTGATGTATCTGAGCTCTAAAACATTTCTTTTTTTATTTTCTGTGTTAATTTAGTTTTTCATTCGAAATATCGAGCCAATTCAGTTTTAATGTGTATCTTTTCGCAAGACATAGTGAATTTATGGCTCCTTGTTTATAACACTTGTGATTGTATTTAAATATGAAATAAATTCTTTTTTTATTTTTCTAATTTTAGACTTCGTGTTACAAAAAGAAATGTATCTTTCTATTCTGTCACCGTAATATAATATTCCTATTCCTTGTACGAGAAGAAGAGCCAGGGCAGAGAGAGAAGTTCCATCCTCTTACATAATGTAGGAAGTTTATTGTAATATATATATATATATATAATATTAGGAAAAGTAAATAATTAACCTCAATATATTTTATGGATAAAATATGTGCAATAGAGTTTGTAACGGTCAAACACATCTGCTCGGACTTTGGTGGTGCGGAATCAAAAGAGCCAGGAGCAATAAAACGGGCATCTGTAGTGCTAAAGGAGGGGAGGTTCAAACTATAGTGAGATTTGGCGGCATCGGGGTGATGTTTTCCCCCAAAAACCTTGAAGGAGAGGGGGCAAACTGTTACTCCCAAAGAAGAGTAACCATTAATGTTAATGGTTAATATCCATTCCTGCGACAGTGGTGAACTAAAGAAGTGGGAAGTAGGTATTAAAGAGGCTTGCAGAGAGAGTTCCAGACAGATGATTGGAGGCAAAGGAGATTGTGAAGACGAGAGCGGTGGATCGGATGAGTTTAGAGGTTGTGAAGACGAGCAGATGATCGTCATTATCGGACAGGTGTTCCTAGGAGACGAGGATAAACGGAACTTCTTCCTGAACCAGGAAGAATAGCAGCAGCCGCTCTGATTTGCATGGAGTACGACCCAAATAGGAGGAAATTACAACGAGGAAGGCGCAGGAAGGTCCATTATGTCGACATGGTAATTACCCCTGTGAATTTTTGCTGATTTCCGACACCGAGTAGATTTTATAAGAAATAATTTGCTCTATGAGAAGGTCCATAACTTACGACCCTGAGTTAAGAGACCAAGAATTGTTAGCTTTAAGAATTTAATTGGTATCACTTGTATGTAAATATATATGTAGCGTTTAAATAAGAAAGATTGCCGACTTAAAGTTTGAAAACATCAACATTGTAATATTGATGGAAATTTGTTTAGGATAAAGTAAATTGTTTTCTTTTTTATTATAAAAGCTCATTATAAGTATATTAATATTCCAGAAAAATAAATAATAGCCCCCTATTAATCTCAAGTTGGAATTACTTCATCACTTTTCAACACAGTCTCCATTACGTTCAATGCATCTGTGTCTGGATTCGAAGGGGAAAGAAATCTTGGAACTGACTGCGTAACCACTCGTGAACCACTTGGTTCACCTCATCGTCAGTGTGCCTAGTTCCTCCATGAAGGGTTCAAACACGTGATAGCCACCCGACGCTAGATCGAGTGAATATGCAGGTTCTAGAAACGAAGATCCAAATCTTTAGTATCGTTGCATGGCCTCGCCTTACCAAGCTGCAAAAATACACCGCTACTGAGAAAACCAATAAAATATCTGTAATTAAAAACTCAAACTGAGTTCTTAAGTTTAGTAGAAGGGTGGAATTAGTCTTGTAATCTTACAGTGTCAGTAGTCGGGGAATTGGTTTAATCTCTCAGTTACTAAGCGTGAAACAAACACAAGCGAAATAATGACGTTCCTAAGACATTATATCCGTAAACACTTTGGTGAAAATCAAACAGTGAGGAGGTTTGAAAAATATTTATAATTTGGTAGCATAGACGGCTTCAAAAATACTTCCCGGATATCGCGTTGTGAACTGACAAGTGGCGGCGACGAAAGCACCAACGAGGCTGCATTAGCAAAGCTGATGGATCGCGGCGATGGCAAAGAACATAAATCAGAAAATATCTTCAGAAGAGGGCCCTCTTTGAGATATCGAGCGCTTTACAAGCAATAGTCAAATATTGCAAAGACCCATGCTGAGTGACACATGATGGTGGTGGATCTATTTAGAGAGGCCACGAGCCTTTGAAGAAGCCGCTGTATACAGCTGGTAGCGTGCGCTACGCTGCTCTGCGCTACACTGCTCTGCGCTGCGCTGCGGTGTTGCGCCGTTCCTGCCATCACATCACTAAATACGAAATAAAGAGCGCTTGGAGAAGTCGAACAAGAAACATGCCACAAACGTCACCCTGCTTCTACTTGGACTAACCTTCGGCGCATCTAAATTCATCTGTACTTTACATACACTATTATAGGACGCATCTACTCGATACTGTGCTAAAGATGTACTTCGATTGAGTCACTGGCCGATATAACCCTTATTTTCTTTTAATGTAATTTTTATTCAAATTTGCGGTCATTAGTAACTAAATATTTACAATTTATCGATATTGTTTACAATTGGTTAAAAAATTTAAGTTGCATTTATATCGTCATTTAAGAAGCAATATTTTAAAAATTGGATAACATTTTATTACTTACATAAATTGTAATATTTTGCCTTGCAACTTTGGTGAATCCACAATTTCCTAGGTTTCTTTCCCTCAATATACTTCTTGCAATGCATGAGCATGTGCTGCAGACAAATTTGGACGTTGGACTGATCGCAGAATTGGGATGAACAACAGTCGATCAATTAGCCAAATCAACCTCTGCAGGGCACTTAATCAATCCTGACCCAAATTTAACCTATATTTTCCATTATCTTTAGAACCTAATTAAATATAAATTGTAAAATCGATTGAACTAAAACTGAAAAAGAAGTTTGGATACATACATTTCTATTTGAGTAAAAGGTTACACGAGGGTGATCCTGGAACAGGTAAATCCCCCTTTAATAGCATAGGAAGGGAATTAAAAAAGGGAGATGTCGAAGGTAGAGCAAGATAGCCTAGGTTTGACTAGGGTCCCGGGTTGTCATCTTAAAGAAATGCAAGGAAAACCCTAGAAAACCTGCATCAGGTATGTCGGTCTTTTGCGTATTATTCTCACGCCCTTCCGAATGACAGGAGATGAGTTTGCTGTGAGGTTGCAGCATTCCCTTCTCCGGGTCTCCATCATTTCTAGGAGGCAGTTGGCTGAGATCCAATGGTATCAGCGGACAACTCTTACCGTATGCCCAATGTCTTCGACCCGAGTATATACACCTCCCAAAATAGATAAAGGTGCCTGGGCATGTGACAACATTTAAATAACCAGATTTAGTACGAGGCATTCCAAAATCAAGCAAAGTTATGCAAAATTCGAATAAATCGCAGAGAGAAATCATCATTTGAGAATTAGTGCTGGCCACACTAAACTATCTCATCTTCATTTAAACCCAAGTTTCCCAACGTGGGTCCTACGTCACACAGGAGGCTATTCGACAGTAAGATCGCCTATAATTACAAAAATTAATCGCCTGCTATGATTACACTCACACAAAAAAAAGGTTGGTATGTTAATTCTAAATGAGCGTTCGTTGTGTCGCACTTTCTATAGAGTCTCATTTGAGAGTTTGTAATAATATAAGCTACAATTTTCTAAAAAAAACGTTTACTATGGCAGTTGAATGAATAGTACGTATTTTATTGCACGATTTCATAGCATGCATCACTATGGACATGGAACCTTTACGGAATGGATAGATTTGGAACTGAATTTGAGCCTAATGTAAAAATATCTCTGCAAGTAGCACAAGGGAACCACTAAATTTAGAACATTAATCCAGAAGGATCCTTAACATTGAACGTTGTAATTGTTAAACTATTAAATAATAATTTTATAAATTAAGCTACTGTGCTGACTTCGTGTGGTCTAGTGTCTAGCGTCGCTGCTTCACAACACAGAGGTCCCGGGCTCGATGTACGAGTACGCGTCGTCATGGTCACGCAAACTGGAGAATCGTATCACATACTGTCAGTATGTGACAGTCCCCAGTCGACGCGGTAGGTCAAGACCCTCAATGTGCTTTAGAGCCAAGGAAGAAGAAGAAACTATTATACAACAATGTTTCATAGCAATTATTTTGTCTTTTAGTGATTTGAATATTTACTTACTCTTATTTTCTGTGACTGCTTCCGAAAACCTGAAGAAGTTATATTTAAGCGTCAATGATTTTCAGTTTTAAAATAAAAATGTATATGTTATATAGAAGGGGAGGGGAGGGCAGTTATCACTTATCTCAACCGTTTGCCACAGGATCGTTCGAACTCTTGACCATCCGCCACGACGACTCTCCATACTTTAGACCACATCATCTCTTCACGTCCTTTATCTTATTTAATTTGGAATTATGGTAACGTCAACAGTGGACGTTCTTGACGACTACAAAAGAAAACTTACAAATGGAACAATAAAATTACATAGAATTTGCTAATAAGACAATGCAAGGAGTGAGAAAAAAACTAACACTTTTAGAACATAGAAATACGATTACAATGGCTTAGATTTCTTCCGAAAATCCAATTTCTACAATAAAATTAAGCAGACTGTGAACAGCTACAGGGGAGATGCATAGTTCCCGCCTGTAATAGCTGTTGTCATAGCAGGGGCAGTCAAAAAGGATGAGCGGCACAGTCAGGGCGGTGTTACAATCTGAACATAAAGGCTGTGGAGGCCTAGAAAAGAGGAATTAATGTGTAAGGCGGGAGTGGAAAGATCTCAGTCTTGCAACAACGACCTGCTGTCTTCTCGAGACATCAAGTGGATAGGTTATTTCCTTGAAAGAATCCATTTCATTATAGAGGATTCCTACGTTTTTTCCTCTTCTATCATTCTCTAAGGAGTTTGATGCACCCGACCATTAAGTCTTTCCTTGAACAAGTAGGAAAGTCCAGGCGGTTTATTTGCAAGCAGGCTTCCTGCTTAACGGCTTTATCAGCAACATCGTTTCCCAAGATGCCAGCATGAGCCGGGATCCAACATATGTAGGTCATTTCTTTTTTATCTCCCACAGAAGATTCTGTACTTCTTTGATGCAACCACTTCTACACCGTTGATTCCTCGTTGTGAATTTTAGATTTCTTACATTGTGGAATCGTGGGTCTTCCCGCTGCGTCTTCTTAAAGAACATGGTGATGACGTTAGTTCGCCAGTTTCGATGGTTAGTGCCGCCGTTCGAAACTGTCAACATTATTTTGAGAGTCGTTCTATGAATTTGTTTATATTAAGAAGATTCTTGGAAAAGTAATCATACTGCAAGGAAAACAACTAAAAACCTTACACTTTGCCGACGATATTATAGTATTAGGGGAGTCAGAAGAAGACTTGGAAAACATAATAAATAGCATGAACGGATTCCTGGAGAAACAGTACAACATGAGGATTAATAGAAGGAAAACCAATGTGATGGAGTGTAGTATGTAAAATAGTGGAATAACAAAGGGTGTTAAATTGGGAAGAGATATTTTGAAGGAAGTTAAGTACGAACATTAGGTAATGCAGATGGAGTTTGGCGGTATAAAGGTGCGAAAATGCGCGGTAAGATTTGCAGAAAAGAATATAATAGAAGCCTTTGAAATGTGGTGCTGTAGGCGAATACTGAAAATAAGATATGTGGATAAACAGTTCTAAAAAGCATAGGGGAAAAGCGAACAATATGGTGGACGTTGACTAAGAGAAAAGGATAGATTAATAGGCCACGTTTTAAGACACGAGGACCTTGTAAATTTAGCATTAAAGGGAAGTGTGAACAGAAGAGGGAGGAAAAGGATGGAATAACTAAGCAGCTGGGAAGGATGTGGGTTGTGCTAGTTATATGGCTTGCGGAAGATAGGTTAGCATGGATGGTTGCATCAGACCACTCTTAGGACTGAATACCACACAACGACAAGATTCTAATCAACAGAGAAAAAAATTACACGTAACACAAATTAAATTTCACGTGATAATAGAAAAATGAAAAATTATCCTGTGACGAAAGTCTTGAAAACCTGTATCTTATTCAAAATTATTTGATGAGCTATGCATTCCTTTAAAACTTTAGGAATTGAAAGCTTCAATGAAGAAATTGCTCTTTTTGTGCTCTACAAATTATTCCATGTGTTGCGTAACATCGAAATGTAACGGATTTTAATTTTAATTCTGTTTTAACGTTTCCAGTTAAAAAACGAATACGTTTTATAATATAAATCTGTTTCAGATTTATAAAACAGTACATAATCCACCATTCTATACTGGCGACATATATTTTTTACAATTTTCTTATTTTTGGATTTTCTATAAAGAAATATTTTACTACTATTATGCGATACATGTGTTTTATGTACAAAGTTTCCTTATTTCACTATTTACATAAATATTACTTACGCCTTAAATGTATTAAAAATATATATTGTGCCAGATTATTTCTAATTTAACTTCGCCTTCAAACATTATCTCACATATTCTTATGCAATTTTTTTTGATCTTACTTTATTCATACATACTTTAGTCACACAAATTACTTTTATACGAATTATTCTTCCTATATAATTGTTTCCGAATTGTCGTTGTATTAAAAATTAATAGTAACATTCAATATATTTTATAACAAAATCGTGATTCATTTAAGCGATAAAATTTATATGTGCTTCAGATGTATTCTAGCTGTAACTTACATAAATTTTAAGATGAAGCAGTTGTCTACATGATGTAAAACCCTGACAACTTTTAAATACTTATATTTTTCAAATATTTGCTGCGTAAATTATAATATGGGACTTAAAAATAAACATAGAACTTCAGTGTGAAATTAATTTCAAATAATTGTAAATAGGAGTTTCGATATTGCTCAGAGTATTTTTTTCTTGTATCAAACTATTACTAACGTAAATTTTGTTATTATAAATAACTCAGCTTCAGTCAAGCCTTACAGACATGATTTAAATTTCATAAATCTTAAACGGCTTAGGAAGTTTCATAACAAAATTTAAAGTCACAATTTTTAAAAAATAATTTGACGTGGTTTAGAAAATAAAAGTGCTGACTATCGTAAACCGAGTCTCTCCATAACATGTGGTATATATTTAACCACTTTTTAAGCTTTTCTTATTATAATGAGCAGAAAATTTAATTTTAGTAGTATGGTATTTATAATTAAAGTAAAAATAAATTACTTAAACAGTTTCTCATTTCATATTTTCCATGCAGTCTGAATCTTGCTCTGGTGTTTGAAATTGTAATCAATCCCGATCTCCATTTTGCATACGTATATTAACTGTAATATTATGTAGTATGTCAATTATGTCCTCATGACTCGTTCTCGTTCCTCGTCTGCGTACAGTGAAGTAAATTTCAACTCCGTTTGTTACACGACATGGTGAACTTCAAACCGATAATAAATTAATTGCATGGCCAATTAAGAATAAAAACATTAATGTAATATAAATTATATAAGGTAAATATTAAAATAACAATTTATATGAAGAAAAGGTACGTTGGGAACTATTGATCATATTCAAATAAATTTGCAACTTGCCTTTAAATATGTCAATAAAATAAATTAAAAATAAAGTTATTGTTTTGTTATCAAATAAGAATTGCATAATAAGATTATATATGAACAGGTCTGCTTCAATATAAATACTAACATTTTCATCCCTATTGTAATCGACTCACGTTTAGAGCATTGGGAATTATTGAAGCACACAAACCATGTCGCCAAAAGTTTATTAATGCCTAATTATTTACAATTTGAACATAGCTGATTTCTAAACGTACAGTTGAGGACAGAATCTGCCTGTAAGCCTGGCATATATTACTAAAATGTGCCCACGTGGAATATGTCAAAATATCTTACCAAACGAATCAAGTTTTTAAAAACAGCTTCGGTAATTTGCTCAAAATAAAACTACTGTAAATCTCATCTTCTGCAAAGGAATGTTTCCCCGAGAATTTACAGCAGTGAACAAAATGACCGGGTCCATAAACACTGCTAGTTTATAACTCAAAGGACGGAAAAAGTGCTGCTTGAACTAACAGACCACTCATAAATGTCCGCCGATAAAGTAAACTCAGAACCACACTGCACAGGTGTAACGAAAATAACGCGTCTATTTAAAATCGAAAAAGTAAAATATAAAAAAATTTCGACCGTGACAGGACTCGAACCTGCAATCTTCGGATCCGAAGTCCGACGCCTTATCCATTAGGCCACACGGTCACGCAGTAAAAGCTGTAATACACACCGTATAATATGAGAGCTACGGAGTAACCAAGTTGATGTACATTGTTTAGTTTGTATTTTAATTCCATTTTCTAACATAATTGTTACAACCAATCACTAAATAACAACTCTTTCCATTGATTTTCATGTCATCTATCGTATCCCGCTAAAAGAATCAAGAATTTGATGAATTCTAAACATCATTGATTGAATGAAGCATAGTTGATTCATACAATGTTTTAAGAAACAAATTGTTTGACATAACAGCATTTAAACGCTTAAATTAAGCTTTGTAATTATACATGTATTCATACGGAATGGAACAAATGTCGAACTCGATACTGATTTTCATAACATTACTGATAAGTAAAACGTATCTAAATATATTGTCAGTGCGAGATAAAAAAGATTTCTGTGATAAATACAGAAAACAGCTTTAATTGAATCCTAATGAAACACATGATTGAAGGAAGAGGAATGTGTCATCTAATGTCGAGTGGTCCACTGGTCTTAATATCTTATATGTTAGTTTTCGAATTTCGATAAATATTTCGAGTGTTCCTCCTGACTTGTTGCTATTGTAGTTTTGAAATTCCCCTTTCCTTTCTTGTAGTGCTTTCTCGCATGAAAGTTAACATGTTTTTAATTTTTACATTCGAACAGGAAAAAGACAAAGATTGTTTTTGTTCAATTTTGTAGGGAAATTTAGCTTCCCGTCTTGAACGAATTACGTCCGACGTTTTTCAAATAGACTTGCTCGTAGCATGTTAAGTTATTGAAATTAGTAAATTCAAATTTCATGGAGATATAGACCTGGTTGAAAACCTGGTTGTAAATGTGTCTTTCAAATTTGGTTTTGAATCATAATGAAACACATGATTGAAGGCAGAGGGGTATGTTATAACTAAATTTGGTTGTTTCTGCCAATTTTGCTAGATTGGTGTTCTGAAACGCGATTTGAAATTTTCCTATATGTCTCACCTACATAAGTGATCCCAACAACTTCAGACTAATCTGATTGATTGATAGGAGTTTCGTTCTATTGCTGTTGCTGTAGTCTGTTATAACAGAAGTGGCAAGCGTTATGATATAAAATCTTTCGGTTATTCCATGGACTTTTACTGATAGTTCAGGAATGTAAGTCAGATGTATCTTGGAGGACGTCAAGTCAGTGGAATGATTTTTCTTTAGTAATTATATTCCTTATTCCTTTCGGTTGGGGCTTCTTCGATAGTGGGCGTGGAGAGTTGTTATTTGCTCTAAAATCTTGGAAGATTTGTTGAAATTCAATAATGATGATACAACTTTTGTGCAATAGAAAATCCTATTTACTTTCAGTATAACTAACTAATGGTTGGTCTCTACAGACCAGTTTTAGTTACGGAGGTGGTTTTTAGTGGGTAAAAATCCCACACACCGCGAAGTACGGGCTTCATGGCGTCTTTCTGAAGATTTTCCACCTGCCAACGCAAAAAAAAACTTTCAGCATGACTAAATTTCCCGAAGATGCTTTACAAGAACTTCAATGATGGAGTTTATATTTTAGCGGGGGAAAAGGTTGCAGAAGGGTGATTCATAAATTGGCCAGTCCGCTTTAATAGCATAGGAAAGGAATTTGAAGGTAGGGCTGACTACGGCTCCTTGGCTATTGTTTGAGAATCCTACCCGATATTCACCCAAATGCAATGGATGGCAAATCCAAGAAAACATGCATCATGTAGGTCGGCCTATAGGATTGCTCACACCCTTCCGAATGGCGGGAGAGGAGTTTCCTATAATATCTCAGCCATTGACTGCGAATGATATCAGAATTTGTTAGGCATCGTTCCTTACATTTGTAAAATTATATTTTTGCTTTATTAATAAATAGTTAGTCAGGAGTAAAGTAATGTTTTATATTCCCTATGGTATGTTATATTATGGGATAACCGCCATAAATATAATTACGATTTTCAATGGTACATTTGTAAAGACGATACACTGAAAGAAATTAAAGTTATCCTAGAAAAATAATTTTCTATGCGGTTTCACTGATATTTAACGAATGTCTGTCTTTCAAGCTGTCAGTTTTAAACCACCATCTTCTTATACACTCCTTGCGTTGGGAGATTATGATTCACGGAGTCGAAAGTTATTTAATAGGATTCAGTTGTTTTCGTTTAATTTGGGTGTGGTATTGGTTTAGTAATTACCGTCATAAAAACGAATCTACATTTTAAAATAAAATAGTACGCTGTTAGCAACTTTATTGGGCATTCCATTGCAGATGAAAGAGGAAGCATAATATGGCTAAGAAGATTGATTCAAAGTTTCAAAGTGAAGCCTCTCTCTGAAGACTATTAGTAGATCTGTACCTGTGCAGAATCTCCGACTGGTATCTTCCTGTTGGATCGCAGGATTTAATGCTATAATAGCGAATGGATTTCCGGAAAAATCTAAATTTGTACCTCACGATTGCTGGAAACCTGAGTTGAGTTTTGAACAATGAAATGCGTGGGCGTGGGTGGAGGAAGGTTGTGCTGGTGAGAGTGACGGTGGGGATCAACGCGGGGAGGGGGGAGGGGGCGGTGTAAGGGGGGTGGGGGGGGGGCGAGGCTGGTAGACTGCGTGGCTCCGACACAAGGCAGCTCTGTGCCCGGCTTCCTGCGCCACACCACAAATATCAAAACCCCTGCCTGGCTTTTAACACGAAATCTAATACGTTTCAGGCCGGCTAAAGTGCCTTTCAAACCCCGCTGCCCTGCCACATCCGCTCTCTCAGACACGCCCAAAGATTTGTTAAAGAAAACTGTTCTGCCCTCAAATTAACGCCTTATTAGACACGCGCGTCTCCGATTTCGGAAAGACTACACTTTCGATAAGATAAGGAAGCGTTTCTCAACATGCATACAAACGTGGGGTTCAGTGTCATTTTGATTTATTTTTCTTACTATTGATTCCAATGGAAGGTAAGAGTTTGGTAAACAAAAGAAAATGCTACAGTCCAATTAAAATTTAATGTTTCTTACTGATTTCTTCCATTAGGGTTGTAACGCTGAGCACACGAGTAAAGACGCTTAAAATGAACTGCGAGACATGGAACGATGCCGAACAATCGCATTGTATTCTTAACGTCTTTAGTGACCTATATGCGAAGGACTTATGTGGCACGTGTGTGCAATATAATTTCAATCGCGCTAAAGACTACTTCCTCTTATTCGAAAACAATGTCGAATACGGAATGGTTAAGAGTCCTTCCATTTTTTATAGTTAAAGGGATCAACTGCACAACACGCATTTAAAGCTCATAGTTCACTTTGATATAAATGCCTACAATTCCCTTCACAATTTTAATTTGAACATCATTTATGTCCCTTTATACTTAGAATAAGAGATAAATATAGATATTTAAATGAAAATTCTCCGAATATTTTGTCCTTTTGGATATCCTCAATGCGGGGAAAAAAACGACGAAAATGAACGTGAAACACAGGAGGCGCAACGAAGGACGTTAAGATTTCCAGAAATATTTAACCCTTAGACATAAAATTTTGCCTTCAAAAATTTTGTTAACACTGTTAATAAAAATTGTGAACTGAAAAATCGTTGCATTCGCAAATCGTGCAAAAATAAAACGAGGACCGTTTGCGCGAGTCTTGTTATGAATGAATAATGAAAAATAAGTAACATTTATTTTTTATAATAACAAATAAAAGAATCAATATATAAAATATAATACCATTGGGTTCTACTATTTTTAAACAAAAAAAGTAACATACATTACATATGGCATTCTCTCCCAATGTAAGTTCCGACGAGGAAAATTTTGATTTCGTGGTTTAATATGAAAAAAATATATATATTAATCCCTAAGTTTATATACAATTTTTCTTCTCTGATAGCCCATAACACAGTTGTTCTCTGCCTCACAAATTACGTCTTCTCAAAATCAGTTTCCTCAAATTGGCAGTCACTTTCCCTAAATTTAATCACTTTGTTCTGATTTTATTATCGCTTCACTTTTATTTTCTCTAAACTCGTCGTACTATTACTCCATATGTCGTATTAAGCTCTCCAAAGAGCTCCGCAGTCAACTAATCCATTTTATCTTAAATTTCCATCCGCTCAAGAAGTTAAATTTGTCACCCAGCTCTTTGATAATGATTTTCCACCCTCCCTCTGGACAATAGCTCTCACACTGTTCATTGATAGTCAGCCAGCTCCATCCCATGGCAAGCCTGCAGTGCCTGACAACTTCCAGTTTAAAATTCTGTTTATATAGTTGCACCAACATCGATGGCATTAGCGGCTTGCTTATTAGGTAAATTATTTTTCCTTTTCATAGGCGGGTATACTCAGCCAGGGAAACTAAATACACAATCAAACTCCGAGGTTGTTGCCAGGAATCGAATCAGGGACCTATGTAGTGTGAGGCTGTGACGCTAGGTACTATGCCACAGATTGGGGCTCAAGTTTAATTCTACGCACTATTTTAAAAGCTTTGTTTTTTCAAGTGCTTATTTTGAGACTTTTCGGTTGTTAGAAAATCAGGATGGAGCGCTACGAAAGATACTGCGCAAAAATTCGCCCAACGCCCGCCCGCCCTTTAAGTTTAATATGTCCTAAAACATTATTTTGCCTACAGTCGCACGCAAGGGAAGCCTTTCAATAGCAGAAGTATGTCGTAAAAAAAAGAAACATTGAGATTGGAATGGACGAGCGCCTTAATGCCGTCATTTATGAGCTAAAATAAAGAATTCCAAATATGTTTATTCTCCATGTCACGCGTTGTCTGTTTCTAGTTCAGCATACTTTGTCTAAAGGCTAACAAAAGCACTTGTAGAAATTTTTAGATCAGCGTAAAAGTATTGTTAGGTTCATATACTCATAACAGGGACTTCGTACCTTGTTGAAGCAGAGCACAGAGTACACAGACGAGAGAAACTAGAAGACAAAATTGGATGGACTATAGTCGATAAGGATTTTAGTGAAAAAAATTATTACAAGGAAATGAATGGTTAGTCTTTAAAGACTAGTATTAATGATGGACACACTGTTGCTATTATTAATACAAATTATTATTGGGGCATGTACAACAGCACATACAATTAATTTAATTTTGTTTTTCAAAACGTAAATAACCTTTATAATAATTGTGTTTGAACAGTGCGATTTTCTGAATCTATTTCGAAGACTTTAAACTGCCCACATTGCGGTGCAAACGCTCCCGCTATAGTAGCCTGCTGGCCATGTAAGCACAGGTCTACTCTATGGAATGAGAAATACTCATGTTCAGCATACCGTTTCATCGTCGTGCACTACCCGTTACGCTCAACGGGTATTCCCTTGTCTGTGTCATAAAAGAGTTAGTTATGCAGGTGTTATGAAATTGCCAGAAGTCGCGGAGAAAAGGAAAGATACTTCCAACGTTTCGACGAAGAAAACTTGTATTCGTCTTCTGAAAAAGAAGGGTTTACAATCAGAAATTGAACTCATGATTTTAACCAGTACTTACCCTAACAAAATTACAAAAAATTTCAGTTAGTTGTCGAGGCTCTTAGCTACTGACTAAGGAAAGATGGGGATGAAGCAAATTGTCATCGTTGGATTTTACAGAGGGGCGGGGAATTTAAACTACCTTTTTCCTCGGACGAAGAATAAACGTGACAAAATCTGGATTGGTTTGATTTAATGTGGCATATGGCAGAGTTGATCGAAACAGAGTACCGAAAGTTGTTTCAGCATAAGTGATCCACAGAACTGATGAACATGAGTTGACATCAAAAGACAAATTTTTCTGGGAGAAATTACATGTTCTATTTCAATTTTCTATGTATCAAATGAATACGGAAAAAAATGGTTTTATAGACACAGGTTTATATATTGCAAGTGAAGGTGCCTGTGGGAGTTTCCTCTCACGGGTATTTCCCTCCAGAGTGACTGCGGGGCTCACCTCATCTATGCAGGAATGCCTCGCACTTTCTCAGTTTTTTTTTTCAAAGTTCTCACATGCCGAGACACCTTCGCCTATTTTGGGAGGTTAATGTACTGGGGTCGAAGACCTTGGGCATAAGGCAAGAGTTGTCCGCTGATCCGATTGGATCAGTTGACCAACTGCCTCCTAAAACTTGTGAATACACGGTGAAGGGAATGCTGCGACCCCACAGCAAACTCGTCTCCCGTCATTCGGAAGAGCGTGAGAATAGTATCCAATGCCCAACCTACCTAATGCAGGTTTTCCTAGCATCTCTTTAGGTGAAACATCGGATACGATCCTTAAACCATAGCCCGGAGGCCCTAGTCAACCCTTGGCTACCTTGCTCTACCTTCCGCATCCCCCCCTTTTCAATTCCCTTCCATGCTATTAAAGGAGAGTTGCCTGTTTCAGAATCACCCTCATATAGCCTGTTAACACAAAAAAACAATAATATATGTTTACTGTTACGAATTTATTTTTTCTCTTAGTTAGGCTTCGATACGGTAAGGTCATCTTAATTTCCTCCATTATGCAGCAGTTATTTAGTTACTCTTCAGTAAAAATCATGTTTTAAAGTTTTTTGTAATTACAAAATCAATATAATATTCGTATATAAAGCGTCAGTAATTTATAACATTCCAGCGGAGTTGTTGAGATCATCGGGCGAAGCAGCAATATCATGCTTGTTCAGGATAGTTTGCGAAATCGTCGAAACAGTAACACGAATACCAGAAGATTTGAGTAAAAACATAGTTATACCATTACAGAAAAGAACTAGGGTTGATAGATGCGAACAGCACAGGACTATTAGTTTAGTACCTCATGCGTGCAAAATATAAACGCAAATAGTGTAGAGGAAGTTGGGACGTCAAATATAATTAGGAAAAGATTAGTTTGTTTTTTGGAAGAATGTAGGGACAAGAGAAGCAATATTGACTCTGCGGCTAATCTAGAAGACAGAATAAGAAAAAATGGCCCATCTCCATAGCATTTGTAGATTTAGAAAAAGCTTTTGATAATGTAAACTGGATGAAACTATTTTTGAAGACGATATGAATAAAATATCGAGAAAGAAGGCAGTCAGCAGTAATTATAATTAAAGAAGAAAATAAAGTTGAAATCAATAAAGGAGTAAAACAAGAATGCTCTTTAGTTTAATGTAGACCAGGCGATGAAGAAAGTTAAAAAGGAATATGGAAAATAATCATAATACAAGGAGAGGGGGAAAAAATCTGGTTTGCCGATGATTTTGTAGTATTAGGGGAGTCAGAAGAAGACTTCGAGGCCATAAGAAATGGTATGAACGGAGTCCTGGAGAAACAGTACAACATGAGGATTAATAGAGGGAAAACCAAGGTGATGGAGTGTAGTATGCGAAATAGTGGAATAACAAAGGGTGTTAAATTGGGAAGGGATATTTTGAAGGAAGCTAAGTACGAACGTTAGGCAATGTTGATGGAGTGTGGCGGTATAAAGGTGCGAAACGTGCACGGTAGGATTTGCAGAAAAGAATATAATTGGAGCTCTTGAATTGTGATGCTATAGAAGAATACTGAAAATCAGATGGGTTGATAGAGTTACTAATCAGGAAGTTCTAAGCAGAATATGGTAATAACAAACAATATGGAGGACTTTGACCAGAAAAATGGATTGATTAATAGGTCACGTTTTGAGGCAGGATGGTCTTGTAAAATTACTGTTATAAGGAAGTGTGTGGGGTAAGAACAGAGAGGGAGGTCGATGATGGATACGATAAGCACTTACGGAGTACGTGGGAAGTAGAAGTTATGTAGAATTGAAAAGCTTGCGCAGAATAGGTTACCATGGAGGGTTGCATCAGACCAGTCTATGGAATATTGATTTTTTTTAAATCTTTGACGAAGGATATTTAAATAGGAAAAAAATTTACGGGCAGCATTTCGCTGACTTGCATCATGCAGAGAGTATTTACCGCAAGATCCAGATTGTATCAATTAATTGAAATTGTTTAAATGTATTTTGGTTTTTTTTATGTATAAGACAACTATTACCGAAAGTTCGTTCTGTCTGAATTCAAAATTAAACAATTTGGGGAAATTATTAAAATATAATTTTTTTTAAATTAGACTATTGGCAAAAAATTGGGGTAAAGATATAACTAAAATGATAAGCCTTGAATTCGGTGAAACAATCATGATCTCAGCACACTTAGTGCAATGATTCCATCAACGCCTTTCCCGTCACAGAAAAGTTGGAAATCTCTGATTGTAAGAATTGCCAAGAAAGCGAAAATCCTGGTTGTGTGAACCATACATAAGAGGGAGTTGTGAGTAGTCAGGGTAAGGAAGGAGTGATGAAATGATGTGAGCAGCTGTGGGCAGGCACTTCCTGTGAGGCCAGACTGCCTGCCGCCAAGGCCCCCTGCACGTGTGCTCCCAAACTAAACAAGCCGCAGCACTGCGTATACAAGCAGGCTGGGAAACGCCACGCACTGAATCCTGTCCTGCCCTGCCCTGTGACTTGCCTGCCTGGGCTCGGGACATCCGATATGCGACACCCACCGGACATTCCTCTCACTTCCTCTCCCTGACACCTGCAGGCCTAGGCAAGCGAATAGCTCTAGACCTCGTCTAACATCCACCAAAAAACATGCTTCATGTACTCAGCTACGAGCCACCATTATGATTCAAATATACCAAGAAATTAACTTGTCTCACTCCTATTAAAATATGTTTATTGACTGGCGAAACATATTTTATATCTAAAGACCTAATGCTAAATAAATTTCAAAAAGCAAGTGTTCGTTATAAAAGTGGAAGTCCAAGAAGTGCCTTCTAACCAGGAGCGAGTTGAGGAATTCAGCCGCCAGGGGTGGAGGCCAAATTGCCCTCCCCTTATTTAGATACTTAAATCCAAGAGATTCCAAAATTTATACAAATTTTTATCCAATTTTCATCAAATTTGTTAGTGTGTACTTTTAGTTCTTATTACAAGTGAAATTTTGCCCCCTACCCTAAAAGTGCCTCCCGAAAAGGGTCACCCCCATTGCCCCCACCAATTTTTATATTAAAAGAGTTGTAATCTCTGTATAATATTGCATATTTGTTTGTGAATCTTCATAAAGATTTAAACGAGTGACAGATTACAACAAAGCTTGGTAAGTTACACATATTCTCAAAAACCGATGAAAATCACTGGCATCGGTGGGTGAATAACCCATACACAAACACTGAACGAATTATACTAAAAAATTGGCAAATGTGAGAAGCAACGAAAGTCTCTGCGTCACCATGCAATTAACACAGGCTTGTTACAGGAAAGTCGGTCTTGTTTAATTACATGCTCTGGTCCCAGTTTGTTGGCAGGTCTCTGGTCTCCCATTTGATAAATCATTTACTGAATGGAAGGATGACGATAAAGAATACGAATTGTTTAATAGGTTAGTTTTAATATAAAGCCGACATTTAACATGTTAATTATTTCCAACTCAAATTTTGCCCAGTTTTAATTTTATAACGTTACAAGGAATAGATTAACAAACCACTATTTGAGAGATGAAGGTCTTGTAAAATTAGCATTAAAATGAAGTGTGTTGGGTAAGAACGAAAGAGGGAGTGGATGGAATACGCTGAGCGGATTGGAATGAAATGGCTTCGCAGGATAGGGTTTCATCAGACCAGCCTTAGGACTGAATACAACACACAACGTTAGAAAATATCGGAGGGTAAAAAACCTACTAGCAAGATTTTAAAAGTTATAAATTAATATATTATTGTCAATTCATACGGCTGATGGAGGAATTTAAGAGAGAATATCGTCTAGAATCTTAGTTTATGTGCGTATTTTGTGGATTTTTTAATTGCGAAGTCTAACAAAATATTTTCAAGTGGTAATTTCAAAAAATTGCAGATCTTTTTAAAACCTAATTTTGAAATTGGAGGTTCCGTTCTTAAATACGTAAGTTAATATGTCGTAAATGGTTCAGTACAATTAATTGAAATCCAGCTGCAATGATTACTTCGATACGAGTAACATTTCAAATATATTTGGAGTTAATTTTATAACAATAATTAATTTATAGATGATGTTAATCAACTAATTTAATGGTCAAATCTGTTGTCATACGTTTAAATAAAATACGTTGAACGAATTTTGTAAGTAAATCTTGAGGGTTATCTAACACAAATAATTATAAATTTAGTTTACTAAGATGGATATTAAATCATCTGACTATGATATAAAATTTGGGAATAGATTTAAATTAGCTAACAGATTTGAAGCATATTAACAGAGAAAATATTTCATAATTATTCTAAGAAATTGAAAATTTTCTAAACCCGTTTAAAGTACCTACAATATTGTAACATATAACACTAAAAGTTTTAATCTTTGCGTCATATAATTAAGAAAAAAGTTACATTTTATACGTTATTCACTCACTTAAGATGCCGAGAATATTCATGACTCCCTTACTTTACTGTCAGTATTATTCACTTCCCTAAGGTGCCATGATTATTTTAACTACATTAATGTAACGAACTCCTTTAAACATACGAAATATATTTTTCACTCTGTTGGAACAGCGGGATGTTTTCGATTCTCTTTATGTACTGTGCAAATTTAACATTCAAGGATAATTCTTATCTGGATTAATATACGGTCCATCATTATCCCCGTTGATTTTAAGAAAACCCCCCGATCGACATAGGTTCGTGTGGGCCCATCAATATAGATGACAGTTAGTCGTTTTGATTACAGGAAATATCGGAAAGGATTCCAGCACCTGACCCCGTGTGTGCCATTCGACTTTACGGGGTGAATGCACATTTATGGCGTGCAGAATCCCAGAGGACTCCTCGACTAAGGTGCTCATTTATCTGTTGAAATCCGGCCGAGTGGAGTTAACCAGGGACTGCTCCGAGTTAAATCACGACCTGACCAAGAGATTAGCATGGAATTAATTCATTTTCCGGGCCAATATAAATATAGGATATACCCAGGCAACGCTGGGCACCAAGCCAGTGTTAAAATAACAATAACTGAGCGTCAATTCACATGTTGTCTACTATTATTAATAGTTATGTGGCAATAAAACATTGTTATAAACGATTTAAAATTTATATTTCAAGTAAATTATACAATTATTTGTGTTATTTATCATCGAGTCAGTACCTTTAAATCAACAACTCTACGCTCATGTATAACTGATTTACGCGTCACATTAATGAGTTCCTGGCTAAAACTAATGACAGAATTGAAACTGTTAATAGCATTAATGTTGTTTATAATATCCCATGTACAAACGGAATAGTAACGAGCATTGTAAATAGTACTCTAAATAAGCCTATATCCGTAAATTAACTTTGCAACGTAAAGCAAAAAGTAATGCAGCTTTATCGCCATGTGAATTATATTTTAGTCGTATTAATACTTATATCAAAATAATACTTAGATTCAGTGAAGGATTCTTTATATCATTAAATAGAGCCACTATTTTTAACATCAGAAATGTGGGTAATTCAATTGAAAGGTATCGCAACGAGGTTTTAAAAATGATATAAAATATAATTTACTTTATTAACGTGAAAATTGTTATTAGTGGAATACACAAGTACTTAAGAATGGACGCTTTGGAATTTACTACATAATGCTATGAGTTTACATTTTGTTATAAACATGATAAAATGTGCATTAAATATGGTAACTATGAATATTGTATCAATCTACAATCGATAGCATTAATCGATTATACACACGATTTAAACGTACTGTTCATGTTGACTCGGTGATAAATAATTGTATACTTTACAGTTAATATAGATTTTAAAAATATATTCAACAATGTTCTAATGCTACATAACTATTCATACTTATAGAACGTAGAAGACATGTGAATGATACGCAGTAATTTTATTTTTATATCACATATCTTTAAATGTATAAACTATTTTAATGACATATTTTTTTAATTGTGCTGATCTTACTGATGAGCGTGATTTGGGTATAGACCGAAAGCTTTATTTGATATGAATTTTAATGAGTGTAAAATGTTAATCTTTATATACGTCAACTATTAGCATATTTTAAGTCTTAATGTCTAACCCTAATTCGCTAGCATTTAACACATTAGAATGTAACAGAAAATGTTGACGAATCTTACGATATATGTATCGAAATATATCAATTACTACATAACTTCAAGATATGGATAACAATTAATTGCTACGTATTGTAAATCGATATAAATATACCTACATATATAATGTGTATTTTAACTTGAAAATAATATAATTTTTAATTGTTTTGTAATTACTGTTTTATAAAAATCATGACGTAAGAAATGGTATTGTTTTATAAAACTTAACACTATGCATACATGCTGTTAAGAGTATTTATTCAAATATATGTTATATGTTTATTTGTTTCTGCGTTTAATTCTATTTTCTCACGTCTATGGCTGAATCGCCTTCTGGATTTGCAGTCGAAATTAGAGACATACATTGCCCTTTCCTATACGGTTTCTCATATACCTTTTCTACTTTGAGATATTCTTTTTCGATAAAGTCTTGCTCCGGCGAAGAAACCACTCACTCGCTATTCTCCGCTATATAATATCAAGAGATACACTCGGCCTCAGTGAAATTCATTGGGAAATATTCAGCCATTGTGTACTATTTAAAGAGTGCGAACGTACTTTACACAGTTTACTTGAAGTTGCTTCCACTAACGGCTTCCAGATTCCTCTGCTTGCTTTCGGTGTCCATCGCCAGATGTCCCAATTTAAATCACGATTTTACAAACAGTGATTGTTAAACAATCTCGAAAGAAGACCTGTCAATCATATAAACAATATGTTTCCTTCAGTGCTTAACTCGAGTAAAGACTTCGTTAGAGGCACCAAGAAATTCATATTCAGATTTATGTTCCTAAGCTCGACTGTTATTGAATCTTCGAGCAAATTTTTTTGTAGTAAAATTTCGAAATCAATTAAAGTAAATATGACTGACCTCAATAAAGTAGATTAGAGCAAATAAAAACCCGGTTTGAAAATGAATTACTTACGAGAGTTACTTTGCTCTTCATTAAATAACTAATTTTCGTTGATCAAGAGTTAAATTTAACATAATATGAAAATAATAATACAAGTACCCAGAAAAACAAACATCGAAATTTCTTAAATACAGGTAAAATTTATGGTAAGAAATTTAAATAAAAAGAGCTTTAAATAATTAAAGTATAATAGATTCAAGTTGCAACACTTTAATTTTTACATTAATAATAACCACACGTAATATCAGATAGTAATTTTCCACGTGTGTTTTAACTTAGTAATAATGTCTAATTAGGTATAATGTGTTATAAAATCGATTTAAAATTATTACTATTACCAAAGTAGTGTCACGTAAGTTTAAAATATGTGACATTTGAAGCAAACTATATAATGGATCGTATAATTGGAACAAGGCAAAATATTAGGAGTAACGTAGCTGGTAAAATGTCAGACATGTAACATGAAACTTCATTCCAACTAGGATTAAAACTCAGGTCTTCAGTTTTGAAGGGCAACGTATAAAGTCTAGTTTGAGCGAATCGGATCAATAAGAAAAGGTCATTATAAATTATTTCTGTTATACCAATAAGAGCAGTTTTTGCCTCTGATAAAATATATGTAATGGATTCAGTTCATTACCTTGCGCTTTTTCTTGGTTAACAAGAAGAACTACATGCACATTAAACCCTCAAGAGGAATTAAGTTCATTATGACTTCAAAGCCGCAAGAAAATGATAGCGACTGGTTGCAACACAACAGATTTAATGTCTTTTGTGATTCAGTATTTAATTATGCTGTTACTGAATCAGATTAATGAGTTGCATTTCAAATATATTAATGGTTTCTGTTTAGGGTCAACAAATATTCGTATTATATATCGGAAGCCCAAGAGTTCCTAATGCAACAATACACCGAACAATCCTGCGATCTTTGTTAATATTAGTATTATTATATGAATAATATTTGTTGACCATAAACAGATCAGGGTTCTATGTTTTTGTGATAATTTCAAGAAACAACATTTTCTTTTATATTCTCGTATTCTAGAAATAAACTAAAAAGTAAATTTAATATTTTCCGTAAGGATAAAATGTAGTGTTATGATTTCATTAAATGGCTTTACAACTTGCAGTAATCATTATAAATGTAAATATTAATTAATAAATGTGAAGTCAGTATAATTTTTAATAATAAGTAATAAAAATACGGCCAAATAAGTAAAAAAGTAATTAGTAATTACTTTACAATTTATCCAACTTTGTGGACTCATTCAGGTCCGTCATGGGAGATTGTCCGCGACACCAAATTTCTCATATTGAAAATAGTTTATCCATTTAAAAATTCACCTGATGAATTCCACAAATTAGGATAAAACGTTGGCTTTATATGAATTAAATACTAATTAAATTTATTTGCTGTCTTAAATGCCCGTATTTTACTTATTTATTATTAAACTTAAAATCAGAAAATGATATTTAAGTAATATTTTATGTTAACGTTAATGTTAACGCCTAAATTCACACACCTTCAATAAAATGTAACCGCTAAAACTTAAGTTAAAAATTAAGTATATGTACAAATAAAACAATATTCATTTATATTAGACTACGATTCACTCATAATATGTTGACGTCATCAAGATTACTAAACTAACAAAAAACCTGTAAATATGATATATAATTCACTTTTAACCGATTCCTTGGCCATTACAATTTTAATGTTTTGCAAAAATGCCAATATCTTCCTTAAGTTATATGAGAGGGAACATGCTGTTCATAAATAACCCTAAAATTTTTATAAGGCAAAAAGAAACCTCATAATTGGATTTTAAAGCGACGTAATGAAAGTATAGAATAAATGTATTTTTCGATA
The DNA here is from genome assembly GCA_034510155.1 of Eucriotettix oculatus. Taxonomy (NCBI): domain Eukaryota; kingdom Metazoa; phylum Arthropoda; class Insecta; order Orthoptera; family Tetrigidae; genus Eucriotettix; species Eucriotettix oculatus. The sequence continues at coordinate 107,522,252 of CM067376.1, read as the reverse complement.
AGTAATAGAAAGAGAAAATGCGGTATATTATATACAGTAATTTTGAATTACGCTTATTATATTTTCTTACAATAATAAAACATTAAATTTGAGCAAAATTATAGATGTAAGAATGATTATATTTAGATAAAATAGAAATACAAAATATCTTATTAACAGAAAATAAGTTTAAGAACACTGTAAAACGAAGTCCCACGAAAATTATTCAACCTGTTAAATACTTTATGCACTAATAAAGAAAAGCAAGTACTCGCTAAAATTGATTAAAATTTTCATCCTTTGAGATTCATATCATTGCAGATTACTAAAACATAAAATAAGACAGAAGAACACAGGTTATATTGACTTTAATAGAAGTATAGAGAGCACATATTCCGAACTTTAGTAAGATATAAAATTAAAGAATTCACAATAGATTTTAGAGGAGAATAGTAGAGTGATATTAATGGTTGACTAAAATAACTGCTAAACTCTTACATTTTTTGGAAAATTCTTTTACATGATGACTGTAGTATAATTTTATTCCAGAATAAAGAACAATAGTTTATTCGATCTGAGATAGAAACGTTTCTTGTTTGGCGACAGCCTTTTCAATCGTCGGTTTTTAACAAATATATATTACGTGCCACCATTGATTTAAAGTCTGGTGCAGGTAAAGTCAATATTTCCGACTACATGTTTTCCCCAGCAATATTTGTATGCTACGAGAGGAGTTACCTCAGATTGAAATGCCATAGCATATATTTAAATGGAAATTAATATCTTAGCATTTGTAGTGGTACATATAGAAATCAACGACTTTACTCATTACTTAACGTTTCCACTTATTAAAATCTCAATTTATCGTTTTTTGGACCATAATTTCACTATACAGTCATATATGCTACATACCTAATTTACATCGCCATCCGAAGTATTTTTCCCTAGTCAATTAAATTCTCGGGTTAGTTTATTGTTGGCAGGGAGATGATCGTGTCTAGAAACGGTGCTTCCATCTGTTCCGTACAGGTTTCACTACGCCACGCCGTCGGTGGAGAAGGACGTCTTTCCTTAAAGAAATGTTTACGAAAAGATTTATCGAGTGTTTTATTTCCCTGTGTGCCTACCAATTGTATATTATATTTAAAAATTTAAAAGGGTTTTTATTAATTGTTAAACATAGCCATTTAATACTTTACAGAACGTCTCCAAACTAACAATTTATGAGATATTACTTTAATATCTCTTAAAAATTATACCATAATAGAGAATAAATCCACTCATACGGATTTTATTACAATTTTACGGGCTTAAAAATACATTACCACGAGTTTACATTAATTACAACAATTTAGTAAGACAGCTTAGTGTTACTGTATTACAGTTCGTACTCCTATAACTTAACATTTACAAAATATCAGCAAATGATGTAAATAAACCATAATAACAGTTATCGGTATTCTTCAATAAGCTACTTTTTTAGTAACTTTCGGTCTATAGTTGACCATACTCATACATTATTTATAAAAGGTTATCACGAGTACCGAAATAAATTAAAAAAATTATGTGGCGTCCCGTGCTATGAACTACGTACAATTGATAAAATGAATCTTATGTTGGTAACATCATCCAGTTTATAATAACTCAATCAATTATAATAATATTACTGACCGTGATAAGGTGTTTTACTGCAGAATTTATCCACCAGCAGTGAAATCAACCAAAAGAATATTCATAGTAAATAACAAAATGGAAATTATGCCTCATCTCTCCTTCCAATTTTCACAATGTCAATGATTACTATTATTAATGGAAAATATAGTACCTGTGACTCTTTATACTACGATCCTCTCCATTAATACTTCCTTTTGAATATATTGAATTGATGTAAATCTCCATAATTTTTTATCACTGAAATTCGCCACACATTTCTCCTGCGTGACGAACTGAAACCTTTCATACCAGATAAAATGTCAACACTTATGAGAGCATATATTTAATATGATGTATTCTTTCAAAGATGAATACCCACCTAGGTAAAATAAAAATATGGGGGAACTCGGGATAGAACGGGATATCATATTTATTTTACTGGAAAGTAAATAAGGGATGAACATTATAACTGGTGAAGAAAGAAGCATTGGCTGCCGACTTTGACCAAAACTATTGTTTTTCGTCTTACACTTGTGAATAGCAGCACTTCAACAGAAAGTAATCTACAAAACTTCTCGCTTCTAACTCTTTAATGGTATATATTTGTAAACTAGGTGTCTTTAGCTGCATATAAGTTACGTATAAGGTTTAAATCTGATTGTCTTAAGGCTCGGTTAAAAACCTTAAACTGAAACCAGCGTGCGGGGCGGAACGGGAACTAATGTATAAGGCAAAATGTTCTGTGTTCCTCAAGAAAAAGAGAAAAAACTGGCAGACTCACCTTATAAGAATGAATTACAGGATGCTATACCCAAAAATAGTAGTTTAAGAAAGAAAAAGAACGGAAAAAGGAAAAAAAAGTTAGGAAAGACTGCAGTTGCAAAAAAAATCTTTGTGTAAGAAATAAAACACAAAAGGTGTAAAGATTTTTCTTAAAATAAATTAAATTTCATTTTATTAATTGTAGTTATAAAACATCCAATCCTGTTTAGTTTCTATTTAAAAATACATCAAAAATCTAAATTTATTGTTTTAAGTTATATTGACTTTGGATTAAGCAAATCATAGAATAAACTAATGTTTTATCTTTTATGAAATGATTTTTTCCATAATTTTTCAAAAATTGTTACAAAACCATGTGTCCCGTTCCGCTTCGACTTAGCCTGCTAGTATCATTTTCTTGCCTCGGACTGAATTACAAGCGTATTTTCCTTTATTTTTACAGATTTGACTTCTTTGAAAATAAGGTTGTAAAACAGCCGCGTTACTCAGATTTAAAATTAAATTTAATAAGAAAAATTTATTTTAACATGACCTTGCGTTCCTCCTCCCGCCCCCTCCCCCTTCTGCCTCAGGTGGATTAGTAAATTACTATAAATAAAATCAGGAGATGAAAGGTGTTAAAAATTAGAACGTGTTCTCTAATAAACATTCTTAAATGTCGTTGGGAGAAAACGTTTTCGAATCAAAAATTTTCTCCAGTTTCGCAATACCCTGATAATATATTTCTGTGTACCTAAGTGTTTCGATTTTGACTAAACACTTTGATTGAATCGTTTTGTATAAAGGATCTTGCAATATATTATAAAAGCAAAACTCTCAATGAAACCGACACATAATACCCTGTATTTTTAAACACATTAAAAAATATCTTTTGGTAATGGTGTTCAGAAAACTAAGATTAATCGACACCTTTCTCTGCTTTGTTTTCATATCGCGTGGAAAACTGGTAGTGTTGAAGGCCATGTATCGTTCGCAAGTTCTTTTCGTAAATCTGTGATTTCACAAAAACACACGAATAAATCAAAAACAGTGATATAACACTACCTGCGGCAGTCATTTCAGGTCTCCTATCCATAACATTACCCCTGTAGGATATTTTCTTTTTGAGTGTATCAATACTTGCTGTGTGATATGTGGCACCGTTTTGTTGGATAACACAAACATAAGCCATATTCCGTGGTTTCTTCAGTGAAGCAATGCCTAGAGGATATCGAATGAGTCATAGTTTTGCATACATTTATTACATTATTAATAAGATAATTTTATATATAGTTTTACATAAAAATTACATAGTTCTACAAAATCAGTTGTAGAATAGAAGGATTGGCTAAGTAAGAAGGTGGCTAGTTCAATTATAAATTTGTTAGGTTGATTTCGGAGCTGTTTGACTGAGGGAAGCTTGTTGAACATGTTCCCTTATAGTGTTCAGATTTCTGAGTTATTGTTAGTCTCTTACATTCTATATTTTTTTGGTTTTATTATTATTTTAAAAACTTTTATCGTACAGATTATCAGTTAAGACGATAACGATACAGTATATACAATATTAAAAAGGTATATAATTTACATGATAACGTGAAGATAGGTTAATTTATTTAACTAACCTACTTTAGGAGAATTGGTTATGTTTATTTATTTTTGCGAGTACCTGAGGAGCATACGACTTGGGTGGGTGAGGATTTACAGGTAGAGAACTGATTTATGGAGGATTAATGAGGATGTGGTCTGCGGACATGATGGTAGGGTGGGTTAGGGTGTGCCTGAATGATCAGGGGGAAGGATGAGGTACATTCTATATGAAGGTTGTTTTTAATCTGGTGTTAATTCTGTGCACAACTGCGTTAGTAGTGTATAAATTTCTTGTTAATCACAAAGAGCATAAATGAGGGACTGTACTTGAATTGCGAGGCTAAGTATGCCTAATTTTTTGAAAAGTCCTCGACAAGATATTCTAGAATTGCCTTGAAATATTATTCTAATGACTCTTATGTATTGAAAATTTCATTCTCTGAGGAGTCGCCGCAGAATATAATGCCATAAGATAATACGGAATTATAATATGTATTATAATATGTACGTGTTTTTATGTCCGTATAATTAGATATAACTCTTCCAGCAGAAGAAGCTGTGGAAAGTTTATTTAATAGTTGATTAATATGCTGTTTCCAATCCATTTTGTCTACAGAAAGTCCTGTTGGAAGACAACAACATTGCCAGTTGTGGCTTCAATGTACGAAATGTCTCCTGAATTAAGCACGCAATTCTATGACAATGTTTCACGATTTCCACCTGTTGTGTCTCTGTTGTATTATGATTTACCAAACGATAATAGCAGCTATATTCCAAGTATTGCTGCCACTATGTTGTTCTGAGAATTGTTTTGGTATTACTAGGCCGATAGTTTGAATGCATAGGGATGACTCATTATTAACTTCGCTTATTATAACCCAGTTACATTACTAGTAGAGTAAATGAAGCGTATCAAAGGTCGGCAATCTGCTTGGCAACACTTAATTTCTGTAAAATTTTATACAGAAACCACAAATATGTTATTTGCATTTCCTTATTAATAACATATTTATAAGTGAATTAAAAGTGAACCAGCAGTGTTCAAGCTTACGATTTAAGCCTTTCCACGGATTAGTATCGCATTTTTGGTGCGAACTTATATTCCTGTAGTAGATTTTCTGACAAATTATGACGCTCCTTTCATGCGGATTTATTATTAAATTGATGTGACCCGGAAAATCGGAATATTTAAATTATTTTAGAATTATTCATTCTTTGTATTGGAGAGGTACGAATTTCGTGCAAGTTTTCGTTTACGTGTTGCTTCTCTGTCTTACACCTAAAATATTTGATACCTGAGCACATACAATATTTTCGTTAAATATCCATGTTTTGCACTTCACGACCCATGAAGTTGGTTATCCCTCAATGACGTACTTAAACATCATATAATTTTATAATTAATATTTATTATATATAACGAATGTAGATTAATATTTAAAAGAAATGTGCTGATTATAAATATTTTTCAAACTAAAGTGTGATATTTTAAACCGGCAATAATATGTCTGATAATTCTAGTATGTAATCTAGGTCAACATTTTCAACAATGTTTAAGAAATAGTATTTGAAAATAAATTTTGTACTTCAAGCAACATCCAAATTCGTACAATTCGCCTACAATGGCATCCTGACGGGGAATCAAATATTTGTTCGACAAGAGAACTGTGGGAGAAACTACCTGCCACATCATTATTAGCTATAGTTCATATTTAAAACAATTACAACTAATATAGTATTTTTAAACTGGAATGGGACTATGTGCCGGAAATATTAGTGAATATATTGTGTATCCTTTATTATGTTCTACCTGAAAATTTTATTTATTCTATTTCATTTATTCAACGGCGGCTGGTACATAAGAATCCATGTGCAAACATCTATTAATTTATTAAACCTTTACAATAATTCTGGTCAAAGTGTGAACTTCTGCTTCGTTTTCGAAGATGTTAAATTGCCTGTCTAGAGGCACTCTCGTTCCTGTATTATCACCCAACTTGGCAATATATGTGCTACCCAAGGCGGTAGAACACGATTTCTGTTTGTAATGAAATTATCTACTTGTGGTTTCAACCCCCTGCACCAAACGTAAAGCTCATCAAACTGCCTCTTTCCGGTGACAGATACACAAGCAGAAGCTGGGCGGAGCAGCGTGCTATGACACATGCATCAGGCTTCTGTTTTGAATGTTTTCGGGACGCATTTTGAAATAATGAGGGTTAGTTTAAAGAAAACATTTAAGAGTTGGAAGATAGTCATCATACTGAGAAACCTATCTAATTAGCCTACATAATTTTTTCGTGTTAAATATTTATTTATTATTTTTAATTTTCCATTAGAATGTATTTAGACGGAATATTACGAGTCAGGCCTTTTACCGCTCTTGTAGTATTATAAATATTTTACATAATTATCCTAGAAACAATTGTTGCTTGGGATGATGTAGCACATTATTTTAAAAACTCATGTCTCGCCACTGCATACATTGTACAAAACTAAACTTTCGGAATCATAATGCCAAGAATTACAATTAACATGATGAGGTCGTACAATATAGTTTAATATAATTTGGTAATGTAATTTATCAATTAAATCACAACGTGTGTCATTCTACTTGAAGCATAAAAACTACAAATCCATCTCCTGTTTATTGCAATTTGGATATGAACTGTTCCGGAAGTTGGGTGATTATTTTAACTCAATCAACTGAGAAATTGCACTATTCATAGAGTATTTCTAATCTTTAAAATAGTAGACATGGAACGAAAATAGCTTTTGTTATTCAACAGACCGAATAGAATATACCCAATTTATCAGATTATCAGTGATTACTAATATTGGACACAATTGTGTACTTTTGAATGTCTAATTTTGTTTTTGTTTATTTAAATTGTTAATTTACAATCTGCAGTACAATGCAATAAGTAAATTTTATAAAAGAAGGCCTATGTTTTAAAACCTGAGTAGGGTAATCGTCCAATGACGATTCCCTATAAGTTTCTGTCTCGCTGAATTAAATCTGTGGGCCACGATTTTCTAAGTCTTCTCTGTGGTTCAGGAGGGTAAATTATTTCGGCTATTATCCTATTTTGGTGTCCTTCCATTCGCACAAGTGTGTTGTTAGTCTTTTGATTTCCTCAGTGCTGAATGTGATCTTGAGATAGTTGTGTAATGTGGAATTGGAAACAAACTATGGTGAGTTGGTGATTGTGCGGAGTATTTTTGACCGTATCCTTTGAATTATTTTTTGATTTGATGGTTTGGTGCATCACCACAATTCTATAGGCTTAATGATACACTTGTATAATAAAATTTTATTGTCTAAAGATCATTTTGATTTTCTTCCCATTAGCCAGACATTTCCCTTAATTTTAGGTTATTTGCTGTCGTTTTTTTGGGCATGTTCTTTCCAGGTAATTTTTTGGTCTAGATGTAAACCCAAATACTTAGTTTAGTTCTTTATTGGACTTTGAATGTTATTGAAATAGACCGGAGGACAAGCTATACGTCGTGTGGTGAATGTGACTTGTGTTGATTTACTCTCATTTATCTTTATTTTCCATTTCTTGGTCCAGGTGTTTTTCAGGTTTTGTGTTGCAACGATCGGGTCAGCATTTACAGATAATAAGGCTGTATCATCCGCAAATGTTGCAATGGAAGTTCCGTAGTTGGTAGATCCGAAGTATAGAGCAGGTAGAGCAAAGGAGCCAACACACTACCCTGAGGCACCCCTGATTGTACAGATTGGTAATTAGAGTAGCTAGAGTTGAGTCGTTCTGTCAAATATGATCTCAGCAGGTGGTAGTAGGAATCAGGACTAGTCCTGTGTGCCAGACCATATCAAAAGCCTGGGCGACATCTAGGAAGACTGTGTTACACATTTCTTTTCTTCAAGGCTATTTATGATTCTATGTGACTGCTGTATTGTCGAATGTTTTTCACGGAAGCAGAATTGGTGGTCCGGTATAATTGATAATGGTTCCAGGTCTGTTTTGATTCTTTTTATTAGAAGTCTTTCGAAGATTTTGGACAAGATAGGAAGGAGAGTGATTGGTCTATATGAACTTGTTTCGTTTACTGGCTTTCCTGGTTTGGGTATCATGATGATTTGGGCATGTTTCCAGCTGGTTGGATAGTATGATAGCCTTAACATACTATTATATATGGTTGTTATTAGTACCGCTGATTTTCTTGTAAGTTCCTCGAGTATTTTTCCAATAATTAGATCATGTCCTGGTGCTTTATGTGTATTTGTTTTTTTTTTGATTTCTTCAGTCGTTTCGTGGGCTTTAGTTGGTAGTGATGGTTGGCAAGATGAGTTTAGGAAATCCTCGATGTCTTTACCGTTGTTGTTGTTACGAGGCCCAAGAGATGTAAATAATTGGGCAAGATGTTGAGCAAACGTTTCCGCCTTTTCTATGTCACTTTTAGCCCAGCTTCTGATAGGGGAAACAGTGGTCATCGGCCTTTTTAGGTTTTTTGTGACTTTCCATATTGTCGTTAGAGATTGTGTTCAAATAGTATTCAAATTATGCGTTTTTATCTTCATAGAGCGGTTTGTGGAGCCTTCGTTTTAGCCTGTTGCATTATTTTTTATCGTTATTGTTTCGGGATCATTACAATATGCCCCTTGCTCTTCTCTTTTCAATCACCATTTCTCTTACATTAAGGGGAATATTGTTATGTTTCTGTATTTCCTGTGGCATTTTTGGTGTAGACAACTGAGCAGCTTCTTGGACTAGTGTGATATTCTTTAATGCACTTTTAGTTTGTCCGATATATAATGTATTACATTTTAAAGAATTAATTTTGAAAATGACATTATGTCTTTCCAGAAAGTTAATTTTGTCTTTAACATTTTTAACAAAATTTAAATTATTTATTGTTGTAAAAGTAAAGTAATCATTGATAACTATATTCAAATATCAGTGGTCATGAAAGGTAGATATAATGACTTTCAATAAATTCAAAGTATCTAATCATTGCATTCAGGTGTAAATTATTATTGGACTTAAAATTTAAATAGTTTCGGAAATATTGCCATCCTGTGTTTCACATGTAGGGAACTCTGTGCCATCTATAGTGCAACGATGGAACTCCTCACACTAGGTGCACAGCACCATCTTCCTCCTACCGTGAATACTACGTCAAGTTCAATCCTTGTTTGAGAGATGGCGCATACGTCAAGTCGGAAACGCACTATATAGGTAAATCGTTTTCATGATAATTGAAACACTTAGATTTCAAAACTTAAACAATAAAATTATAGGTATGAAAAATTTTCAAACGTATCCATTTTACATATTTTATGAATTTTATGTACTCGTCTAAGGTAGTGGACATGCTTCAAATGAAGCTCAGTAAGGCATTGAACTATTTACAATTGGCCCACTATAAATTTTAACTTTAGCAATTATTATTTTTATATAACTATGCAATTTCTCCTGTAAACTGGATTGCCGTTATTCGCTGTTTCTTCTGCGTTCGGCTCACTGAGCTTTGTTTCGAGTTTTCGAATTATGTTTTTCGAATTGATTCATTAGGAAACGAAAAGAAATTAATTCCCCTCTCAACGGAACATATAAACCCTAGAGTAGGCGCGCAACATTTTCGAACACGAAAAGGGTAGTCGGTGACAGACCGACTATTTAATATATACATATATAATGGGCATCCATTTTCACTGCAATTTTATACAATTACATAACATTTTGCAACGTAAGCTAATAAAATTTTTATTATCTTATAAACATAACTAAAACATTAAACTTAAATATGAACAAATTTATGTGCAAATTATGTGAATGAACTAATTTATGTTATTTTCAAAGATTTAATAATTAAACATTATTCTGAAACAGATTATTCATTTAAACAATGGTTGCAAATTATATGTACATGTTCGCAGCACAAAAACGTCTCTCTTCTCTTTCTACAATGTCTTCTGGTTCATCATCCGCTTCAGAATCAACCGATATATGTCCAAGAACCATTGTATCTGTCCATACGTCGACATTGCTGGGTACAAGAAAATAAATATGAGGAAGATAAGACGGAAAATATTCTGCAGGACCGGGGATAGTACGCAGAACCTATGTAAGCAGATTAGAAATTGAAGATGAATATTTCGGTATTTACGTATAGAATAAGCGACAAAAACAAACTGATCCAAAAGGTACATTTTTAAGAAATTACTGTGCCGATCAAAACACTGTTAGTAGCTGTCTGTTTGACATGAGATTAACTGCAGCTAGAAGAAAATTCAAGCAACAATACCGATGGGATACAATAATATACTACTTTTTTTGTATTGGGTCTGAGAGACCATCCGCAGAACGTTGTCCATCGGTCACTGAGTTTCGATTGTTTTTGAATTGTTCCGCCTAGTTATAAAAATTTCCGCAGTTAATACAACTTTTATCATTCTGTAAAATTATTCAAGGAAAACTTTAGTCGGCTTTTTACCTTCAGAAAGTATAAATCCTGATCAACTTATGTGCAAACTTCAAGCGGACACGGCATCGTAAAATGCAATTTTGAGGTCACGAATAAAACAAGAAGTCATGAAACTTCCAATCACATACTGCAAAAACCGTTTTCTCTCCTCTGGATTATCTTTAATTATTTTTAATATTTTCATATATTGTAGTCATCATGTTTTCCAAACCATTTCTTCCGACTTAACACTAATTGGGAGTCCCCTAACGCCATTCATAATACTTATTTTACAGTTTCACACAAATTTATATATTCAATATAAACTGTGTAATACAGAAAGTTTCTAATCTTCCTTAATTGGCTACAGTTACTACGTCGCTTATAATTAAAGTTTGAGTTCAAATACTCGTTCGTCAATTGACAAGTATACAGTCTTTTAAGTAAAAAATTAGCTTAAATATTTCGTGTAAATATTAACAATATGATTTTAAGACGGACAATTGTTGTTCTGGCGTAATTCTGCAGAATTTACTCCATTACATGCTTCGGTACATCTAAATATGAATTGAAAAAAAACTTTCCATTTATTCGCACGAGTGTTTTCTGAATTTTCAAAGTTTCTGTTATTAAAATGTCATGTCAGACAATATCACTTATTGGTATATAAATAACATGTTTTTTTTGTATAATGTCCTCAAAGTTTTTAATCAGTCACAATAAAATCATTTAAAACTGATAAGTAATTCATAAAAAAATATTTTTAGACCAGTTATTTTCAGAAAAATATTGTCATTCACTTATAATTAGCTATGTTTATATATCAACTTCTTCTTAAACTTGGTGAAATTAACCTTGGTAACATTTTAGCATATTTCTTGTTATTGTTACAAATTATAGCTTTCTGATAAATATGAATGACAGAAATATCCATACACGGGCTGACTTCAAATGTACAGATTGCCGAATAATCGTAGAAACAAAAAATTTACCAGTGTTACTTATAATACATGGTTAATGGTGACTACATTAATTGGGAGGGGGAGGGAGGAAGTTAACCTTCAGCATTAGTTTTAAAATAAATAAAAAGGCGGGCAATAGTTTTATTACTATTTAATTAATAGAAAATCTAAGTTTCATCCAATTTTGTGGACTTCTTCAGGTAACAATATATACGAAAAAATTATAAAATCAAAATTAATTTAGAATACATAAAAATTTGTTGTAATATGAAGTGTAATATTATATAAAAAGTAAAATAAATTACAGACTTACATTATTAAATGGATGAACTATTTACATTAGAGGAATTTGATGTCGCGGATCATCACCCGCGACGAATACGGCCGAAATTATGTGCTAACAATGAGTGAATGAGTGCTTTACGCCGTTAAATTTTAGCAATGGAAAAAGAATTTTTAAAAGATTCAACTATTATAGCAAAAGAGAAGAGAATGTTTTTTGGGCGGTTAACAGGCTACATGAGGGTGATCCTGAAACAGGCAAGTCCCCTTTAATAGCATCGTATATATTTGAAAATAACTCGTATCATTCTTTTAGATTGAGTGCATGAGGGTTGCGCCTGATATATTACATTTCACTCATAATTCTTGAGAAGTAATTATTTTCTTTATCTAAAATGTCCTCATTTTTCCAATCTAAATTATGATTCTTAAGATGTATGTGCTTAGACACAACTATGTACATTTGAATTTCTAATTGGATGTTGTTTTTATGTTCTTTTACGTTATTTTTTTAGCTCTTTGAGTTTGTCCAATATGCATTGCATTATAACTTTAAAGTCAGAAAATTGATTGTATTACAGTTTTAATTAGGTTCAACACACAGTGATCGTACATAGTTTTACAACGGAGAATAGATTGTTAAGGAATTTTGAAATTCCAAAAGTTACAGATAAATGATAATTAAATAAATACTGTTACGAAATTTAATTAGTATATATCTTGCAACTACAACGTTTTCTTTTTGGTGACAGGCTACATGATGGGGACTTTGAAAGGGGGTATGGGGAATGGAGAGGAAGGCAACCAAAGATTTTATTTTTGGTTAACAGGCTACATGAGGGTGATCCTGAAACAGACAACTCCCCTTTAATAGCATAGGAAGGGAATTGAAAAGGGGGGAAAAGGTTGCCCAAGACTGTAGTTTAATGAACCTACTCGGTAATTCACCTACAACAGATGGAGGGAAATCAGTAGAAAACCTTCATCTCAGGCACTTGCCTCACGGTCTTCCGAATAGAATGACGGAAGAGTCTCGATCAGTTTAGGACCGACTGTTCCAATAGACCATCGGACCAAGGTTTGTGATTCCAGATCACACACCCCTCTAAGCTGACCAAGATGCCTCGGCTTGTGAGAATATTAAAAGTCAGAGAGAGAAACGGAGTCATATTTGAAGAAAGCCCCTATTATCTCTCCAAGGAGAATATCCCGCTACTTTAACGTTTTAGTTGCATACTAAGACTGTTTTCTAAATAAAAATTATGCCTCAGAGATAGACTTGCAAGAGAAAAGCAGAATAAGTAGGGAAATGACACTTGAAAAGGTTATCAAAAACCACAAAACGGAGAGCATGATACAGAAAATTCTTTTCCGCACAATGTTAAATATTGAAAGCGTGCGCAGACATATTACAGCGTATCTAATTGAAACAATACAGCTCAGCCTTCCATATGCCCCCTTTTTCCTTTGATATGTTATTAAAGGGGAGTTGCCTGTTTCAGGGTCACCATCATGTAGCCTATTAACTAAACAAAACAAAAAAGAAGCATGAACAGTGGGGCCTACCTTCGGAGATGCCACGTTCTCTCTCTAATTTTGAAAGCTGTTCGCTGATCCTATTGGATCAGTCGGCTAGCTGCCTCCTAAAACTAGCGTAGACACGGAGAAGGGAATACTGCGACACCACACAAATACCCATCTCCCGTCATTCGGAAAGACGTGAGAATGGTACCCGATGTCCCGACCTACCTGATGCAAGTTTTCTATGGTTTTCCCTCCGTCTCTTTTATGTTAATTACTGGGTAGGATCTTTAAACTATAGACCGGGGACCCCAGGAAACCCTTGACTACCTTATAATACATTCTACATCACCCTTTTACAATTCCCTTCCTATGTTATTAAAGGGGAGTCGCCTATTTAATCATCACCCTCATGTAGCCTGTTACCGAAATAAATGCAAACTTAACCCAAAATATAGCCTCTAACTTCAAAATTGTGTTTTTAACAACTTTGAAATTTTATTATGATGTCAAAAACATACATTAAAAAACATAAAATAGAATAAGAAGAGTAGCTAGTATCGTCCGGATGTATATAACACAATATCGAAATCTCCTTAAAATGTTATAAATACAATAAAGGCGTTTTTCGGACTGACCTCGTTATTACTCTTATTGTACTTCATCGTAGTCTATTTGATCAACAAAACATAAAATTTAAAATACACAGAGAACCAAGTTTATCGGAAATTCTCACTCATACGATTGACAAAATTTCTATTAAATTATAATGATTTATAAATCTTAGCTTAGGTTTTATAAGTTTGTCTTAAGCACATTTAAGTTCAATGAGTTTAGAAAACTATATACAAAATAAACGATATGGTTAATTACAAATAAAAATTTGTTTCTGGAAGAGGGGAGGGGGGGCAGGTTACTTGAGGGTGACACTGAAACAGGCAACTACCCTTTAGTAGCATAGATTTAGATTTATTGTCGTTTCCATTTTGTCCTCGTTTGAGGAAATACGATACCCCATACATTACAAACAACAAAATAAGGTACATCATTAATTTCAGATAATCTTCAAATAAATAACTAAAATAAGAAGTATATAGTCTAAAGTATTTGAAAACACTACACACACACTAGAGAGTAGAAACACAAACACACGCATAAGCAATGGAGTTTTCACTACTTGAAACTGCGCGCCCAGGAATCTGGACTTCCGTAGTAGCTACAGGCGATACATGCAACAAACAAAGAAAAGAGTAGAAAGTTTAAAGATACGTAGTAGGTGATTTTACAAGCCAGCACATTAAACACTTTTGAGGGAACTTTACTATTAATTATTAGGGGGACGATTAAGAAAATCCTGTATAGAGTAAAACGCGACTTAACCTCTGGAGGAAGTTTGTTGTATAAAATTATCTTTTGTGGTGGAGAGCAGGGTGATATATGTCCGACCTTAGAGCTGAACGATTTCTGGTCGCGTATTCACGAAATTCGCAATTCGTGGGGGGGGGGGGAATGTGGAAGGTAGATCAAGGGTTAGCCTAAAGAAAATCTGCATCAGGTATGTCGGGCTATTGGGTAAATTAGTATTCTCACGCCCTTCTCACGGGAGATGAGTGTGATATGGGGTCTCCGTGTCTCCACCAGTTGTAGGAGGATGTTGGCCGACTGATCCAATGGGATCAGAGGATAACTCTTACTGTATGCCCAAGGTGTTGGAACCCAGTATACACCTCCTAAAACAGATGAAAGTACCTTGGCATGGGAGAACTTTGAAAAAACCAGAGAGAGTACGAGGCATTGCCAACGGTGTCAGGTGAGGAGAAAAACCTGTGAGGGGAACTCCCATAGGCATAGGTGCGAGGCTACATGAGGGTGATCCTGAAACAGGCAACTCCCCTTTAGTAGCATAGAAAGGGAATTGAAAAGGGGGGATGGGGAAGATAGAGCAAGGTAGCCAAGGGTTAAATAACTTTTAATAATCGGTAGTTAAGTATATATTATTTATGTGCATCATCCGCTAACACTATTTGACAGGATAAAGACAGTAGGTTGATTAAGTATACGTTTCCAGTACGGCGCAGGACGGAAAGCAATGAATTTTTATTGAATCTGAAAGGTTATTGGCCAGCAGCAGCACAACAATGAACGAAGAGATTCTGAGAATTTATATTTATAGATTTACGTAGCCTGAACTGGATCTCTTCCAGACTAAGTAAGACTAGTGGGATTTCTCGCGGGTCTTGTCTGAACCTCAGGAGTTGTTGAATGGAAATAATAGCCCTACTTTTCTGAATGTCGCAACTATATTCAAATAATGTGTTAAAATTTTAATATTCATGAAACGAGAATATATATTTTTGACATACAGTAGTAATCAGGAACACGACGAGAGAAAATCACTCGTGGATAAGATACGTATCATATTTATCTTCACTGAATTAAAACTCTGCAACATACTACATGGAGATATTAAAAAACTATCGCTCATAAAAAAATTACCATAACCTGTACAACTCTTGTTCAACAAGGTGCCTATTACAGTGTCACAGAATTTATTAATCGCCAGCGAACTGTAAAAGTGATAGATAACTAAGGAAATTGAAAAACACTATAGTAGGGCCTGTCCTCATAAATTTCACAAGAAACCATTTATTTATTCTTGTATATTATTTCATTTACAAAGTAGCTTTCGGCTTAACAAAGTTTAAATTTAAAATAAATTATATATTTATCATATAAAATACATAGAATTGAACATGAATGTGGTTGTTCTCATTCTTTTGTGTAATCACATTTTACAGGTGGACTTCAATCATTTACCACGAGATCATTGGATATATAAATAACAGTTATCTGTAACTTTTGTGCGATCTAAATAATATTTTGTAGTGATTGATTACTGCTTTTAGCTGTTTTACAGGCCAAAAATAATTAATTTATCATTCTTAAATCTGAAATACTTTATCTACATTATATTATCTTATATGTATATTATATGCTTGAGTACAATGTATCCAAAAAATATTAATGGGAAATAAGTCACCACCCGTAATATGATACGACAAATGCCTAGGTACTTATGTCATGGAGAGATGCTCAGTTCTTTTAGGTAACAGGCTGCATAAGGGAGATCCTAAAACAGGAAATTCACCTTTAATAGCAAAGGAAGGGAATTGAAAAAACGTGCTTGTGGAAGGTAGAGCAAGGTAGCCCAGGCTTTAGTTTAAAGATCCTACCCGGTGTTTCACCTAAAAGCGATGCAAGGAAAACCCTAGAAAACATGCATCAGGTAGGTCGGACTTTTGGGTACTATTCTCTCGCCCTTCCGAATGACGGGAATGCTCTGTTCCTTCTGTGTCTCCACCTGTTTTAGAAGGCAGTTGCCCGACTGATCCAATGGGCGTTCGACCCCAGTCCATGCACCTCCCAATAGTAATATGCCTGGGAATGTGAAAACTTTGAAATACCAGAGGCAGTAAGTACAATGCATTTCCAACTCAGTCGATCTGGGGAGAAATACCTGCGAACTCCTACATGTTAGCTTTTATTTCATGGGGGGAGGGGGGTGTCGGCTAACAGGATGCATGAGGATGATCCAGAAACAGGCAACGTCCCTTTAATAGCATAGGAAAGGAAATGAAAATCGGGGATGTGAAATGTAGAGAAAGGTAGCCATCAGGGTTGACTTGGGCCCCCAGGCTATGATTTGCAGATGCTACCCGGTGTTTCACCTAAATGGCTTAAAATTGTAGCGTAGTGGTGACGTAAAAGTGAGATATCTCCTTAAGTAGGAGTTGGAATTGAAGAAAAAAGAATACTAGTATTGGAATATGTTAATAAGACTCTCTAAAATCGTTCTTAGAAGGAGGGGATTGGGAGGCCTGACAACGCTCTCCATACCACTTAAATCAGTACCATATTGAACAGGTAGCTCCTTAAACAGGGAGTTTGCGATTTCTGAAAAAAAAATTAATCGCCAAATTAATTAAGAACTTCATATTTTCATCTAATTCTAGGAACTTGTAAACGACAACAAAATAAACGTTAAATTTGAAATTGCATCACTTATTTCTGCCCTTCACAACTGCCGTAAGATATATTCCAAAATTAGCTGGTTATATAATTTATTTAGATTTTTCGATTGTTGCTATCACAATTTCAATAACGAAAGATTAAACGGTGAGCAAACTCTACATCCTCATTTCTTTGTAAAAGTGTCCTACTTTCTTTGTTCATCAACTTCACTTGAATGTATAGATTGCTGTTTCATAATTCCACCATATTATCACATTCCTACTGTGTTCCTCAAATACATATAAATCATATTCCAATCTAGTTTAATTCATTATAAACCGCCAGTTTAAATCAGTCAAGTATGTTAAACAATTAGGATTGAAATGTTTTTACTGTATTCGTAACATTTATTTGAATTTTATTTTGACAGATTCTTATTTTTGGTCAATTCATACCGTAGGTCGATATAAGATTTCTAGCCGTTTTAATAAAAATCAGTAAAATAAAACGTGTTGATTTGTTGTTAAAAAGTAGTTTTCCAAAGTTGACAATGTTCCAAAAATGGTTGTTACATTATCTTACAGGATTAAAATATAAATAAATAAATATTTCATAAATATTGAATGTCTACATTTATTTTATAACTATTATTATTATCAATACTTAAAATAATTGTTTATAAAGTATATAGATGTTAATATTTTAATGAAATATATTTTTATACACTTCAGTGGAAAATTGCCGTTTCCTATTATAAATTTGGTGTATAAAAGCCAAAATATTTAATATAATTACAATTACTTAGCATAATATAAACAAATAAATAAACCTTGTTATATTAAAACTTAAATAAAAATTAACTACTGAAACAGCCAGGGCCGAAATAAGGGAAAAAACAATTCCAAAGAAACAGATCGAAAAACTTATGTTGTTGAAACCGATTTCTTTAAAGTAGAAGAATTACGCATCAAGTTTTATTAATGAACCTTTTTATCATAACGTTACAGAGCCGTATATTGAATTTATATTTTGCGTGTTTTCACATTCATAGAATTAACATTTGATATGATATAAAGCATTTTACTCATCAGTAGAGAATAATAGGTGTTTGCTACATCAAAAAATTTTACGTTGCTCTAATCAATCCCTTGATTTATATATATATATATATATATATATATAGTTAACACGGGTTGTTTTTCTGGAAGTTGTTTGAAATTTACAAAATTTTCCTTAATTTTGGGTTTGAAGCTTTCGTTTTATCTACACAGTTGCCAGTTTATTCTTTTAAAGAACACCACAAAAATGTCACAATATCATCAGAATATGCTTCTCATTATCCTTCATTGAATAGTATTACACAATTATGCAATAAGAAACCATTTTAAAAGGTTAAGTATATTTCAACTTTTCTATTTTACACGAGCTTGTAGCGCCCAACATTAACGACGAAGTTAATTTTACTTTTATGAACCGTGAGCAACGCCCACATTCAATGAAGATTTTATTTTTGTCGCCAAAACATTTGCAGAAAGTATTGAAGTATATCAATTGGTTTAATAAGGTGAATAAAGCGAATCAATAATATATTCAAAGGGCCGACCTCCTTCCTGTGTTTGTAGAGGTTAGAGTCGCTGCCTCACGCCATTGAGGTCCCGGCGTCGAATCCTGGCATGTGCTTGAGTAACCATTCTTATACATAGATATAAGTTACAATAATGGTGTACAGCCGCTAATGACCTTAGCAGTTGGTGCGACTATAAACAATTTTTTTTAAAGTTATCACGTCTCAATATCGTTAGCTAAATCACTCCACATTGTCTCGAGTAAATAAACATTCTATAGTTCGTTTAACAATTCGAACATTATTTTACACCTCACAAAGAAAATACTTTTACACCGTTCTAAAAACTAATAATTTCATACTGGTTTTAAATACAATATTTCTGCATTTAATATATTGCTTAGTTCAATGGTACGATGAGAATGCAAATGATGACGTCATAAGCGAAGGTAGGTGTCGGTTTCTGTTGTTGTTGACAGTCAAGCCAGCTGATTCAGGGGGTTAGTGACGTCGACACAGCTGATTTGTCCCTCGACTGGAACATGTTTACTGCCAGAGCGAATTCAGCTTCCGATAAGCCACTCAGTTTACTACGACCGCACCGAGCTCAGCTTCATTCATGCTAGTGCCCTGTTCTCATAAACTATTTACTGAAACTCAAAACAAGCGAGTTTTCTTTATTTTTCTCCATGACTTGCTCAAATAATCATCGCAGGACGTGTTTGCCTATCTGCCGAGCGTAATTGTTATACAATGAGCTTCAGCCCCTGTCTGACGAAGGGTCAGCCTCTCAGCGTGAGTGCATTACATTGATAATTGAAAGGATGGTCAGCCGAAGAAAATGTTATACAATCTTTATAGCTATTGAAATACGTTGGAATGACTGCATATGTCTCATTCATTCCTGAGTTACACAATATTGAATCTTTTTTATTATTTAAGATTTTCGTCGGGTCGGCTTCCAGATCATTGTGCACGGTACAAACCAATAATACAATACCACATAGTATAACTAAAACAACTTAGATCGTTTTATCAGAGACATTGAATTAAATCATTTTGAAGATGTTAGTATTCTTCAGGAAATTCATTACATTTATCATTTTTCCCCGTTCTTCGTTTACCGATTTTGGCTACCACCTGCTGAGATGAATTCTGCGTTGTATGTTAAATCTATTGCAGTTTAAAAGAATGTGCTTTGTTATCATCTGTATGTTGCAACTGTCGCATATTGATGGCTCCTCTCTAGAAAATAAATAATTGTGTGTGAACGCAGTGTATAGGGATCTAATACGAGATTGTTCCTTTCTAGCATGGGTTTCAGGAAATAAGGATAGCTTAGACAGATTTTTACACAATGCCCGACCTACCTGATGCAGGTTTTTCCCTGTATCTCTTTAGGTGAAACAGCGGGTAGGATCCTTAAACCATAGCCCGGGGGCCCTAGTCAACCCTTGGCTACCTTGCTCTACCTTCCGTATCCCCCCTTTTCAATTCCCTTCCTATGCTGTTAAAGGGGAATTGCCTGTTTCAGGATCACCGTCGTGTAGCCTGTTAACCCCCCCCCCCCCCCAATATAATGATGGAACCGATGTTTTCTTTCCTTCTGTTATTCATCCATTCTGTGTGAGCCTCTTTTCAAATATATATACTCTCATGTCTATCCTGGTCAACTATATCCTTCTTCGATTAATTCCCTCGTAGCTGCTGTTATTTTGGTCTTTTCATCATTCCTTCGGATACCCTTATGTGACGGTACCAACATTAATATTATCTCCTTGTTGGCCTTCAGAATATTCTTTTTAATGTTTTTTTTGAAATTTTATTTTTTCTTGAACTGTCTTTTATCAAAGTATTGAAGTTAACATGAACGAATCTTTCTCATTCCATTCTGCACTCAGGAATTTATTTTATCGAAATACAAAAATTTATAAAACAGTAATATTAAGAGGCTATGTCCTTCATTCGTTAAAAACTACTTAATTAATACTCTAAAAACAACAACAGTAATATTATGTACTTTTTTTAAATTCATAACAAAACTTTTATTTTTACGATGGTATAATAAATGATTCTAGTACGTACAATATTAAAACAATAAATCTACAACATTAAAATAGAGTATATAATTAACATGTAGGTAGGTTAATCCATTGATTAACCTACTTTAGAAGATGAGAGGCATACGGCGTGGGAGGGTGAGGGTTGAACTGACTATTGGAGGATATATGAGGATGTGGTCTGCGGGCATGATGGGATAGGCGGGTTAGAATGTGCCTGAACCTTCATGGGGAAGGATGAGGTCAATTGGGAGTTTTCTTTTGGACCGACGGAAATATTATGTACTCACTTTTAATTGATAGGTTTTATTTTGTCTTTTAAAATCATGTTCTCTTTTCATTGTTGTCGTCAATCTAGTATACAATTTTTTTTAGAATAATCGTTAACAGTAGTATATCAAGGTTTGTTAAGTGTGTTTATTATACTGTTATATATATTATAGTTGATTAATACAAACGTAATTTTCTAATTTGCCAATCAAACTACTATATTAATACAACCCTATTCAATCTTCGGAAAAAACTCATATATTTATGTACCTACGTTTATACAACGACATTATTTTTACATAATAATACGCTGTAATTGTGATTTGATTTTATTTGTGCCAGATATGAAAGCTGAAAATGATTTATAGTGTGAATAATATAATTTTTGTTCTTTAAGGTTTAAGTTCGGTCAAGCTGTGTAAATCAGTGTTTGTTGTTTGATCTTTCTTCAATCAAATATAACAGCAAAAAAGCATTGATAATGTCACGCTTAACAATATAGCTCATACCGAATTAATAACGAGTTTTCATTTAATGATTAATACATCGTACTAGTTTATCGAATCTCGCATGTATAAATTTCAAGTAGGGTAGTTTCCCGTAGCAGAATCAGTCGATTGCTTGCATATTACTTGCAACTCCTATTTACATGCATGAATAGAATTTAATGTATCCATTACGCCCATGACAGAATAGTTGAACAGTTACGCTCCGTCGTAGCTCAAAATAACTCGCAACCAAGGAGTGATTGAAAGACCTGCAATGGCCCCCGATTCTTCGAAGAGGCGATCCAACGTATATCCCGGCCACTGTTTGTTAGTTCTGTGGCTGTTCCCTCAAGATGGCGACCATCTGCGCGCCACCAATCACGTGCCGCAGTCTGCTCCTATTGGTCGCCCTCGCCCGCCCATAAAAACCGCCTTGTAAATCACCACTGGGTGGAGGCCCCACTTTCCCACGCCTGGTCCTTTCCGAAAATCATATCAGCACAATCGTTTCTGCCCATGTTGCGGAAACTTTTCTTTCCCTTTCGTAAGGTGAATCGGATCTGCTAATCCATCTCTGAGAAAGTCAACTCATTATCGTTGATAATAAAAATATCAGAAAAAACAAACTAGTAATTGATTTTACAAAGTTCTACGCATTATAAATTAATTATAAATAATTATAATAATTATAAATTTTTATCCAAAATAATTATAAACTTATAAAAAGACGTTAACCACCTTTATTGAAAAAAAAGGAAAAATATTGTGGACTGTGTCAGTATTAAAATGATTCTCCTAATCCAACCCAGGTTTAATTATGCATTACACGTTCAGAGCATACATTTATACAGCCTTTCTTGGTTAATTCCTACAATATCCATACTTTATAAAGTCTGACATGTACAAAATCTGAGAAAACAGTATCACACAACCAACTACACAAAATTTGGCATAGACCCAAAATAATGGAAACATAGCACAATAAAACGATATAAATATATGCATGTCAATAAATATTTTTACTGTATCCTAATTCCACACTAACCTATGTTAATTCAATTTTTTCAGTTTGTAAAAACTTTTCAAGGCAAAAAATATTTTAAAGAATGTATAATTAAATGATCATATACTAAGGCCTAACAATAATTTTATCAGATTTTTCTTTCTGAAAATTAAAATTTCACGTCACTATAAAATTGATTTTTTATGCAATTATTTATATGTATCACTTCACTCCACTGTTTTACTGCATTTATTAATTATAGCCCACGTGTCTTAGCTCTAAGATATGAAAATAAATAGATTGATCACTACTGTTGCCACTCACTAATCTGCTTTTAATGTTTACTTGACTACTTCAGGCAGCCTCAACTTCCGGAGTTTGTCATTGTTGGGTAAAGACGTTAATACTTTTTCGAGCAAACCGTTCCGTTTCCTAATCGTTCTATTCCGAACTTATCTTTACTTACACCCGTGTTACATCTCCCATTTAATTAAATTAAAACGATTAATAACATTTAATAATTTTCCTTATTGCGCTTGTAAGATGAATCCACTTTAATATACAGCCTACATTTTACCAATGAAACCGCACATGAGGATACACTGTTTGAGAACATTATTTCCACATTCCTCTTTCCTAGGTTTTTTTTTGGGGTTGGTATCGCCTGGAAATTATTTATACGAAATTAAGTTACGCTTGACTGAAAGAAAAGGTTGGATGCGATTGTGTAAGCTCACCACGGATAACTGAATGATTCAGAAATTAGCTGAATTATGTTTGTGAAGCTCATATTTCATGATTAAATCTTGCCAGATTGGGGACACCTATTGTACTCCTTGTTTTATGACGTTCATCAGTTAAGAGGTGTCTATTATAGAAAATATTCCATTTGTTACCAGTAAAAAATAATGAGCCGCGGTCAACAAACAATCTTCCAAACATTAATAAGCTCCTTCTTGGTATACGGAGTATTCAAAATTCTTTACCTAAATAATAATAGGAATCAAAGATCATTTGATGGCTATTGCATTTATTTTGTAATGTATATTAAATAATTCCTGGTAGCAAGTATCTGTTTTGAATTGATATCAATATTCTACCCCGATATTCTTTAGAATTTATGTATTCAGCGACTTCTGGAAGTCAACAAAATACAATATTAAGAGCATTGTTGTTCAGTTTTTAATTGTCTAAGAGAAATAGTCCGACGTTTCGAAAAATAAACAATTCTTTACGCCGTAAAAAGGGAAAAAAGGTAATCAGAGCTGGGAATACGAGCAATCACTCGTTAATTAAATAAACCTATTTGTCATCCTATTCCAGAGTGACGGCTATCAGGATTTTGCATATGACTGAAGAAATTCTGTATAATAGTTGTTATTTAGACTTGTATAATTATTAAAATGTCTATTAAATTCATGGCTCTGTTGTTAATCTCTGTCAATGTAGTGAACGGAAGGATGGATGTCAATTAATTCCATGTTGAAAGCCTTGACATTGGTAAAATGATAGTTACTTACGTAGTACACGGGGAATCTATGGATGATGATGCATATTATCGTGAATGCTTCTGATTGGTCTGAAAATGTTTTTTATCAATTCAATTAAAAACTATTTTTGTGTATCATTTATGTCAAATAAGGACAAAGACTGGCAACCGTAACGGTTTGCTTCCTGACTCCTCCTGGACCTACTAATCGACATTCTACATTACAAGTAATACAAAAATTTTGAATGAAATCGGTTATATTTAATCAATCTGGATTATTGTGTAAAAAATTGTGGAACGATCGATATTGGGTGTAAAAATACACATAACGATTAAAGTGGCACAGATATTTCTTAACAGGAAGTCATGTGAGCCTTAATGGTCAACAGAACAGTGATTTGATTGTTGAAAATAGAACTGTGGTATACCGAATGCTAGGACAAGTCATGATAAGGAACTATATAAACTAAGCTGTAATAGATAGTTCATTTAAAAAAAATGCAGTCGTATTAAAAAGTGTACAGTCATTTTATATCATGTGGTGTAGGATTTCCTGCATGGTCATTACGGATTTCGATTACATTTTTTGGCTGGATATATCAAGGTCCTGGGTTCGGTTCCCTGGTCCGGTTGACATTTTACCATTCTTGTCTTTCTTCTAAAAAATTAACTACATGCGTTACTGGACGTAAATTGAGCATTCCCACTAACTTAGTTTATTATTACATTTTGTTTGTAGAGTATCATTCTTGAATATATTGTAATTAGAAACATTGTTGCGAATTCAGCAAAAATATTGGCGCTCAAAAAAATTAATAATTGAACAATGTATAGCTGTGGACATAAGCAAACAATATGACCCCTAGTACATCTTTAACTACGTTATATAACTAATTTATAATTTCAAGCTCCAAACCCTTCTTATTACTTTGCCAATTTTGAGGGAACATTGGGAAGAGAGGGGATGGATATATCCTGGACAACATGGATTTAGACCAGGATATTCATGCGACAACCAATTAGCAACGGTGTGTCAGGATCTTGCGGGCATTGTCGATGACGGAGGAAGAATAGACGCCGTAGTTATAATTTCTCCAAGGCTTTCGATGTAGTGCCGCACAATATTTTGTTTATTTAAACTTAAGGAATCAGGAATGGATAATCGCATAATTGAATGGATTAGGGAATTTTTGAATAATCGCGTACTTAGAGTCCGGGTAAATGAACTATCCGATCCAAAGAAATTACATCCGGTGTCCCGCAGGAAAGTGCAATCGGGACAATGATGTTCTTGGCATTTGTGAATGACCTGTCGACGGGAATATATTTTAAAATTAAATTGTTCGCGGACGACTGCATAATATACAAAATTATAGTGAATATAGATGATGAAATCGCTCTTCAAGCAGATTTAGATAAGATGTATCAATGGACAGTAATTAATTAGATGAAAATAAATCTTTCTAAGAGTAAAACGATTATTTTTACTAAAAAGAAAATGGTCATACCCGGGGAATATAAAATAGGAAACGAAAAAGTGTCGCTTGTTGAAACGTGTTAATATCTAGGTGTAACTTTCAATAAGAACTTCAACTGGGGCGAACACGTAAACTTGTAGCGCGGAAGGGATGGAGAGAGTTACAGTTCATAAACAAGACATTGAAGAAAAGTACTAAAGAGGCCAAGGCAGTTGCTTACACTTCTCTAGTTAGACCTATGGTAGAATACGGGGCAGCAAGTTGAGATCCTTACAGAGCGGAGCACATCAATGCCCTGGATAAAGTTCAGAAATGGGCTGGGGTTTTGGATGGGGCCGAAAATAACTGGGAACCACTCGGTGATAAGAGAAAAAGGCTAGATTTGGGTCACTCTACAAAGCTTACACCTGGGGAATCGGCCTGGTCAGAAATAAGGGAGCGGCTAAGTATACCTTATTTTTTCTATAAAAATGACCATAATTACAAAATAAAGGAAAGGGACCAAAAAACAGATGTGGGCAAGTATTCCTTCGTAAACAGAGCGATAAGGGACTGGAATACTTTGCCTGCAAGGGTACTAGAGGCTTTCCCTAAGAATACAAATGTTTTCAAAAAATGTTAGAAACATTTAAAAGTTAGAAACTTATATTGTAAAAAAAGGGACGTAAAATATTTTATAATTGTAGTTTTAATTTTTTTCTGTAATTTATCTTTGTTCTTTTAATTTATCAATTTACATTTGTACTCTAATTTTATCAATTCTGCCACCGGGCAAATGCCCACCTGTAGTAATATGAAATACAATTAAGTGTTAATTTGATTATTTTTGTACAAACTTAAAAAATCTCTATTTTAATCCCATTTTGCACAAAAGTATGTTCTGATAACTTCTCAAACTTATACCATGAGTAAGAGAATATTTTGAATCCTATAGGGAAAGAAATATCATGGCCTAACCCTGCCATATAGTTCCTTAAAAGGAGGGTCTGACTTAATAGACATGGTCATGGAAACAACTTAAATACATTGTTTCTGCTAATTTTATAGGGTAATGTTTGTATTAGCATTTTCATATACAAAAATTATCAGGAACGTAAAAACAAAACCCCAACGTCACAGACGTTAGCCCAGAAAGTGGTACAATATCACCCATGGGTCCAGAGCGGTTAAGGGTATGACTCTTGTTTCCCATCCAATGGTTGGACAGATTATTCTAGGTTCCCAAACCTAAATTGGGTATCTCATTTGTTTCCGAAGCCAAAATTCATACCACAATTTTTATTATAGCAACCATTTCTTCCATACTATGTTTTGAAGGCTCAACCCTTCCAAATATATTCTGAAAACTGACATTTTCGACCTAATGATAGTGCAAGGAGCACGCGGTGAAACTTTTATAGCCTGTTTTTTCATTCGTTTTGATTACTTTTTTATGTCATCGGACATGGCTGAGTTCAGATAATTGGCTTTTACATATTTGATCCTGATTCTATAACAAAGTGTAACACAACGTTTGTTTAAGTTAATAATTTCTGAGATATTTCGTTTGGTGGTACATGGAGTCGTCATTGTCTGTACGGTCAACTTATGATCATCAACTAATAATAAACTTAACATTTTCTGACCATCTGTTAGTAGAATTGGGACCAGTTTTATTGCGATAAAGCAAACCACGGTAACAAGCTCGATGACATTCAGACACAGGAGAAATGTTATCACTTGATTCGTTGATGTAAAATTAAAGAAAAAGTGTATCTACTAATGCGAATAAATTCTATTGCTTAGCTCATGGCATATACACTGAAAAGTTATCCAGCGATCCAATGCAAATAAATGAGATTTATTTGTAACCACAGACAACGTTGGGACTGCAGATTGTTTTAGATGGCATTGTCAGGCATGGCAATGCCCACTATGTTGAGCCCTCTTTTCAGGGTTAAATATTCATATTCACTTTTCTAAGAATTTGAAACAATGGTCTATCAAATAATTAATGACTTTTTGCAAAAACCATAAATTTCACACTTATTTGTAAACTAACAACAGAAAGGGCAAATTTAATGAAATTATAAATTTAGGAACTAAAACACGCAGAGGTTTTATGAGACGAATGCCAAATATTTTACTTCACTATTTATAGAACTGCTAAATGTTAATTTTTTAAAATTTAGAGTGTCATTTTTTGTTGCTATTTATGCTGAAATAAATCTGCTTCCAACCAATCAAAAAAAATTAAATTAAATAGGGCGGTAGAATTTGTGGTGATACTCATGTACAAACAAAAATAACAAGGAAAATATACTGAATAAACAATTCTTGGGTTTCCCCCCGGGTTAAATGGAGTTTAAGCCACGACGTTTCGATGGCGTACTCTGACATCGTTCTCAAGTGAAAGTTTTAAGGACAATATTGTCTAAAAGTGTCTGAATCTCAAAGTCTTACTGTAAAATGTCAAGATACGTGATTAGACAAACGACTGTATTCCACAAAAGAATCTAAAGCTTATACAAAGCTAGAGACAACTGGTACTGTACGTAAAATGTTTCAGTGGGGCATTTTTTCGTAAAGTAGACCACGTGACATGGAATGACATCCACACTGAATCGAATCTAGAGTTAAACTAGGCGAGGAATGTGTGCATATGGTGCATTCGAAAATGTGTAATTTTGAGTGCGAAAGTGAGGATTAGGAAATGCGATGATGTAAATAACACACTAAACCTGCACCAAGTACTGTGTCTACAAACCTCGAAAAGCTATATAATTGATTGAACAGTTGGCAGGAGGTATCCTTGCTGTTTAAACAGGAAGCGTTTTATTACACAACAGAAATCGAAGCAGCGTCAATAGAACAGTCATCTCTATAGTGACAAACGAAAATGTCGACAAGGCGTAATATAATACTATGCCTTATTTGTATCGTAATTTTCTCGAATCTAATATTTTTCTAACAAAGTAATGGACCAATAAAAGAGACACTTCGTTTATTTTAAATTTTTGCGTCGCCTGCTATTCCGTTCCAAAGTTTAGGTTGACAATCCATTAATTAGGAGTACGTTACGTTCACAGACTTTGCTGCTGGCTGTCACAAAATTGTGAACTGGTGGGCTATGTGCGAGTTCGTGCTGTTGCCAACATCTGGGAGCATCTGCCGCGGGATCTGGAAATAGCGTTCCATTACTCTGAAATATTGATCTGGCCATTGTACAGTGCGCCAAATATTTACCGTTACCTGCGGGCGTATCGCTCATCTCCACGCGCCAAATTTCCGCCTCCACTGGGTCAAGCATTAAACATACGTAAGCTGGATTTTGTTTCCTCCTCGCCATCCTTCTCAACCTAAGCAAGTCTCATTACTTCATCTTCACTATTT
This sequence comes from Eucriotettix oculatus, assembly GCA_034510155.1. NCBI lineage: Eukaryota > Metazoa > Arthropoda > Insecta > Orthoptera > Tetrigidae > Eucriotettix > Eucriotettix oculatus. The sequence continues at coordinate 107,493,333 of CM067376.1, read as the reverse complement.
CGTTCTCGACTATTAGTTTATGTGCGAATACAGACTTTAGTTAATGATAGGAGCGCTGTATTTGGAATGGATCAAGATCCATTTAATAACGGGCGAAATACATTCATCTGAAACTAGAAGAAATTGAAAATATCCGATTAATTATTGTTCGTTTGTCATGACGAGAATTATGGATGTATTTGGACGTATATGAAATGGAAATGTGTGGGGCACGCTGTAAAACAGAGTATGTACCAGCAGATTATAAGATGAACTACATAAGGATAGCAATGGTCATTTCAACGAGTGAAAAAATTTTTTTTCTTACACTTTTACCCTCCTTGCAACTTATTTTCCGCAATTACCTGCTAGGTTGAACTTTTAATTGTTATAATGAATGCATACGTATTCGACCATATTATTGTAGAGATCCTGCTGACAAATACGAAATTTTAATGTTATCCTTACAATAAGACGGAAACTAGCTTTGCCGTAATTTGAACGTGCTTACACTGCTTTAGGTATATATATATATATATATACACATTTCATGTGCTCACTGGTGACTGCTGTTCATGTGCTACAGCACATAAATAAATCTAAGACGAATTAGCCCTCACAAGGGCTGTACAGAAAATGAAAAATTAATAACCGAGGTGCCTACGTCAGTCTTAAGACAACACAACAACAACAATCTACTCTCTCAGGATCGTCCTCGTGCTTTTTTCGCTTACTGTTTTTTAACCATAGAGAAATATATATATATATATATATATATATATATATATATATATATATACCTATTGTGTTGTTATCTGAAGTTGAGAAGGAATGCTAACGGAAATTTTGTGATACGGAGCTCTTGTTTGCAGTGACCTTAGTCCAGTTCCTGACTGATTCATTCATTTCTTCGAGACGTGAGACTCTACGTGACGTTCGCTAGATGATTGCGACCGGCGGATCTCCAAGAAGTCACTTTTCCAGTTGTTGACGCTTCGATCTTTCGATCACTCGGTTCCTCTCAGAGGTCGACAGATGATCTCGTGTCTTGTTTTGAAGACACACGTCAAATGACCAAATTTGCCAGTTATTTCATCAACTTTCCGGCAGGGTTTTGCTCTGGGAGGAATTTCAGGGAAATTATGAGTAAATTACTGAACTTCTACCCGGGAGCTCCTAATCCTCATGCAACGCCTATTTTCGCGAATTGATTGTGTCTTTTAGCCTAATTAAACAATTTTGCGATTTAATTCAGGACTCAAATACCGCGAATTTATGTCAATTACTTATCTATGTATTTAGCGTCATAAATGAAATTTATTTAATAACTAAGTACGCGACTCACAGGCTTGGCCATAGTTGAGAAAAATACAGTCTGTTTTCTGTCAGAAAAGATTTATCATTTTAAATAACCAAAACTGAAAAGAGCGATCGTGACGTGTGAGCACATGAGTCTTTATCCATGCAAGTAGGAGTTCTAATGTAAACCTTAATTCGTCATTGTGTTTAACATAGCTTTTGGTTATTGAATACACGTGATTGAGTACTAATCACACATTGTACCCTAAACAATGGTAGCTGTGTCGTCTGCGACTGTGGTGATCTGCGACTGCAGTTAATATATATGCCGTACAGTAAAGTAGATGTAAAGGAAAAGTAATATGAGCACTACTATATATATATATATATATATATATAAGAAACGTATGAGAAAAAAATTTAATAGAGACAATAATATCGTCGAATTGAAGGAGAATATAAATAAACATTTAGTGGTAAATGATATGAATTAGTGTCAGATTCAAATAGGTCTCTGTATAAAGTAAGGTAGGAATCGAGGAATGCATTAAATATCAGAAATATGGCAAATAATTGGTGAATTTGTGGCTGGTAGAAATTGACGTCCTTTCGAAAAAAAAATATTGGTACTGTAGTAGCTCCCGTTATCGTCTACAGATGTCACATCTAATCCGTAAAGCTTTCGAGTACTAAGACGAATTCTTCCAACTGACGCCCGATTAAAATCAATTAGACGTTAAAATTTTAACACAGACTAACCGACTTGAGAATCTACCGGCACTCGGATATTAGCTCATAAAAAATAGTAAATGTTACGTAATGCATTACTGAGGGTAGAAGTGAGATCATATCATGAATGACGATTACAAAACTGTTTGATGTACATGACGTGACCGTGATGAAAATTTGTATCATACTTATTTGCTTTGACGTCAGATTTCTGCTAACCGCTTCATTAACGAGTGACAAGAAAGTGATCTAAACCAGAACATCCATCTAAAAACGCAAATTAGTTTCGAGCGAAGCCTAAAGCATGGCAGCTTGAATATGTTATGTAGAATTCGGGACTAGTACAGATGGTTCAACGACATTGCTATCACAAATGTACACGAAAAGTGATTATACGTGGCTACCTACCGACCACCTGTAACGACCAACGTGTATTAGTTGGACAGTTTGCATATTTAACATTTTTAAGTAAATTTATTATCATGAGAAAATAAATTTATTATCATCACTCATTCCCGATTACTGACGCGATTTACAGGACTTTAGCTTTCAATGAAAATGGAAATTTCAAAGGCTGCAAACAAATTTTATAGGCAGAAAAGTATAAAAAGCTTTTATTCGATCTTTAAAAATATTACATTTATGTTTATATATATACAATAAATTCAAAATGGTTAATAAAATAAATAATAGAGAATGCTTATGTAGCCGTCCCATTACCACATTGTATTCCTATAATATAACAAATGCTAAAAAAACGATTAAGTGCATTTAGAGGGTTCAGAATCGTATCACGGAATTTCACAACAGGACTCCTGAGTTTTATGGCTCTTGTATGTATTTCTGGGTTGAGAAGAAGAACCCTGAGGAGTCTGCCATAACATTTCCTGGCGTATGTCGACCAGGAAATTTCCAGGAAGAATCCTAATTCGGGATTTCCATGAAGTAGCGGACGTACCGCAATCACCAATTCTATAAAGGCCTCTTAATTTTAAGTGCAACCAGATAATTGCCATTGCGTTTCTGCTTAGCGAAGACGTCAACGAAGAACTTCAGTCAGATAATCTACTCATCCATGTCCATGTAACTAATGTTAACTTTTTCACAAACTATATTTTGTCAAATGTAAGAAATATAACCTGAAAATTACATTACTTTCTTATTTTCTTTCTAGTAACAAATTTTCTATTTCTTCTCCTTTCACTGCTAAAACTTGGTGTTGGAACAATTTCCAGGCTCTTCTTTCATCTATAAAAATTACATTTTCTTCAATACTAAGATAATAGGATAACAATTCTGCAGAAATATTTAGCAAATCTGTTTTTTCACACATTTGTGGTGGCTGTACAATTTCGACGAAATAAACAAAAAATCACTTAACATTTTCCTTGAAAATAAACCTACCTCCATTTTATTAAATAACGGAGGTTTTACCGGTGTATCTGCTGCTTCAGTAGTGTGAAAGTAGGCATTGGCCACGACATTTCGATGCCTGGCACTGCCATTGTTATCAAGCGTTACCATATTGTTCGCTCTTCCCCTATTCTTCTTAGAACTTCTTCGTTATTGATTCTATCCACTCTTCTGATTTTCAGCATGCTCCTATAGCACCACATTTCAAAGGATTGTATTCTTTTCCTTTCTGCAACTCCTACCGTCCACGTTTCGCTCCCACATAACGCCACACACTATAGAAACATTTTTAGCAATGATTTCCTTATATTCACACTTATATTAGTCGTAAGTAATGTCTTCCTTGCCTGTGTTATCCTACTCTTTATGTCTACTATACTTGTACCATCCCTGGTTATTACGCTTCCCAAGTAGCAGAATTCCTTAACTTCCATCAAATGTCCCTTCTCAATATAACACCCTTCGTTATTCCACTATTTTGAATACTACACTCCATCACGTAGGTTTTCCCTCTATTAATCCTCATGTTGTACTCTTCCTCTAGAACCACGTTCTTGCAATTTATTATACTTGCCAAGTCTTCTTCTGACTCTCCTAATGCCACAATATCATCGGCAAACCGTAGGGTTTTTATTTCTTCTCTTTGCAATACTATTCCTTTTCCATATTTTATTTTATCTTTCTTCATCGCCTGTTCTATGTATAAGTTAAAGAGAATGGGCGACAGACTGCATACTGTAGATACTCTTTCTTGATTTCTGCTTTCTTTTCTTGCCCTTTAATTCTAATTACTGCTGACTGCCTTCTTTCTCGATATTTTATTCTGTGCTCTTCAAAATCTTTAATTGTGTGTTCCAGTTCACATTATCAGAGGCTTTTTCTAAATCTACAAATGCCATGTATATTTTGAAGTAACTAAATATTAGTTTAGACAATAAATTGAGGCCCTCGGCTTCATACATATTTTTTTAATTGTAACTGTTTGGATACTTTCCAGGGCCAATTTTTTTAAATATCCATTTTTTGTCGGAATTAAGATTTAACTACATACTTAAAAATCTAATAACTTAAAAAAACTGTCGTGGTGAAGTCTCAAATGTGTACGAAACATTGTATAAATTAAATAAAAATGTGGTTTATCTGTGAACTTGTCCTTAATTCATCAGATCACCACACATGTAATGACTTAGCTCCAAAATCTATTAAATATATTTCATAGGCATACGTAAGAATTAATTTATTACGATTACCCAAATTTAGTTTTATATTACAAATATGTTATGACTAAATAGACAACTATCCTTAGAACATAAATAATTTTATTCCTCTAGTAGCTTTTGGCTCAACTATAACAAAAAGTCTTTTCAACAATTTATAATTGTTTACATGCAATTTTAAAGACGAAATATTACTCAATTATACCATGTAAAACCAACCGAGAGCTTCTGATGCAATGAACATATTTTTAGGTATAAGGATTATTGTAGTTTTAAATCATCAACTATAATTAAACCCTTCCTTCAATAAATTGATATAAATATTTTATTTCAATAGATATTATAGAATTACATTTTCTAATAGTATATTGTATGACACTCATGAAGACGTGAAAAATTAATTGAAGGAAGACGACATTATAACATTACCATTTTCAGTTCGCCCTTCAAACAATTGTTGGAAGAATTGTGGCCGGTTAACCTTTACGAAAACAATCCACTTTATTTTGAATAATTTATTAAAATTGGTTAATTTACCGAAATGAACATTTGAATTTATAATTTGTGATATACTCTGTTACACATTCCGTTAAAACACAGTACACCACAAGTAACAACTATTCATCTGAGGCCAGTAAAATATTGTGCTCAGCTTTAGAGCACTTTAATAAATCTTGCAGCGTTATAATTTTGAAATTTACATATAACGCAGTGTTTTGCCAAACGGTGGCCCGCAGATCAGGAAAATTTCACTGGAGATAATTAAAATTATTACACTTTATGAATTAATAAATTATGTCGATAAATTTTTACTTTTAAAACAGAAAAAAAAGTTGCCATATTTTTACGTCAAATATAATGTATTATAAAACAGTATTGCCGACGTCCTTTGGTCTAGTGGGTAGCGTCGCTGCCTCGCACCACTGAGGTTCTGAGTTCGAATCATGGCATGGGCTTGGACATTTGTGTTGTTTGAGAAACCATACTATGATACCACTACATGGATATAAGTTCCCATAATCCTGCACAGTCGCTAATAACCATGCTGTTGGTGCGGCTATATATTTTTAAAAAAACTGTATTATTTGACGGACATATTTTTATTATTCAACGAATTGAATTAATTCCCCACGGAAATAGCAATCCCTTTATAATTTATAAGATAAAATATATATGTTCAAGACAATAATGGTGGAAGTGCATAGAAGAAAAGAATACTGTGACTATGAATTTATGAGAATGGCGGCTGTGAATACAAACGCAAATACTATTGATGAACGTCTATCAGCGTTTTCTTGTGCGTTCCAAGTCAATTACTCGCATAAAGATTATGTACTGTAAACCCATTCAACAAACATTAGAATTTACAGCATATCAGTTGCGAATATTTCTTAAAATTACAATTGACCCAAAAAATAAACTGAATTTTGTGTTAAGGTAAAAAATGAGTACGTTTATTTACCTAAAAAAAGGCGCGTGTTTCTACAGTTTTCAAAAACGTTTTAATGTGAATTTGCAATCCCTGAAATAAGGAGAAAATAAATAACTTGAAAATCAGACCATCTTTACCCTTTGATTCTAAAAAAATTCTCCTTGGTTTGGGAAATTATGTAGTAAAATTCGACATCAGTCCCATTGATTTTTTACATTTCTTTTACAAGTGAACATGTTTTAGTGTTTATTTTGATGTTAATTATTTACATATTGTTTATTTTTTGATAGACTGTAGGAATCCAACAAATTAAAAGAGTTGTTAAATTTTGTAATTATTATAATGAGTTTTATTTCATTATGCAAATGTTGTTTGCTTTAATATCTTTTGCTGATGTTCTACAAATAAAATAAACGAATTAAGTAATATATATATATATATATATATATATATATATACATTCAAAGTACAAAGCAACAATTGTTATTAGCGGTCCGTGATATAAACTAATGTATTTTAAAGGTCCGTTGCATGTTTACGATTGCTAATGGATCTTTAATATAATATATGCTAAATTTTGGTTTTTTATTGTTTTATTCTTATTTTTATATTATATACACAATTTAGAAGTTTATTTTCCGATAATTTCACTGTAAAAGTTTGTCCAATTAATTAACATGCGTTCTTGAGAAAGAAAAATCTATTTTGCGGAATAAGTGAGTGTCTTAATCGTGCGTATTTGAGCATTTTGCTGTGAAGCCAGCAGCAGTAAGAAGAGCGGTGTGCGTGAGCAGGGTGTTGTAGGAAGTGCGGGAATTCGCCGAGGCTGCGCGCAGGCTGGCGGCGTGTAATGGACTCTGTATATTGATTCTTGCGGTTGCAATAGCAAACCATCAGCCTGGGGTTTGACTGTTACCGCTCCCGGGCGATAATTCTGGCCGCGTGACGTTTACGGCCTCTAGGGCTCGAGGGTCGAGGGCCCGTGCCGTGCTGTGCCGTGCCTTGCCTTGCCTCGCCGTGCCTCGCCTCCACAGCGCTCCAATATGACGTACGTCTACAAATTGCTCACACCTTTCTTCGTCTTAGGATTTGAACATGAGTAAACGTTATCAAATTTCCGTAATAGCCCAAGGCTTCCTGATTCTGGAAACAGTCCTCTAACAAGTTTTCACCTGATGCACCTTTTCTGAGTCTTCAAATCGACAACAAATTAAACTGCAATCATCATCTACTCGTAAATCTGATTGCTGGGAAACTCAGTTCAGCTTGCCATTCTCTGAACAAGAATGAAACATGTCCATAACAGAATAAAAATGGTTTACTTCACGAATGTTTTGCTGTTCTTGTGGTATTCAGTCCTCAAACTAGTCTCCGTGATAACCTTACTTGCGCAAGCCTTTTCATTTCCACATAACAACCACATCCCACAATCCTTCCTAATCTGCTTAGAGCATTCCATCCTTTGCCTCCGTCTTCTTATCTTACACTACACACTTCCCTCATGTCTTAAACGTGGCCTATTAATCTTGGTCAACGTCCTCCATATTGTTCGCTCTCTCCCAAGTCTGCCTAGAACTTCCTTGTTCATGATTCTATCCACCCATCTGATTTCCACAATTCTCCTATAGCACCACATTTCAATGGATTAAATTCTTTCCTTTCTGCAACAACTACCGTCCACGTTGCGCACCCGTATAACGCCACTCTCCATACGAACATTTTTATCAAAGAATTCCTAATATTCAAACTTATATTACTCGTAAATAAATTCCTCTTTTTTGTGAAAATCTTCCTTGTCTGTGCTATCCTACTCTTTGTCTACTATACTTCTACCATCCCTAGTTATTACGCTTCCTAAGTAGCAGAATTCCTTAATTGTTTTCCACTTTTGAAATGTGTTGCTGTAGAAGAATGCAGAAAATCAGATGGGTGAATAGTATCACTATCAGGAAGTTACAAGCAGTATAAGAGAAGAAACAATAATACGGAGGACTTGAGACGAAAGAACAGGGCACTTTTAGAGACATGACGGCGTTGTACCATTAGCCTTAGAGGTAAGTGTGTGGGATAAGAACATAAGTGGAAGGTAAAGGAAGGGATTCGCTGAGCAGATTAGGGAGGACGTGGTAGTTATGTAGTAATGAAAAGGCATGCACGGAATAGGTTAGAATGGAGGCTTGAAACAGACCAGCCGAAGAATTCAGTACTAAAAAAATTTCTTATATTTTGTTTAGTTTTCAGTTTATCCTTTGAGCGTTTTATGTACGGATTTGAGTTTCTACAGGACAGATTCCTCGTCATTAAGATCCGTGAAGCGTTTTTGTGTTTATGCTTCTTCCTAGGTTTAGTATCCATGTGAAGTGGTCTCGACCATCTCCAATTTCAACGAAATGTTTAGAAATGTCGCCTATGAACATTGGTAAAGTTTTACGTTCTTTATTGCAATACTTACAGAAATATAGTCATTTTTATTCCTCGAGCAGTAAACGTTTACCATACGACTAGAAAATTTCATCAATTTTGAGATGTAATATCTTTGGCAATATTTTATTATAAGACATGAGGCGTAGCTGTCTTGTACAACATTTTGTGCTCTTTGATCCCCAAAGAACAAAAAAAATGTATGAAGAAATTTGGCATATATATATATACAAAGTCGGCCGAAAACATTAGTGTGCTTTCTGTATCTCTGGAGGTAAAGGTATTAAATTTATAAAATTTTGCACTTAATATCTTTACATCACAGTGGTTTTGACTTTAAAATTTCATTTACCTGCTGATCTCCAATAACTTTACAAATTGAGTCTAAAATTGACGATTTTTGAAAAAACGCCAAAATAGGGCATTTTTAACCTATTTTTACATAACCTTTTAAAAATTATTTTTGTTAAAAAAGTATGTTCTGAACCTTTTTATAAAGTGGGCAGGTTCTTTCATCTCGGGCGTTTAAGGCCTTAAAATTGAGGACAAAAGTACGACATTTTTGTAGCAGTCATATATCTATATACATTGAATTGACGAGTAAACATCACAGGTTTTGCTAGTTTATTCCAATATTCTCTGCTGCTACTCCAGCAGCTGTTGCTTATTTTAGCTATCACTTGCTGCACGCGTTCAATTTTTTATTTAATGTAGTTAGTTTTATGGCTACTGATCAACCTTTGAAATTTTAATGGGGAACTCCCATTGACAGTGTCCGAAATGTCCATATGATTCTCTGATGATGAAGACTCTGATGAACCTTGAACTATACAAATAAATCCAAATTTTCACTTGGAACAAATTTTTTGACCTGGTTTCACTTTTTTTCCCTCAAAAGACCTGGATGGCTATATTGACTTTCAACAGCCCATGCCTACCTATGTGCTTTGTTTTATTAAATGGAATGACTTTTGCCTCATTTCATATAGTTTCAAAAAATTATTTTGTTATGAAAGTCATAGTCTGTGAGCTCAACCTCTAATCGTCAAGTGATAAATATTTTTTCACTGACTGACAAACTGAACGCATAACGCAGCCCAATTCTCTTGGAACAGAAACGAACATGGCACGTTGACGATAACTTTTCTCCAACAATGAAACTAGGCAAAGTAGAAATAATACCAATTGACTTAATGGCATCCATTTCACGCATTAAAGACACTGAAAAATTGGAGAAAAAAAGTTTCAATTGTATATTACAGAATACTATGCCTTAAAAAGATGATGTATAGTTATGTCATTAGTGTAGAAGTACATTCCTAAAGCAAGTGAAAAGTGAATCAGAACAACTTAAACTCCAACAGATATAAAAGGAAAATAGTACGCGAAGGCAAAATGAAGTATAGCATGCAATGAAAAATTAACAATTTATCATATTTCCGAGATCCTATATACCTGCTATGAAACATGAATCCTTCTTGTTTAGTAATTTTAAACAAAAATTTAAAAAAAATGCACATTGAAGTATACAACATCTAAATTCAAAGTTATCAAGTTTGTCCCCAATTTCAAGCCCTTATACACATGCGATGAAAGATCACGTCTACTTTTCTAAGACGTTAAACACATTCTCTTACAAATAAAATTTATTCAAAATAGTTTGTATATAATAGTTTATCATAAAAGTAGGCTATACAAACCTAATTTTTGGCGTTTTTGCCAAAAAAGTCAACTTTACACTCAATTTGTAAAGCACTAGAGAGGAGCAAATAAATGCAATTTTACATTCAAAACCTTGAAATGTTAGTTTATAGAGAGAAAAGTTTCACATTTGTCGTACCTTTACTTTCAGAGATATAGAAAGCCAAACTTTTCATTGTTTTTCACACTTCAATTTTTTTTGGAAGAATTTGCTTCAATTTATCTTAGTAAAATTATCATTAAAGTATTTTTGATATTTACGTTTAAAAGTACACATAACGTTGTACTAGATAGTCAAGTTTCCTTTTTCTATAATAATATACTGCCAGAGACCTTACATCTCAAAGTTGCTGAAATTTCAGAGGCATAGTGTAGAAGGTTTCTAAATAGAGTTAAACTAACTACAATATCTCCACAAATATTAAATTTTACCGGTGTCACAATCTTAGTATTCCAGTCTAAACTTCGTTTCACGAGATAACTTTTAATGTTTTATACAAAAGTTTGTATACATTCAGTAATGGTGTCAATATGACCTTCAGTTTTTAACTTTTCTATTTTCGTCACATTGTTAATTAATATAATACATTAATATGAGAAGTGAATATTATTAATTTATACTACATTTAAATTCATTTCTTTATTAATATCAATGAAGACGGAAGTTTTACCAGCCACTAAAGCTGTGGTAACTGTTTGGTAAATATTTGTGAATCGTACTTTATGAGGTTCAGTGACGCAGGTCTGCAGGAGCTCATATGTGGGTTATAGACCTTTCCCAAAAAGTGTTTCCTTATTTTATTTCTCTACCCGAATAAGAGCAATATAATTATCGGTCAAAACGTCCAAGTGATTGTTTCAGCCCTTCTTTAAATTGAAATGCGAAAATATTTCCTTTTTTTAAATGTTACAAAAAGTAAACCTAGTGGCGTTAAAGACGTTATACCGAATGTTTTACCTGACTTAGACAGCCAAATTGTTGAAGCTAACATTATCTCAATTGGTTTTTTTAGAAGTATAATAATGATAAATCGTAATCATATTTATCGAAGCCTGTAAAGCCTGTAAAGCCTTGTAAAAATAATTCTCATTTCCTCGAAGTTATAAAAATTATGCAACTGTTGTTGTGTTGTTGGAAGTAGTGCAATAAGAAAAATATTATTGTTAACAAAGAGGGATGGAATTAATACAAAGGGAAGTATTCTCCCCATATTAACTCTTCTTCCCTTTTCATTTTCACTACTATCTGTCATAAATTATGTCCAATATTAAAGTATATATAGTTTTGTAATTTACGTCACTAATTATTTTAAGTTATTCAAGGCTCCATTTACTTTTTATTCTTACATGCAATGCAATTAGAATAATATACACGTTTCCGGAACGAATAATGCACGCAAACCAGAGAACACTTTCGTTAAAATGTCGTTAAGTTTTCCTGAGAAAAGAAGCTTTCAGTATTTATCCTGTGATTCCGCGTTAAACTAATATTTTCTATCATTTGAAGAGAAGATTAATGGAAAGTTAAACTCAACTAAGAATGCTAAATAATTGAGAATAATTAATATTGTCTGTTTGTAATTAAAGTTCTCTTATTAAAAATGAAGTTAAATTACAGGATTCATCACTCTGAGATTTAAATAGTACCGCAAAATTTTATTGGAAGCAAACAGGTAGAGATTCTAGGGTCAACAATGTACAAGGTAAAGTCCTTGTTGGTCAAAAACCTTGGCAGGAAATTAGGGACAGAATGAAAGGACGAACTCTTTACGGGAGGACGAAATTACGCTTTTAAAGTAAAGGCATAACTGAAAAAAAAAGTTGTTGGTGAATGTCTTTTTTAGAGTATCACGTTACATGACGCTGATCCAATTAATATAAACTCTCCGTTAGTAGCATGGGAAGGAAATTAGAAAGGGGTGATGCGGAAGGGAGAAGCAGACATAACTAGGGTCCCTGGAGAATAGTTTCTCGTTCCTAAATTACATGCAGGGGAAACACTAGAAACCCATTAAAAAATAAGGCAATACATGAATGTAACGACTTACCTACAAGAGATTTAGGACCAAGTACTCTAACGGAAAGATAGTGTAGACTCAATTTCAACTCTCTCTTGTGTAGAATAGTGAAGCATGGCGGATTGAAATGGGGTTGGAAAAGGAGAAAACTTCCATTTAGAAGGAAAGCAATGTAAATTTTTTTAAATAATTAATTTTGTGGTACAATTTACATTATATCAAATAAACTAACGACTTTATTCATTTCTTGAAGAAGTTGGTTTTATGATTATTAGTTAGACATGAAAATCACTATATGGACAATCCTTTGGTTCTCAATCCGTTAAATTTATAATCATACAGATAATAATTGTCTCACGAAGCTAAAGAATTACCCTTTACTGAACAATAGAATTTTGTATTTTCGCATTTCAATTGTTGTAATGTTTGGAATTATGTACGCAATGTTCATTATAGTTACGTGATACTAATTATTAATATATAAATCTTCATTCAAAAACTATTATAATCTATTAATACATAATAAAGGTAACAGATATAAAATGAAATATACTAAAATGATTTAGACTTGTATTGATTAATTATTATACTAAACAAGTATAAATTTAAAAAAATCCTCTCGACAAAGATACTTTATTGAATCCGCTACTGAGTGAACTGATAATAAATAACAAACGAAAGTAAAGTGTTTGCCTCCTTAGCTAATCCCTATTTTCATGTTTTCATTTTCAGACCAGAACAATATTATTCTTATTTTTATGTATAAGGTCAGTTTTAAAATAAATATATTGGATTAATACCATTCTTTATATACTATTCTATATTTTTTAAATACTGCTCACCCGTTGTGTTTACTTATTTAAAATTATTATATTTATTGTGAAATCATTTATTGTAATTTTATGTATATGCCTCCGGGAAAAATATCCATTTGTAGATTTAAATAAATACGCACTAAAATGCATTTACTTACAGGTGTATGAGTACAGAAAATCGGAATAAATTTCATATCTTCTAAGGAAATAATTGTTAATAATTTTAGAAGTTGTTCTGTGATAACTTTAGTAAATTCCTTACGCGAGAAATTGTTGAGTTTTTATTTACTAATAAGATTTTTCTATCAGTTTTGATCTTAAACCGTTGTCCTGACGCAGTGACACAAAATGATTCAAAAGTGTATAAAAAATGAGAAACATGTAACTAATCTAGGTAAAGTATAAATAATATAAACATATAAAAATTATATTTTTAAGTTTCAAATTCCATCCAATTTACATAATGTTATGTGAATCCTACTGTGCTCATTTTAACTGTGTTCAGTAGGAAATCTGATAAATAACTTGTCTGTTGTATATAAACATTTGTCAGATATTTTCCAGGACCATTGTACTTTTTATGGTTTATACTCTACCCTTAAGAGATCCTCCAATCTCCATCATCGCAGTAGTATATGCGTCTGGATTCCTGTACTTTCTGTTAGCTTCAGAATGCACATAGCTCTCATTTACTGTTACGCTTACACAGAGATTCATTTATTCATCATCGGGACGCGATATGAAATTTGAAATCTAAAGATGTGATTCAAGAAGATCACGCAGACTTACCCGACGTACAATTACGTTCCGCGGGTGGCCTACTTCTCCACGTCACTTAGAAGACTATTGTAATACGTTTATTTTCCTGCTCCCAGCGTTATCATTTTTAAATTATTTATAAAATTTAATTCTTTCCAACTTAATCTGCCAGTACCTGTAGGCTCCACGTATTTAAAACCGCTCGGGAAGAAACTACCGCCACTAAGCAGCAATGCAAAACTCTAAAAGAAGGGGTACTGACGAGTAGGCTTCTCAAGAAATTGAAATTGAAAGTAAGCGGTTAAAGGAATTAGTTTCACATTCTCAGAATGTCGAGCAGTTGTGCATTGATCGTTCCTTCTTGATTTAAAGACTGGAATTCTATCAAAGTAATTAAAAGATTGTGTATAAAATAAATTATGACAAAAACTACCCAGTATCTATGTTCTTCTGATTGCATAGAATATTTCAATAACATCTCTCTCTAAGGAAATCAAAATAAAACTTTTCTCAAATTTTCAAGGAGATCAAAACTTGGATTGTGAATAAGCTTACACTGTTTCTATTAGTAAGCTAGATTCGCTTAAATTTTTCCTCAATCATTTACAAATATTTCAACACTATCTGGCAACTATTATTTACTATAGTTCCTATATTCCTAATTGATGGTGATTAAATGCACTTTACCAAGAGTGGCCGAGTCTCTGTACATGATTGTACACCGAGAGTTACAACTTGTGTGAGAGAGCGGTGTTGCCCCTCTTCTCAAGCACACATCGAACCTTCGCAAACAAAAAAGGAAATTTGTTACAGGCCGTGAGACTCGATACAGAAGTAAGAGCTACACAGACTAAACAAATATCGCGCCTAAGGGAACGGCCGACTCTTACTTGCTCCCCGAAATGCGTTCGGATATAATCACTGCATAAATAGTTCACTATTCAAAGTCATTTCTGAGACGAGTGCGTGTTTATTAAAGAGTGATTACAGTATATTCTCATTGTTCTATTGTACACTACGCAATAAACGACATACGGTTATAAACTCGATACTGCCAAGTAACATATAAATATATACATCCGGAATGTTATAAAATCTTATTAATATATGAAATTGTTCAAACTATGCTTTAAAATCTTCCATCAATATGTTAGATTCTCACATCCATGCACAACGAAATAAACAATACCAGTGACCTTGGTATACATGTATTAAAAAATCAGATAAACAATTATTGTGCCAGAGGATTTAGAATGAATCAAAACAAATTACTCAAACGGTTCCTTACAGTAGTATGATTTACTTCTTATCGTCAATAAGTAACGTGTAGTTCTGAATTATTACTATTTCCCTCGGCTTATTACAATGCTTATTTGTCTCTCGACAATTTTCACTGTATATGTTTATATTTATTATTCAAAAATGTGTAAAAATTTATCTGTATAGTAAAAAGGATGAGTGATTGTTTGCATATTCTTCATCCAGATTGACACGAGTGGACATATTGGAACAAAATTTTGTACACGTATTCTCTAAAACCCGAGGACAAAGGGGATTGAGAAATCACAAGCACAGACGTGAAACGAGGTATAGGTGAAAAATATGTGTCATCCCACAAAAGTCTGTGAGCATTTACACAAATTACTGAGAAATACGCCATGATTAATTCCGAGCAGTATGTTCTTAATTTCTTTACAATATTTTATTGTCACATTTGATCAATAAATCATTCAAAACACGAACAAGTGCATGATAACAAGAATGATGATAAAAACTACGAAGGATTATTTAAATAAGTACGTTTGTATACTTCTGCCTATTTATAACCAATTTAACATTGACATAATCACGGAAGGGCTGCAGATTTCAAACCCGAGTCTTCCCCTAATACATCCTGAAACGGCAGGAAATATCAAAGAGCAATAAAATCTATGAGTAATAAATTTTAATCATTATTATTTAATATATTTTTACCAATTCCAAAGACTGGCGGAATAATTTAAGTGAGAATTGTTGAGAATCTATGGTTTTTTGTGTATTATATGTGCAAACCTGGCGAAGTAATTTCAACGTATAAATGCCATTAGAGATTGTTAATATTCTTCTGTTGAAGATTTATCGGATTTCATTATTCTTTATTTCATTTATTTTATACAGTCAACCGTAGTCCATACTTTACGTTTCTCTATGTCCAGAAATTTTTTGAAGTACTCGTTTGACGTGACGCTAAATTTAATGTTTTTCGCAAACCCCTTTTGAAGTGGTTGGCAATTTTACGAAAATAGCAGACATGATCGGACGATTTGATTGCAGTGACAAAATTGTGAGATGAAAAAAATATCTGAAATCGTCACCGGTCGACTACAGGCAGAGTCGAGTGTAATATTTGTGACAGTATTAAGGTATCGGGGGAAAGTTTTTCTTCCTTAAGATACAGGGAGTGGATTTTGTTGGTAAAGGTTCAAAGTAACAAAATAATAGAAAATTAGACTCCGAAACTATGATTTATGGCTCTAAAACACATAGCAGATGACTAAAAGAGTTTTGTCTCGGTATAAGAAAAATTCTATGTGTCACAGAAATTTCCTCGGAAAACAAGAGACAACTGAAAATTTAAATTTAGAAATCTGATTTGTGAAATAAAAGGAAGGAAATGGCGATGGAGTTGAAACTGTGAAAAGGGAGAGGAAGGATGTGACTAGAAATAGAATAGATAGAACATTCTAACCTTGCTGATATACTAATAAAAATATTCAACTCGACCAAGCCTAGCTATTTATTTTAAGATAATAGTCCACAATAAGTCGTTTTCATTGTGTTGAGTGACTGGCGAACATTGCATAATCATTCTGCAAATAATCTACTTTATTCTCTTTCTAGTTCATATCTCTCTTTATATATATATATATGCTTATGACTTATTTAAGTAACCAAAATACACGCAGCAGCTAGTATACTGTAGTCAAGACACACGTCGATCACATGTAATATGTTCAGATTTTAAAAGAATATTCTGACACTATACTCCGATTTCTTAGTAAAATAAATCATTTCACTAACCTTCTATACGCATTTGTTTCGTTTGAATATACCATTTTACTTTTTGCTTGGCTATATAGGTCAGTCAGGACCTTGGCCTACCGGGTAGACTGCGGACTGTCACCTTTCATGACACATTCCGAATTTGGAGAAATACGTAGTCAGCGTATCGATTCTCCAGCAGTCTTAATTCCAGTCTCCGTGACCATGACAGTGCGTACATCCAAGTCCATGCCTCTACGTTTAGGCAGCGACGTTAGCTACTGGACCACAGGTGGTCGGCGTTATTTATATTTGTATATCATTTTATATATTAAAAAACAATAATGAAGGTTAAACATTAGTAACATGAGAAAACGTAGAGCATCTGAAGTTACCTGGGCGCGTTGCTATGCATAAAAATACATTAAGAACAGGCATGAAGAAATAATAACTAGAAGGAAAATAATAGAAATTAAATAATATTCGCTTGCCGATCGTAAACTATAATTGACAGTGAAGTATTCTGCAAAAGTTGTAATAGAAGCTCTAGAAAGAGATGAACATAGTGTACTAGGTGGGAAGCGGAATGTATCTGTATAGGTAGAGTTTCCAAGTACTCATACCGACGTCGAGTCAGCTACATTATTATGTGCTGAATGCAAAAGTTCTGAAGCTGCAAGGATGGAGGTTGAAGCGGCCGCATGTTTGTTATCCTATGTCGCCGAGGGTCCTACGTAAAGCGAACAAGGAAGTCTTCTGGAGTCCAGGCACGGGTCTACTACAACCTCAAACTACTTTAGCCCTGCACTCCACAATCATATTAAATTTTATTCAGTCTTTCCTGCTGATTCCTGGAGGGAAAGAGCATGAGTTACAACCGGAGCGTGTTGTTAATTAACAGACATATGCTAATGAAACTGTAAATATTTTTTGTAAATAAGTATGTTTTAAACACGCTATACATAATTTTATATTATCATAAAAAACCTTTCAGTTAGACACATTCAGATTAAGTTACAAACATGTTCAAAAGATAAGCGCTGTTAAAAATGCTACTGAAATTAAATCACTATAACAGGCAAACAACGATAAATTCATACAATGTATAATATATAAATTATCGGATTAACCATTTTATAAAGCTTCCGTTTCAACTTATACAATATGCATCACTCTCCGTTTTAATTCACAGTAAGCGAAAATTAAATTATTTTATATAATATCCATTATAGGTATTATTTTTGCGTGCATGTTATCAGCATATTTCTATGCACGAAAACGAGAAAATTTTGCCTAAATAGCTTTTTAAGTTCTAAGATGTACTCTTTCTTTTTGTTGTTTAGGAATTATGTTAAGATTAAATATCCATTACAAGTGAATGTCAAAAGTAAATTAAAATCGGATATAAATCAGTAGTTAGGGACAGTTAGCGAAAGGATACTTTTATGTCAGAAGCAATTTTTAGAAACTGGCCTTACTGCATGTTATCAACGTGAGTCTTTTGTAAAGTTCCTACCCATAGTGAATTTTAATTTATTTCAAAAACACTTAAGCACAAACCTTAAATGATATAAGGGAAATCGGGGCATAAAGGGACACTAATTTCGTAAAATTTCGTAAAATTATTGAATGTAAAAATGACTTCATAGAGGCATAAAACATTAGTTTATTCTATTATTGACTTAATATAACGTAAAACAACGAATTTAAGTTTTTGATGAATTTTTAAAAAGAAACTTACAAATTTCCCTTTTATCCGCACCACCGGGATAATAATAAAAATATTAAAATTTAATTTAAAAAAATCTTAACACCTCTTTTTTTTCTTTCTTATATTTATTTTGTAAACGGTTGATCGCTTTATCAACATTTCCTTTTCCAAAGAGATATTTTTTTTGAAGCTGCAAACGTACGCAAACATTTTCCCCTTTTCTCCGTTACTTTTCTACTTAATCTATTCCTTTTGGGCACTGCATCCTGTAACTCATTCTTATAAGATGAGTCTACCAGGTTTTCGTTTTTTTTTCTTGCGGAACACATTACAGTTCGCCTTATGCAGCAGTATTCCGCAAGTTCAGTTCATAATACAAGCAGTAACGTAACTTTATATGGAGATAAAGTAACCTAGTTTACGAATATACCACTAAGGAGCTAAAAGAGAGGAGTTTGGCAAAAATTATAAATTCACATATGTAATGAGCCAAAACAAGAGTTCATTCACGTGGCTCAGTCAGAACTTGTTCAAGTCCGTTGCCGGGACTTCTTCATTGCCAAGTTAAAATGTTACACCCCTATTTATTAAACTATCCAGTAAAATAAATAGTGTATCCAGTTTTACCCCGCTGTCCGTCCCGCCCCGAGTTCTCTTATATAAAGTCAAAAGAAAAGTAAGTATATTATTCAGTGAAGAATGTTTCGCTTCATGCGATGACTATGTTGGCCACTCACACAATATAATGAGAAAAACTCATGATTGAACAAGGTTTTACGTTTCATTCAAACCCTCAGGAAAAGCTTCACGGCTCACAATGCCTCAATTAATTGTTGAGATGTTCGAATAATTAATGGCATGTCATTTTGAGAAGTATATCAACATCAGTTGTGCTGTTCTGTGGGCGAACATCCAAATAGAAAGTTGAGAATTATAATGTGAAAGCGCGTGAAATCGGCTAGACTGCGGGTCTGCGTCAAGTCTCGTCGTGGCCATGTAAACACGCGGCAGTTTGTCTGCGCAAACAGACGTCGTCGGCGGTCTTGAAAGGCTGCAAGTAGCTCCATATGGCCCTGTATTGACACGTTGCACACGTGACTATTGACTTCTGCGAAGCGCCCATGTGTACATTCCAATGACGTAAATTGATGATACATAGCCTATACTTTTTAGTTTAAACTCCTCCCGATGGACGTCAATGTGGGGCGAATGTCATGGGTTAAGAAACATGTGGTTACCAGTGGCGGCTCATATGCTACAACTTAATTTTAAGAAAATGATTTGTTTAATAATTTTAGAACCTTTATAATAACAGTATTTTAAGAGTGTGACATTCTTCTTAGATTTCGTAGACTTTAAACTGACGACTTCCAGCGCGCTCCCTCCTGCTGAAGCAACACATCTACACCTCATTCATTCCAGCACAGGATTTCTGTCTGCAATGACAAATGCGAATGCGCAAAATACTGCTTCAGCCCCCCCCCCCCGGCCCCTGCATCTTCCGTAAAGCCCACAAACTAATTCTTCGTTGAGCTGCATTGTCTCATAGCCATGCCATATGAGGCGTCAGAGTACCCTGGTGACATTCACAACCGAAATCAAAATAAATTCGTACCTTTTATTAATAAGAAATCCTATTTTAAAATAACTTGTCTTATAAAATCGAAAACAGTATTCGTACATTTTGCATAATTTTTAAAATAAATTACAGTCGAAGATTATTATAAAAATAAAAATCATGTATCATCACATTGCGAAACTACCGCAAGATCCTTCATAAAATGCTGCCATCATGTGTTGCTCGTTCATAAAATTAAATTTATTTAAAATATGTAGGTAGGAAAAATGCTTTTAAATATTAGGCATTTATTACATGTATATGGAATTATCAATTTAGTATATTACGAGCCCCAAAGTATTGGTAACACTGTCGGTGTTGTAGTATTATAAATACCTCACGTAATTATCTTCGTAAAAATTATTGCGAGGGCTGCAGTCGGACATAACTTAAAAAAGAGCTGTAAACCGCCAATGGTGGCTACTATTTCAGCAACACACACAGCAGTCGCATTGCTTCAAAATTAAATATTCATTACTTCTAGTAACGTTTGAAATAATAAGTATTTTTCCAACTCCTAATTTTAAGCTCGAATTCAATGGAATACTGTGTTGATCGAACATATTAGAAAGCCTTCAGAACAGGAAACCGTTTCCTTGCAAACTTCTATTTCATTCCTGAATTACTTTCCGAAGTACAATAGCCAGAAATATATCACAAAAACTAAAGACATAATGGAATATTGGAAAAGATTTGAGTTTAAATGAGGCCAAAAACAGACAAAAATTAGTGGAACATAAAATATAATTGAAAAGCAACTACATGTCTGTTTTTGGCCTTATTTAAACTTATATTAAACGTACAGACATTAATAAGTATTGTATTGGAATAAAAATTTTAACGCTTTTTGATATAAAAACTCCTACTAAATTAAAGAAGAAACATTAATTTTAAGCGTAAAGGGTTATTTTAAAAAGGAAGAGTGGTATCACTAGAAATACTCCGCTTATTTCATTGTGGTAAAGAATTCAATAAACGGTACAATTTTTTAAAAATCCTACGAGCATATTTACAAAATTGTTTAGAAAATATATAGGAAACTACAACAATAAAATGGTAACCACATGAACTGTAATTAAAATTGAGGTAGAACTAATACCCGAAAAATTACTTTTCTTCAGAAATATCAATCAATTATAAATCGTGACACTGTGGAGAATTTAATTTCAAATAATATTTTAGTGTTTCGTTTGCTTTTAGTAATATATTGCGACCATTAACAAACCATTTTTATAATTTCAAGATAATTTGTCTCATAAAATTTTAATATAACATCACAATAAGATTTTGTACATATTTTCACCCTCTTCATTCTATGTCTGACTTTAAGGTCAGTTTTACAAAACAATGAAAACAACTCATGATTGACAAAGGCTTTTAAATACATTCACACCTGTTGATTTCGTTGAAACTCCGGAAAGACTAAGGAAACCTTTATAATATCATGATAAACCTTTCATTTAGACACATATTGATTAAGTTTCAAACATGTACAGAAGCGAAGCATTGTTGAAAAAAGATGTTATGAATAATTAAACTTGCCTTTTTATTCTTTTAAATATATCTGAAGTTGAATTTTTAATTTTTAAACATTTCTAAACTATTTTCCTAATGTAACTATGACGTAGGTACACACGAATAATAAACAACAACTTTTACTTATTCTCATCAGAGAATTTTTTTTACTACAACCCAAAATTAATTTAAATACTTAATACTTCAACGTTCAAAAGCTTAACTTATTTTGTTATATAAAGATTAATAATTGCTTTTCTTTAAAATAAACTCGTTAGTATTTTTAAAGAAAGTGATACCACTCTATTCTGGCAACGGATTGATTATTAAAACTTTAGTCTCCCAAGTTAAACATAACTGTTAAAATTCTTAGAGTTCTTTGTTACCACACAATTAGTTGGTCACTATACCAATTTTGGAAGCTGTTCACTAGTAATGGTGAAATAAGAATGGAAGACAGCAGATTTGGGAAACGGGATCTAGATTGTTGGATGACGTCATATGATGACGTAGGGTAATAGCCTCTGTGATTGAACAAATGGCGCCAAATAAACATATGGAATACTGATTAATATTAGAAATTAATTATAACTCATTTAAATATTAGAATTCATTTAAAAACGTAAAATCATAAATATTAATATTACAATTCTCCAAAATTAATAATATCTGCCCAATGTTAGGACTAAGTTACAGTTAGTAACAAAATAATATGATTAGTTCCATTCCATTTTTCTTTCACATCTCTACAGTCTTTAAAATTAATTAATGTAATATTCTCAAATTAACGTCACTAACTATTGTATTATAAATAGAAGAATTGCACCATGCGCTGCTTTCATACAGTTTGATACCATCCATGTGGTTAATATAATTTTCAACGAAATAAATTCTTTATTCCTGGAAATCAACTGCTACTCCACATCATACTTCTCGGCCACTTCTCTTGTTCTTCCTTAGGCAAATTATGCAGCATTAACACTCCTCCAAAGAGCTACAACAATGCTAATAGACTCTCAATTATTCTTTAGTCGTCATGCTTCCTTATACGATACAAACTAATTGATACTTCTGAACACAATTCGACATTATGTCAGCCTGTAAATATTGTTTTAAGAATTCTCGAGATTATTCGCAGCGCCTATTTCACTGTTATATGAATCGTAGCGACATAACATATTCGTTCGCGACCCGCGTTCCTATCACCTCTAAAATATTATATTTCTAGATTTCATTCTGAAAGTGTTAATCTAAAAACAAATAAAAATATAAGAATTTAAAATAACATTCAAAATTCACGTGTTATGAAACTCAAAATATCTGGACCATATTACGAAAAAAATTAAAGTACGGTGGTTTAAGATAAAAACAAGATTACGTTAAATTCTAACTTTAAAAATGAAAAACAAAATGAAGTCATCGAAAATAAGGATGGGGAAGTTTCTTTTTTAGTGTGGAACGTGATTATCTGTGATCTGTTACTGGTTCAAATTTCAGGACTACTCATATTTATCTTGTATGATAAATACTGTTATACACAACGCATTCAGTGTTGTACGCGGATGATTTAAATTCAATTATTTCAGAGGTTACAGATGGGAATAGGGTACTGTATCACTTTATGTGAAACACCCAAAAGGATCCTTAAACTTTAGCCTTCCACATCCCTCCTTTTCAATTCCGTTCCTACGCTACAAAAGGGGAGTTGCGTGTTTCAGAAAATTGTCTGCTTATGTGTTTACCTGAAGATGTCCAAAGTTTGAAAATGAAAATATGTAAATGGACTTTGTTGAATGTTGAATTTATAGTGGTTTTTATGACATATTGGTTGACTTACTGATCATCTGGAACTAGTGACTTTTATGCAATTAGATAGAAAAATTTAAGAATGAAAGAAAATTCAACTTCATCCCATGCTTCATATTACGTAAGTAAATGGGTAATCATGAATGGAATATTCTAGTGCGTAAACGTTTATAGTAGAAATGATAATTGGTAATGTTTATGGTTTAATAATTCTAGTGAATAAATGAGTTCAGCAGCCTCATTACTCAGAAGTAAAATAAAATTCAATTAGAACAATTTTAATACATTATAATGCCATTAAGATGACGTGTCGTTTCTTTAATTGGAATCTCATGGGCTGCGATAATAAATTATTTTATATCTAAACATTAAAAAACATATTTTAGAAACTACTTAAATAAGACAATTACACAAAAATTAGCCTGCTTACAATTTATTCCAAGAGATAAAACCGGATGGATTCCAATAATATGGAATCATAAATTTTATTTCAATTATTGGCGTCATTCTTCACATTGTTGTTGTGGTATTCAGTCCTAAAACTGGTTTGATGCACCCCTTTATAATAATCTATCTTACGCAAGACTTTTCGTTTCTGCATAGCTACCAAATCCTACATTATTCCTAATCTACTTAGCGTATTCTATCCTTGCCTCCCACTTCTGTTCTACCTCACACACTTCCCTCTAAAGCAAATTTTACAAGACCCTCATGTATCTAAATGAGACCTATTAATCTATCCCTTCTCTTGGTCAACGTTCTCCATATTGTATAGAACTTCCTCGTTAGTGATGTTATCCACATATCTTATTTTCAGTATTCTCCTTCAGCACCACATTTCAAACGCTTCTATTCTTTTCTTTTCCCCAGCGCCTATCGTCCACGTTTCGCATCCATATAACACAACGCTGCATACGAACATTTTTAGCAACGATTTCCTAATATTCGCATTTGTATTATCCGTAAGTAAATTTCCCTTTTTTGCGAAAGTCTTCCTTGCCTGTGCTATCCTACTCTTTATGTCTACTATACTAATACCACCTCTAGTTATTACGCTTCCCAAGTAGCAGAATTCCTTAACTTATTTTGAAATATCTCTTCCCAATCTAACATCGTTTGTTACTATACCGTTTCCAATAATTCATTACCTTAGTTTTCCCTCTATTAATTCTCATATTGAACTGTTTCTCCACGGCTACGTTCATGCCATTTATTACGGTTTATAAGTCTCCTTCTGACTCCCCTAATACTACAATATCGTCAGAAAAGCGGAGGGTTTATATTTCTACTCCTTGTAGTATGATTCTTTTTCCATATTCCGTTTAACTTTCTTCATCGCCTGTTCTAAATATAAGCTAAACGTTACGGGCGACAGACTGCAACCTGTCTTATTCCTTTCTTGATCTCTGCTTTCTTTTTTGATCTTCAATTCTAATTACAACTGACTGTCTTCTTAAAACATTTTTAACATTTTCCCAGTTAAATTCATTATTATTTTAATAAATGTTTGGACACGACTAAATGCTACATTTAAAATCATTTTTTATTTTCAATATGTGCTTTACTTCCTGTGGCTAGCGTCACTGCCTCGTAAAATGATAAAGTAGTCGCTAATGACCTTAGTTGAACGTGCGACTTATAAAAAGAAAATATGAGCTTTGTTTGGCCAATGTAAAAAAACTTTACAAACTACACAGTCAATCTTGTACTTACAATTGTTTGTCTGAAATATTAATTTATTTTAACATTATTGACTAGGATTAATAAATTAAAAAATATTTTTAAATACCATAATTATCAAAAAAGTCCATAATTTACTCGTTATATTTAATTCTATTGCTCATTAATTAGAATGTTGAACTAAAATTTTTCAATTAACTCAGACTTATGTTACTATTATTTGTAGAGGGTATTAATATCATATAAAATGAAATATATTCGTTAAAAAAACGTAATACATCTGACTTTCCGTTCAAGAAATTTTATTACTATTTTCTGGATTATAATGAATATGGAACAAATATTTTTAATAATGCATGTAATTTAATATTTACATGGGTTCCACAAAACATTTGTTTCTTGCTCGAGCTGCTGATTAGATAAGTGCTCCATCCAATGACAGTAAAGATTATAGTAATCTCACTAGATTTGTATAAGTTTAAGCACATTTCTCTGTGCGATATAAATTATAATTTTAAGCAAAGTTAGGTGAATACATTTTTTAAAAAATTGTAGTATATAGGGCACGTTTTAAACGTTCATAAATAGAACAAAGGAGTCACCAGAGGAAAAAATTGCATTCAAATTTATTCTTGATAAGTTGATGATGTGGTTTTTATCAACAACATAGAAGATCCTTCGAAATACTAACCGACAAACATGATGGTTGTTCTTAAAATAATGTGCAGTAACGTAGACGCGGTTTCTTATTCACGGCTCATCACATGCCAGGACCCAAGTAAGAAGCTTTTAAAGTTTTGTTTACGCAAGCTATCGTTTTCCCCGTCTGAGGATCAAAGTTGCGGTATCTGAGTCCAGGTACCGAGCTGTACCTGCACATGTGCAGCACACGTGCTCATCCCACTACTACAAACAACATTAAACGACCGCCGCATCCGTCACTAGGCCCGACGACGTGGGTGGCATCGCAGCCTCGCAGAGATATCTCTCACAAAAATGCCCTCCATTCCCTTCACAGATCTCTCGTCTTCTGCGGAAATTAAAACAGTTACTCAAATTTCATCAAAATTTTTTTAAAAAGAAATATATTACAATCAATCATTTTGTAAATAAGTACCAAAGAGTATGAAAAATAACACGTGTGTAACTTAATTTGATATTATTTTGTTAATATTATTAACTACTTCAACAAATACGGTTAAATACGAAACGGCTTTGCTTGAAAAAGAATATTGTTGACATAATGCAACTAATTTTGTTGTTTCATTGTTCTTTAAACCTGGAAAAGTTCGTTTTTACATTTTAGTAGCTGGGTGACCGACGTTGCCCGGGTATTTATGTTATACCAGGAAGTATTTAATTCAGCAATAATCTCTTGGTCAACACGTTATTAAACCGACATGTATTACCCAAACTGTATTTTTCTGGTTCGTAAGATACATGTGTACAAAGTGTGGCAGTAATATCTCCATGTGTTTCAATTTATACGGGGAGTTTTGTTTCACCCCCTTCCACCCCGACTTCTAGGTGGTGATGTCTTACAAAACAATCTTATTGAATAACAAATTAAAGTCAGCGACATTATCAACATAGGAGGAAACTCTCAAATTCATTACCGCGCCTAAAAGTAGTTATTCATCGCGAATATACGCCCCTCATTCATTTGATAAAATTTTCAACCTCTTCCACCCCCGCTTCTAGAGGCAGTAGTCGTGTCTCACTCCCAGAGTATTTGTTTTTGGATCAAAAGGAACACGTGTACAAATTTTCGTCACAATAGTCCCACGCGTTAAAATTTGAATACGCAACCAACAAAATTACATTCTTTAAAACACTGGGATTTTACATTGAAACAGTCAGTTTTGCGTATTAGCAGACGATACTTGAAACATCTCTTTAATCTGAATTTTAATTCAATGTTGTAGTAAAGTAATATCACATTACAAGTAGTTGATCATTATGAGAATAAGTTTATAACTTTGTTCTCACACGAGGCTTCATATGAAAGGAGGGTCAAGGTTGCTTACATTCAATGTAGTCACGTTATTAATGTGACTTAAATCAATCTTTCAAAGCAAGAGCAATCTCTTAAGGTTATTTTCTGTTACAAGAATTTCCTGGACAGAGTAAAGGGTCAGACAAATTGGTTCACGTAGGTTGGTATAAAACAAAGATAAATATAAGAACGATACCAAATCGATTAATTTCTACTCCTCACTTTTGCAGGGATTATATTAGTAATTGAAAAGCACCATGTGTGGTGTAAAAAATTCGGCAATGTGAGAGAGACACGTAAGCTACTTTTTATTTTATTGACCATTGTTTAGGCTATGTTTAAATGTAAACAGCATTTAATTTTCCATAATTTACAGGAAGGGAACGTATAATCAGTTCTTAAGATTTTTGGCCGATTATATAAAAAATTTTATATAATTGTCCACGTCAATTACAGGAGCTTTCGGTACTATATTCATCGGTAATAATTTAAAAACAAAAAACAGGTTACACAATGTTCCAAGTATTGGCAATGAATTAACTTTACAAAAATCATATATTTGTTGCAGGTACGTTTTTCAATACTGCAACAAATTAATGATATTTGTAATGTTAATTCACTGCCAATACTTGGAACATTTTGTTACTTGTTTTTTGTTTTTAGATTATCACAGATAATAATGCGGAAAGCTCCTGTAATTTATGCGGACAATCAAATAATTTTTTTTATTTAAACGGCCAAAAATCTTGATGACTGATTAAGGGTTTCCTTCCTGTAAATTATATAAATAAATTAAAACGGTCCTGGTAACTACATCAAATGTCAACATTTTTTCCTTTAATGGTAACGCAATAACCCCCATCCTGAATTCTGTTATTCTGAAAGGACGAACAAGCTGAACAAAAGTGGAGATTTTTCAAATTTTTATCTAGAACTCGGCAATTTCGTGCCATAGTAAAATAGTCCCTCCAATATCAGGTGAAAATCGAAACTTAAAGACGATATTCATCCTTCTAACAATCTCTTCTTCTTTTCTTATAAAAAAATATGTAACCGCTAAGGAAACCTTATTAAGGTTAATCTCAATTGAATCTTTCCTCTTATAGAACCGTTTGTGTTTTTTGCCTTTCCTTTGTCCAAAGCAATTAAAAGCGTCGACGACCTTCATATTCCCGTTAAAAGTAATAATAAGAGTATCTGTATCCCAAGTCTCATTCTGAAAAGTGTCTCTGACTCTATAACGGTTTAGGACTCAGCCCCTTATCAAACATACGTTTATTTTAAATAATAATACAGTTTTCTAAAAAATAACAAATGTAACATTACAACTTCGTGATTGTGATAAAAATTATTTATCCAAATGGTATGTTACCTGACGATGTCCTATTTTGAACATATCACCAAGTTATTTTTTAATATTTCTGTGAAGCATAACTTTTATGAGTTATTACATCAACAATTAATTAATTAATAATAATTATTATTTCTTCTAGAGTTTTGAAAGCAGGCGGCACTTGTTAGATTGAAACCTCACACGTGAA
Source organism: Eucriotettix oculatus (assembly GCA_034510155.1). Lineage (NCBI taxonomy): Eukaryota > Metazoa > Arthropoda > Insecta > Orthoptera > Tetrigidae > Eucriotettix > Eucriotettix oculatus. The sequence continues at coordinate 107,464,662 of CM067376.1, read as the reverse complement.
TCTTCCAAAAGATAACCATGACCTGATTTTTTTAGAAAGACGTGGTTCCAGCCGCTATGCATAAACATATATGCGGCAAAAGAAACTCACCTTTAACAGACACCGTAAACATAGCGGGTTGGTGAGGAAGGGCTTTAAAGGCGACAGTAATGAAAATGTGTTACGCATCACTCCACACTTTTTGCTTTGTATGTTTTCCCAACAGACATAAAAGGCACTATCATAATTATTATTAACAACCATTATATTAATTATTAAAATTGTTCTTAGTATATCAAAACAGCTGAACTATAAATAATTTATTTATTTAAAATGCTGAATTAAGGTTCACTTTCCAGCTAATATTTGTTCAAATATTTAAAAATAATTATGTAAATATGTTATTTTAAAGCAGTAAATATCCTTAAATTATAAATATACTATTTTGATAATTATAAGACTAACGGAAGCTCAAAAAGCTAATGAGTAATTTCACTTGATAAATATAGCCCATTTTGTCATTTACCTGATTAATGTCTGATTGTCTGTTATTAGAGTTATTTTCATCTTCATTGTTTGTATTTGGACTAGAAATTCTAGAATTCTGCTTCTAGTCCCATCTGTATTTTTCATATACGAGGGGTCATTCAATAATTAAAGAGATAAATTGTTGTAGAAAAATATCGTTTTCTATTATTTGTTTGGTATTTTCATGACTTCAGGTTGGCATCATTGGGATTTTCTGAGAAGAGTTTGTTGTTATTGTATAACCTCAAACTAAATTTAACATTGAATGTTTGAAGTTTTCACAATACTTTTAGAAGGTTCAGTGGTCTGTGTTTTGTTTTATGAATCGGGATAACCGGCTAAAAGTTTTTCTTAATTTATTTTACAGTAGGTTGAAAGTTGTATAACTAGGTATAATAGTACACAAACAGTAGAATCTCAGTCACTGACGCGAACGTCCTGGCCGGTCAGTTGAAGTGTCAACTCCTTCCTTTGAAAGCCAATTGATTACATTATTCCGTAAAGTTCGACGCATTACTGTTCAGATATACCAAAAGCGGTGTAGTAAGTGTTATCAGTAACAAGTCAAAGTACAGGAAAACAAGTGAAAGGTGGGTCCGCCAAGCTGACTCTATAAATAATTGAAAAATTTGTTTGGTAGATACTACATCATCCTCTCTACGCTCCAGATTTAGCTCCCTCCGCTTTGCACTTATTTGGTACACTCAATGAGGCATTACGTGGAAAGAAGTTCAGCAGCAACAAGGTGGTCAAAGAATGAACTGGCTCTAACAACATGGGGTATAAAAATTAGTTCATTGCTGGGACAAGTGTATTAATATCCGTGGGGATGTTGTTGAGAAATAGTAAAAGAAAGTATGTGTTTCTCAAAACGGAAGGGTTGATACCGTCAATGGCGGGACGGAAATACGTACCCACTTCGCACAACACCAGATCTGCTCAAGCCAAGGGAGGCGTCGGCCCGAGAATCCTGAACCGAATCAAAGAATGTTTTGGTATTTCTATTATTTGACTGTAGCTTAAATAAAATAAAATCCTTTTGTGTGTTCAATACAAATACAAATAGTTAAATTCAATCATTATTCTTACACTACGAGAATGTAGTAAAAAATGTTTTTTATATAATTATTAAACTTATTATAACGATAGTTGTTGTCTCCTCCTCTCACATACAATTCTATTTCAATTTCGTTTAGTAAACAATACGAGATACCAATGGGTCAAACATGGGTTTTGTCAAACTCTGAAAAATACTCCGTCACGACCTCGATGACTTCCTCGTTTGATGAAAATTTCTTCCCACCGACCAAATTTTTAAGTTCGTGAACAAGAATAAGTCACTTGGTTGTAGATCTGAGGAATAGGGTGGATGAGAAACAGAATTCTAATCCCAACGTGTACACTTTCACCATTGAGACTGCTGCTGTGAGCGTTGTCTTGGTGAAACAGCACAATTTCTTGCACGCCAATCTTGGTCGTTTCTCAATCAGCACCCGTTTCAAACAATCCAACAGAGCAGCATAATAGAGCCCAGTTATGGTTGTGACATTTTCCAAAAAATCTATGAATATTATACAGTGATAATTTCAAAAGACACCTTTCCAAGTGACAAAACGGTCTTCGCTTTTATTCGGTGCACTTTCACGAGCTTTTGTCCATTCTTTTGTTTTTTCGTCGCTGGAATGGATTACGCCTAAACATCGCTAGATTCTGCGACGAAACGTTTCTCCGAATCCGTTTTTGGTCCAATGTCAAGAGTCGCGGCACCCATCGATCAGCTCCCCACGCACTTTTAGTCTGTGATCTTCCATTACGATATTGAGAAATTTTTCGATGTTTTCCAGATTGGTGACCTTAATTGGCCGACTGGAGCGAGTTTCATCTGCTGTGCTTCTGCGAAGTAAATGGTTTTCAGTGCTGACGCAGATCAGCTCGAACTTCATCCAATTCGGTATGCATTAGTGCAGCTGTTCAAAACAGCAAATGAAAGTTTGCCAGTAATAAACTATTACTTCTTCCATTTTCACTTTTCCTCGCAGACAACTACATATTAACACCTTCCTTTAGTTATCTACAGTGTAATTTTTTAAACTTTCAACACTGTATTATTATTTATAAATTTTACCATATTAAATTAAAATATTTTATTTAAACTTTCACGATAATTATAAGTTATAGATTGCATTTGATTACAACAGAATTTCGATAAACAATTTGTTTTACTTGATGCATATATTTTATCAAAATATTATAAAGTCAAATTAATAAATACAGACCTTACTAAAAAAAGAATACCACTGTGTATCTAAATTCTACTCTCGAGAACAGTGCTCGGTAAAATTATAGATATTGCGGACGACTAAATACGAAATTAAAATTTCGTGGATCAATAACATAATTTTAAAAGTATTATAACGAGGTTGGTGTATAATATGCAATACATATGCAAAATTAGTGGCACATTTGCTGGTCTTGGTTTAAAATTATTTTAATAATCATTGATTCCTGATTTAAATAGCTCTTATAGTTTATATTTTTTTTGCAAAAGTCGTCAAAATGAAGAAAATTATGAAGGCTTTTTTACTCATTTCCGGATATTTTCTTTTTACAGAAAGCCAAAAATTTCTTATTGAAGATGAGCTTGATTGGGGTTTGAGAGCATCATCCAACAATAATTCGATTAAACGTTTTTTATTTTCATTAAAATGAATATCCTCGATATTTGTAGCATTTGGATTTAATATCCACGTATTTCAATTTCTAGGAACCTCTTCGTTTGTATATTAATGTTCAGAAGACTCTTTGAGCGGCTGCAAGTCTTATTAAACAATACCAACTATATGTCGGTTGAGTCTTTTTCTTTATTGTATTCTTCAAAATTTAGTCGCATTTTCAAATTTTCGTTATTTAATTAATTCGTTGTTTCATCGTTGCAGATGTAGGAGGGGGGGGAGACCATAAATTTTGAGGCAGATGTTTTTCAGAACACAGTAGTATTTTGTTACTGATAAATACCCCATATAATGTTCTTATTATTTACATATATCTGCTGATAGAGAACGTTGGTGGGTTCTACGAAATTAAAAAGTGAAAAGCAAGTAACTACGCTCTTAAACGAGAATGGTATGCAATTACGCAAGGACTTGGAGCATGGTTTTTATCATGAGTTATCGGGTGGCAGCCGGAGATAACTTCGCTGATAAAGGTTCTCGGGAAACTTACGGAACGGTTTCTGGTTAAAGATTCTCGGCTGGTTTCACCATCTCTTGGTGGTCGCGCGGTTACTCACCAAGTCTCATTTGCAGTGCACCCAACCACTCATTTCCTTTGCTTTTACGTAATCAAATGTACGTTATTTCTAAGACATATTTTTGTAATAAAGACATGTTTTTCGTTTGTTTTATCTCTTTCCGACTAAGACTTCTGCCCGGTTGTTGTCATGCTGCCCCCGCGTTTGGAGTTCCGAACGACAGCAAATTTCCTTTTTAAATGGCAAAGACAGTCTGCTACTAATCATAAGACCATTCTCGAATACGCGCTTTGCGTAAAATATTAATGAAAATTTCTAGTGTATTTCTACATAATATTTAAGCGAGGTTTCGTGAGTGACAAATAAATAAATGCTAGTTGCGTCAACTAGCATTATGGAACCGCGTTCCTGTCATCCCACATTTTAACTTTTCACCCACATTCTCCTCCAATCATTCGTGATTAAATATATCCTCCTCCGACTCGCACCACATCCGACAAATCGTGCACCTCCCTCCCCCCCAAATTCATCAACTACGTTTCTTTGCGATCAATGAGTGCAAATAAAGTTAAAACATTTGTATAATTTGTCTGTATTTTCCTTTTTACATCGTTTTTACACTGTATAAACCTAAATATTCAGGATATTCGGTTATAATATTGAGACTTGTTTCATTAAGTTTTAATTCTTCTTTTTCTTCTTTGGCTCTACAGCCTGGGCCTATCGGGTCGACTGCGGACTTTCATCTTGCATGACACAATTAATTTTGTAATGTACATAAAAGATGATATTAATTAATAATTAAATAAATGATTAAGGTTTTGTAATAAATTACAGAAACAATTTTCTTTACCAAAAAGCATATTTACGATAATATTTATAATTTTTAATGTTTCGTTATTTTTCCGGCACTGCTTTCGTTAATAAAACTACATATATATTTACAAACATGATACAAATTAATTACTTAAACAATTCTAACTCTTATCTCCAAGTCGCATTTCTGGGCCTTCGCATAGAACAGAAATATTTTACACTAATCCACCTGGACCTGGCAGCAAACAGAAAATTACAAATAGTACAGGAAGTAGTTACCGTGTCGGTTTAATGCAGGTTTCAACTTCTTCCGGGTTCGTCCTCCCTCCAGATCAAAGCTGCCGACCACCTACTCTTTTCGTTTCAGGAATAATTCCAAAATGTTCCCTAGCCGCAGTTCTAGCCACTGCCATGAGTGAGAAGTCTTAGCGTAGGCTAGCTCCACTAAATCACTCGTGCCAGCGAATGTCTCCCTCTCCGAATCTCGAATAATCTCTGGAAATATCCTCCAAAAATCTGCCTACATCGATCTGTTGAACAATCTCCAGTCCGTAGAATCTCCACACAAATCCCACAAAAATGTCTCCGCCTGCCTTTTTATAACTTCCTCCCAACTTCTTTAATTTTTATGCATGTATGTATGTATTTATTAAATCTACAAATGGGCAGATGTCCGGCGGCAGATACACAGAACTTAAACAATAATTAATAATCTGGTCGTAAGGACCATATTTAACCTATAATTAAGTGTATAATTATATTCAATGTGATAAATAGTGTGGAATCATATTATTAGAAGATGAATTTTTAAAAATAATATTGTTTTTGCCTGAAAAAAACAACACTGGAAATATATTTCACTGTAGTATATTTTTAGAGATTTCGCAGCACTGATCACTTCACTACACTGCACTACACTACACTACACTAAACTTAGGTTAAGTCTAAATTTTCTTTCTGTTAGAGGAAGTTCCCCAAACACTCCTGCAGGCAGATTGTTCCAGTCATTAATTGTCCTGTTTAGGAATGAGTATTTTCCAACGTCTGTTTTTTGGTGGCCTGCTTGTAATTTAAACAAGTGATCACTCCTCAAACCGTTCCGAGTCGATTCTTTCATTCTACCTCACATTCCCTGCCAAGGTTTTTGACCTGCAAAGGTTCTGTAGAAAATATGTAGCCTAGCTCTTTCTCTTCTTGTCTGTAATGTGTCCCACCCTAGTCGCTTTACCCTTTCGTTCCCATGCCCAGGTCCTATTTGTACGAATTTTGTGGCCCTTCTTTGCACCCTTTCTAAGGATTCTATTTGACCTATCCTGTACGGATCCCAGCATGCTGCACCATATTCCATAAGTGGGTGTACTAATGACAAATATGCCATCTCTTTAGATTTCGCATTCCCCTTGTTGAGTGTTCTCATGACAAAGTGCAAGGTGTTCCACGCTTTCCTTGTAGCATAGTTTACCTGCCCCAGCTTACTGTTAAAATAAATGCCGAGGTATTTACAGTTTGTCTCCTCGATCACTGTTTCTCCATCTATTTTATATAACAAGACATATTGAATGCGCATTTTATGAAAACTAATCGCCTTACTTTAAATATTGTTGATTTTGATTTTATTTCGCTTAGCCCATGTACTTAGAGTATCTAGGTCAGTTTGAAGAGCAGCTGCGTCTTGTTCCCCATTTATTTCCCTGTAAATAACACAGTCATCTGCAAAAAGTCGGACCTTAGAATTTATATTATTAGGCAAATCATTAATAAATATGAGAAACAATAATGGGGCAATAACTGATCCCCGGGGGACTCCCGATGTTACAGAGCCGAGTTCTGAAGTTTCTTTCCCACCTTTGACTTTTTGTAACCTATTTTTTTAAAGAATTCTTGCACCCAGAGAACTACTCTTTTGTCAATATCTGTCCCATCTAACTTCTGGATCAAGATGTCGTGAGGAACAACATCGAAAGCCTTTGCAAAATCAATAACAATGGCGTCTATTCTACCACCCAGATCGACTTCGTCTGCTATATCTTGAAACAAATTGATTATCTGACTTTCACACGAAAAAAACGATCGAAATCCATGTTGGTTTTCAAAGAACCACCCTTTAGATTCAAGGGCATCCCGAATGTACGTAGTTATTAAGTGCTCCATGATTTTTCATACTACTGAGGTTAGACTAATAGGTCTATAATTACGTATCACCAAAGTGACAGGGATGGATATTCACCAATAACATTAATGGTGGTAATTGGGGAAATACACCTCCCGACGTCGCCAAATTCCCTCAAAGATTAGGAAATTCCGAAACCGCGACGCTGTGTCTGAGATTTATTGCACTTTGAGCTTAACTCCTGTCTCCTTTGTTTTGACTTCTTGCCGCCACAACCCGAACAGACGAGTTTGTGCGTTACAATTTTTAATTACTAAAGACAAATTTGGTCCGTATATTCTGAGATCAAAATAAAATTATTAATGAATGCGTATACTGACGTATTGATATATTTATCATTATGCTCTCTCTCTCTCTCTCTCTCTCTCTATATATATATATATATATATATATATATATATATATATATATATTTACAAAATTAGTTTCTGTTGCTCACCTCTCAAGCCGACAAAATTGTAAATTTCCGTTTCAACTAATATCGTTGATACTGACGAATATCCTCTTTTATGCATCATTAAATGTTTCCAACTGCTTTAGGAAGCTCTCAATAGCAGATGATCCAAGTTAAGATTGAAAAGGCTCATTTCGTTCCACTTTGAAAAGAGTTGTGTTGCGAGTGAAAGTCGTCCGTGGGACCCCATTCATTACCAGATTTTTCTCCGTCACGACACACGCGCCCCGAGCCACCCACGATCTTTTCGCAGATAGCAGCGAGGCAGGGATGTTTGTTTAGGCTGGCAGAGGGCGCTAAAACGACAGTAATGAGCCCCGTTACCTTCCGTGACAGCCCCTGAATGACGTAGCCCAGAGCTTTCCGTATTTATCCCTTGCTCTTCCAAACCACCCCCATAGACCACTTGACGAGCTATTAGCAGATAAATGCGAGGAAAGACAAATGAGCTGAAATAAGGTAGCACTTTCCCAAGAAGCTACAGGATCCGTGCCACTAAAGCTATCACAGACTCTGCAGTGCACTACACTGAAGGGCCACTTCGTAAGCAATCGACCAGACAACATACTTGCTTCTTCAATTCTATTTCCGATTAATTAAAATCATTTAAAGCTAGAGAAATCATTCATAACATTTCATAATACCATTCCCGACATTGTAAATCAATTTTAAATGACTAATTAATGTAATATGAGCGCGTTTAAAAAAAACTATAGTCTCATCCAGTTATAATTTTGGGTTTGAACAATTTTGGCCCTCCAGAGAAAAGATTAAATAATTAGGTGACAATAAATATTGAGGACTATATAGTGGCTCTTAATTATTTTAAAATACAATAAATTCCATTTTTAATCCTGAAATAAATTGCATAAACATATATTAAAACGACCAATATGTGTGCAAATTGCCTCACTACTCAGGGGTCCCGGGTTCGAATCCTGGCATGGGCTTGGATGTTTGTGTCGTCATGGTCACGAGGACCGGGTTTGATACTCTGGCCACGTATCACCCCAAATTCGGAATGTGTCACGCCAGATGACAGTCTGCAGCCGCCTCGGTAGGCCTAGGCCCTCAAGAGGGCTGTTGAGCCATTGGAAGAAGAAGAATGTATGCAAAATAGAAGTTTTATTAAATTACTACATTTCGTCCTAGCATTTGTGACTTCAGTAGGGGCAAATAGATTTCTTGAATTTTTAAAGTATATAATTAAACATTAATCTTGTCTACATATATATTGCGAGAAATTATTATTGGTAAGTGGGTTGAATTAATACAAATTCCAAAAAGTGTATGTTTTCATAAACAAATAATGACGTAGGTGACCTATGGGTATGGTGCCAAGAAGGTATTATACCGGTATTAGTGGGAATCCATCGTTTTCGGAGTTTTTGAAATGAACAGTTACACTTCGGGTACCTTTTGAATCGAGGAATGTCTGCCTACCAAGACAAAATTATATTAACCTTTGGTTCCAAATTCTTTTTATATGCCACTTAATTTAATTTGGCCAAAATAATCTTCCTAGAGAGAAAGAGACGCTCCATGTCTATTAAATTGTTCTAGAAAATTTTATATTATTTGATACTTTATTGAAGACAATATTTTTCATTACATTGGTTCAGTTTGGATCATTGTAGCGGAGCTGTCGGATCACATTAACGGAATGACTTAAACGATCTACCTCTGTTTTCTTCCGACTCGCAGTTCACCCACTCCGCAGTGGGGACTACCTCTTTGATTCAGCTCTCGATCAGATCACACATCTCTACTACATGCCCTCACGGCCGAACAACAAGTATATTTTATCTTATCACTTGGTCGATCTTCCTAGACCGTAAAATTTATTTGTCCAGTAACATCAAGAACTACATATAAGTTTTATTGTTTTAGAGAAGGTTTATGATAGCATCCCTCGACATTTATTATGGGCGGCAATGAGAAATATGAATATCCACAATAAATAGATTACTATTGCTATGAGAACCTATAATAATACCAAAGCCAAAGTTAAAATACAGATAAACTGACACAAGAATTTAGTGTGGATAAAGGCCTCAAGCAGGGATGCAGTTTATCACCGACGATCAGGTAATATTTGCAGGAGATGAAGCGGACATAACATACGTGATAAATAAGCTCATGGAAGAATATAAAAAATGGGGACTAAACATAAATTTGCAGAAGACAGTATACATGTGTCTAGGAAATGGCGGGGAAGACGTAACACTCGAAACAGGAAAAATAAAAAACATGATTTTTTAAAATACTTGGGGTCAATAATTACAATTGTAGGAACATGTGAGAGAGATATACTAAATAAAATTGCAATGGCAAATAATGATACCAAGACTTTACACGGAATAATTTGGAAAAAAAATTAACGAGGAAACAAAAATCAAAAAATATAAGAGCATAATACAGAACATTCTTTGTTATGGAAGTGAACAGTAGAATTCGATTATCTGAGGAGAAGTCTTCAAAAAACAAGACAAGATAAAATTAGAAATGAGCTCCTTTGGAAAGAAATGAACGTAACTACGTCCGTTGTTAAAGTGATTGAAAATCAAACCCTTAAATGGTATAGTCATCTACAAAGAATGGAAAACGAAAGATAGCCAAAAGAAATATACCAATGGTCACCTCCTGGAAAAAATAAACGGGGCAGACCCAGATTAATTGGAAAACCTATGTGAAAACCATAATGGAAGATAGGAATTTGGAAGAGGGAAATTGGAACGATAGACAAAAATGGAAATTGAAGACAGCAAACCTGTAAAGGAGAAAAAGCCGAAGAAGAAGAAATTTCATGTTAGGCTAAATACCTGTATTTCTGGTTGCGCCTTCACTCGCTTCCAAGCTCTGCCAACCACAAATTAATTCCTCAGGAAACTGTAGCAGTATTTTTATGGGCGTATTCTCAGGTCAATCACAACATCATGCCATTAGCTACGCACCAGAGTAGCTTCCTCCATTTACACGATCACTCTTGACAAGTTCTCTACGAAGCTTAATAAAATAAAATATAACTTTAGCCCTACAATATCCCAAATTGATGGTCCCGATTTAGCAACTAGTTTAACCATAACTTCTAGAATACTAAAGGAAACGGATTCAGTATTTAAGCTTAATTTCAGTGCTGAACATCTTATCCAATCAATCATATTCCATTTTAGGTTCTGAAAAGCACAAAAGCAGATCCATCTTATTTCAAATAAATTTGGAGAAATACACCACGAAGATCGTAAGCATTGAAACGACGTCTTTACAAAGTGCAACACGGAATTGTAATCCCCCTTTTATACCCTTTTATACGTCTGTCAAATTCTCCTACCAAAGTGGCAGAAATTATTACTTATAGTTGATTCAAAAACATTCCAGAGAAATTTACGAACGAAAAGAAACCGGAAAATAATCCCGATATCAATAAACTTAGGTATCGAATAGTCTTTCAAAATTCCACAAACACGTTATTCCTTTCATGATACATTGTTTCCTTTATTTTTGAATGAACATTAACTAAAAATATTTAGGAAAATAACTTACTGGAAATTTAAAGGAAAAGTGGAAGCGTTACAAAGACAAATAGAAAATACAAATTTACATGTGGTGTTAAATAGTTACAAAAATATTGTGCTAGGGATATAAGCTGAGTATTTTTATTCATGTTTTAATTTAAATTTACTTTAAATTTTTATTTTCATTTTAGTTGCTACGAAGTTACAACTTAATTACGGTTATAAATTCTATCATGTTTTAAACTCATATGCTTTATGAAATCCTTTATTCTAATTTAGAAAAGCGTTTAATATTTTAGATACCCGCCTTTTTACAAGGGGTATAAGTTGCTATATCATCTGTATATATCTTATACATAATTATTATTATTTTACAGACATTCTATATTAAGAGAATGAAATTTTCGTCTCATTGCGAAACCATCAGAAAGACTTGTACGATTTTTTGAGAGTCACAGTAAAAATGGTTTAGAAATTTCTTGCAAACTGAACATATACAACCTGCCAGCTTGGAGTCCTACATTTCCTCAGCCATAATGGTTTTGCAGATTTACTTCATTAAGAAGTATATGTAGAATTTTATTCCTTTCCTCGTTTTCGTCACTTCTTCTTTCTACAGTAATTTTCTCTACAACATATATTTTGAAATCCCCCCAAGAAACGTCTCCAGACGTTTCAAGATGTGTATTGTGGACAGTGACAGCAAAATATACTCTGCGTGTTTTAAACCCTTACGTGTGAAATTAATTGTAGATTGACATTTTAACCGAGTTATAGAAACTAAATCACAAGAAATAGACCTTCATAATATTCAAATAGATCAATAAGCACTATTTGAATGAAACATTCAAGCTATAAGAAAGTTTTTAGTTTAGACTTGTTAAGTTGAGAACTTTTTTATTATTTCTTTCTTTTTTGTCTTTACTGACTCGTAGAAGAATGGAATCTGACAAAGTGCCATCTTACATGGCATATTCCGGATCATTGAGCGGTGACACGATGTTAGCTCAATAATTTTTCCATCCGATATTTCTTGACTTTGACGAACGCAGACATCAGTGCCACTTACCCCTGCGTTACAAGGCGGTGACGCTGCTCGCTACACCAAAGAAGGTTGCGAACAATTGTTTTCTTATGGCTGCATCAAGTTCTTAAGTCATTAGCGAGTTTCGACGATTCAGGTATTACATTTCTTTTGTAGGGTTTCGCCCTTGCCAGAATTAGAACCCGGGACCTCTGTGATTCAAGGCAGTATCGCTGAGTACTAACTACTAACCTGCTTTCTCATAAATAAATAATAAACATGTACAGTGTACAGTTGGGTTAAGTATCTTGTAGAGAATTTTGGCGCATTTTCAAAATATCTAAGGTATTTCTCGTGACGCACTTTTTAGCATATTTTGTGTATAAAATTATAATCAGAATGCAACGTATTCCCATAAAAAAATATTTACGAGTATGCGCCCCATTGATTGTATCCAAGAATTTGATTATGCATTGCGTGTGTGAATGTGTTTTATAATTTTTTGTGATCTTTAGGATGGATGTGTAACAGTTAGATCCATGGCAAGCCCGGAAGGAGCGCGGACGGTGCACATAAAACGGAGCTTCAGCAGGAGTAGCGCAGCAGACGAGTATTTTACAATGTTTGCTTGTTTACTGTCGACAGACAGGCTGGGTGGCCCCGGGCGGAAGGGATCATCCACCCCAAGGGTTGCAGGGTTCTAGGGTCTGGCAATAAAGGCACAACCCTTTCCTATGCTGGTTACAGGCCAGACTCCCAATAGTTATGAATTATTTTTTTATTAGTGTATTAATAATCAGAACTACAAAATAATGTACATGTTCCAAGAGATAATTTTATGGCAATATATAACATCCAATAATGTTATCCCGCATCGTCACTTTAAGGGGAGGTTCGTATTGCAGGGCAGGCGTTAGTTCATTAGGATGAACAAGTAGTCACCGGAAATGTTTGGTTCTTCTATTTGTACATTCCTCTCGAATATTTAGCGTTGGGAGATGTGTATGGAGAGACAGATTACTGTCATACTATGGTACATCAGCAATTAGTCTGAGGGGTTTGGACTGGAAGCGCTGTATTGAGTGTATATTAGAGTTACATAAACAGCCCCAGAGTTCTATTCCGTACGTCCAGATTGGTTTTATAACTGTTTTGTAGACGAGTATTTTATTCTCTAGGGATAAGCAAGATTTCTTCTAGTAAATCTTTCTGGAACGTACGCCCGATTCCCTTTCTTACAGTATTTTCTGTTTCCAATTGAGTTTCTGGTCCAAATGATAATGTGCTTCGTTTGATTCTTTAATTTTTAGGCTCTTTATAGTCACTGATGGGCATTCCTTACGATTTAGGGTAAATTTGACATGCGTACGTTTCTTCTCGTTTAATTGGATGGGCCACTACTTTAGTCATACCCCAAGGAGGAATAAATGGGTTTGAAGATTGGTGGAGACTATGCCTGGATCGGTGTGATGTGAAAGGAAGGCGTTATAGTCAGGAAAAGTGACTATATACGTTTTACCAGTTGTAGGTATGTCCACTTTATATGCATTGTATAATAAGGGACCCAGTACACTTCCCTGGGGTATACCAGAAATAATTGGATGTATATCAGAGTAACATGTCCATATTTTATCTGCAAAAATCTATCAGATAAGTACGATTTTAAAAGGAGATAAATTTCGCTTGGGAGACATGACTTGATCTTGTATAAGAGACCCTCATAAAAAAATTGTTGGACAGTATGCCTTTCTTCAAGAGCCTTGGAAATAATATTAGCTACTGTTTGTCAATACATTGACCATTCCGTAGTGGTAAAGGTTTTAATAGATAGTGAGAGTTACAGAGGTGCTCTAACAGGCACTTGACTTCGTCATTTGGTTCGCTAGAGTGTGGCATGAAAACTTTGGAAAAATTGTAAGTAAATAGTTCTGGATTTTCTTGGCCTTAATGGAGTATTTGTTGTTTCAGGCATATTCCAGATACTGTGGTCTGTTCTTGAGAGTGTTGTTCGATAAATGTATCATGTTTTGGCGTTTTTATTTTATTTTTCAAAATATTTGCAAGTCTATTATGTACTGTTTTGTTCATTATGTTGCGTTGTCGTTGCCATTTCGCTCTATCTCCGCGCCTTTCTTGTTCTAGAGCCAGTATTTCGTTGGAGATATTTATATACTGCCGCACTGCTTTCGTGATCGATTTGAATGAAGGCAGAAAAGTTCAATCTATGTAATTTGGAAGAAAATAAAAATAGAACAATTTATTTCAAAAGTATAACACTAATGTTTTATAAAAATAAAATTTATATGGGACATGAGTTAAATTTTTTAATAATTCGTATAGATATGATTTAATGTGAAAGAAGCGAAGAGAAGAGTGTGCTTGGTAATTACTCAATAAAAGTGAAATTCATCAATGATTAGTTTATAAATAAAATGAATTAATATACCCAGTCCACTAAATTCTCTCTTTTTTAAATATTTTCAGAAGCTTGACCTTCATCAAAAAGGCCATTTGGTTGTTTTTATTATTAATCACAACGTCTCTCGTGTTAGCGACTACAAGTGTCTACAATTCATATAATTTTATACGGCATTTTTTGTATTTTTTCTTTATAAAGGAAATGAACTGTCCGGAGTCGTCACCAGGGCTTTTACCAACTAAAACCATCTCTGCGCTACTAGAGATCCACACCTAACCTAATCTCGTTAGCATCAATCAGGACTCAATTTTCTTTTTAATGCATGTCGCTGCGACTCAAATATATTTATATTTTATTCAACAACATCCATTTGGACTTTATTTCGCTGGTGGATTGTTGTAGCAAATGTCTTTACCTTCATCCACGCCTGTCTGAAATTTTACTGTATTTTTATTTATTATTAAATTTTATTAAATTTTAATTATATTGTAAAGGATGACTATGTTTCATTTTAGTCTTCTGAAACTTTAAGCAATGTAAATTATTGTAAGATGAGCAGATAATATGAGAGAGAGCGAAGCAAGGGAATAGAGGAAACAGTTAATGAATAGACCGACGTGATATTGTGTAGTTGTCAGCGTCACCACCTCTCATCGCAGTGGTCTCGGGTTCGGATGCTAACATGGACATGGTTGACTGTACACCTTGAGAACTGAGTTAAGAATGAAGGAGATAAAAATTCGATAAAACCACGTGCCACTCCCAAAATTCGGGAATGTGTAATGAACTATGCTAGTCTGGCAGTCGATCCGGTTGGTCAAGGCTCAGAACACGGCAGTAGTGCCAATAAAGAAGACGAAGCAGCAAAAAAGTACCGAATAGGGACGTCGAACAGTAATGAAGGAAAATTATATAGTAAAATCTTAATGAATCTACTTTACCAACTTGAGACTGGTATGTTATATTTTGAAGCACGATCAATAACAGCAGATCATATGACCCAAACGGGGGCGCAAATTTATTTATGCAACGTATACAAATAAATGTTAAACAATAAATATCAACGTGCTTGTTAAATTCACAAACGAGAACAACAAATTATACTTGCATTTATACCATAGTCACGTTTTCTAATACCTAACTTACTTGTAAAATATCCCTTGCTTAATTATTTAAACTTTTGCTTGTGCATTCATGCATTCGCATGAGCCATTTGGATTTAGACAAGATTATTTGACAGTGTTTATATATTTTGGTTTCCGGTTCTCAATACATTCTTTATTCATGGTGATGTCCGTCGATGGCGAAGGTGCCAACTGTTAGGACAGGCTAAAGTAAGGACCAAAGTATGGAAATTCGGCAGGATCTACGTTACTCTGAGACGTAAAGGGTTCTAATTTAGAATTTACAAGTCATGTTAAACATACAAGGTCAGTCAAAAGTCATATAATTAGAAATTATACGTTGATTATTTATTAGTATTCAATCACTGTTTTAGCATCATCATCAATGCCATTTAGAAATTGAACATTAAATAATTACTTTAATCACCATGTAAGTTGCGTTGTTTTAAATATTTTATATCAGTTTAATTAATTTATTATCAAGTTATGAATATCTGATTCTAATCTCAAGCTCCTCTTCAGAACTATGGCGCCCTCAGTAGTCAAGACTATGTTCTACTCATTTACTTTCCTGAACAACAATTCGGTGTGATACTCTCGCATAATCATATGGCAAAACAAAATTAATGTGCTTTTCGCAGATGTCATAGATCAAATTGGTTTTGTTTTACTGAACCTCCAAATTACTCACACTAATTAAAATAGAATCCAAACGAATTTCAACTTATTGGTAGCAATATAACATCCCATTAGACTTTAAACCACGCCACTAACTGAACATTAAACAAGTATTCCCTCGAGTTGTTATCTGAAACGTTTCGAATTCTTGAATTAAGTAAAGAAATCTATACTTTTCGCTACTATTTTTTCAACTTGTGTTTGCAGGAGGATTAAGCAAAGCAGTAAGAAAATAAAATAGCTTAAAACGGCTAATTATCCAGTTCACTTTGTTTTCACCAGAACTACAGAGAATAAAAACTGGATATTCATTTTCACTGAACAGTTCCACCTAGGAACGCCTAAAACTATACGCGAGGACACAGAAAATTTCCTAGTACTCTTTTGAGGATGGTACGTCGAAATGGCCCTCCGTTTAACCCCAGGACCTTCATTTATCATTTGCAAGAATTTTAAGAGCAGCCTTTGCTTCATTGTCTGTTAGGCGCCATCTGAAGAGGATGGCTGGGTGGTACATTCTACACTGAGCAGATGTCGCTTCTGCTTTCCTCTTCAACGAAACGCGTGAAAACACGGCTGTAAACTTGAAAGTTGTACCACTTGAAGTTTTTATTGTCCCTTAAGGTAACAAAAACTTGGCAATTGACATGAAGTGTCTGTTTACTGGCTTCTCCAACTTGCCATAAACGTTCCCTTCTTGATAGTATCGTTGGTAAACTGCTATTAAAAGCACTTCAATTATTAGAACTAGAACATATCTTGAATACAGTCAATTTTTGATAGGAATATATATGCTAAAAAACAAAGTTGATTGTATCACTGATATCGCCTATCTTAAATAATATTTCGCAATACATAAATCCCTTGCTTCTTTTTTCTTTGAATAACTTTTACCTATCGTCTACGTTTCACACTAAAATTGCAACAAGGCATACCTGTTTCTTAACAACTCATTAAATTTTAATAATATTTTATATTTTCCTTTTTTTTAATTTTGATTTTATTTACCATCAATATTGATTGCACTCTCCTTTTCTAAAAAAACTACTCTCATTTTTGAAACAACTAAAATTTTAATTATGTAAAAACTTATTTGGACATTAGATTTTGTGAACCAACTAAAGTCACATTACTTTCAGGATTTCCAAATAAGTATTCGTCAAGTAGCTGTTTTTCACGAACGTATTACTGACAGTGTCTTATCAAGCAAATTACTTAATAAACATCCACAATAATTATATTAATAAAAATAAAATTGTTTGAATTATTTTCTAACTTACGTGTTCTGTAAGTTATACTTCAACGAAATAATTTCTATAAAACTATAAAGATATTCAAATTCATTTATTTGGAAAGAAATTTATGGAACAATGAAAATAATGCTTAAGGTTTTTGCACCTTCCAAAGATCTGCGTAACCTGCGCAATGACGAAAAAATGTAAGTATTTTTTTCTATTCTCGTTTTTTGTTCAAAGTACGCGTCATATAAGAAATGTAGTTTTCTAAATTAGATGAAAGTCTTTGATTATAAACCAAACCAAATTCATTCTTTCCAGAAGTTTTCAAAAGACACCTCTAAAGATTTGGCATTTTTTTCCAAAAACAGTAAAAGATTAGTTTTAGTGATCTTATCGAATACCGTGGAAAATGTTTATTCCAAAAGGAACGTTGTACATAATAAGCGTATGACAAATTTAATTCCTTCAAATCAAAAAGACGCCCTCCTTCAATGTAATACTCTGAGTGAATTTCGAGCGAAGTGTTTATTCGCCTATTATTGACTATGAAACAATACAACCGCTTCAAATATGAAAAAAGTTCTTAATTTAAATCTCGGATTTATTCCCTTAACAAGCAATGTTCTTCAACTCATTTATTAATTTCTGAGGGTTTACTTCTCCTTCAAATTCCCTCTGGAACACTTGACATATTAGTTTTCTCCCCCTTACTCCAGCGTCCTGCTCTTCGTTCGCGTCCACTGTCTTGATTATGATTGCATGTTACTGCCATCTTTCCTACTTGATGATTATCTATTTTCCCTTCACTCTAATTCATAATAATCTTCCTCCATACTACATCTTTTTCAACTTCCTTCTATATTCCGTTGCCTCTCGTATTGCCCCCGAATCCATTTACGTTATTCATTAATTCTTCTCTCACGATTATTTTCCTCCTGTACTTCCTCACGAAAAATCAGCATTATTTTATCATTCTTTCTCAGTTCTCGGTATTTGAATTTTTTTCCTATTTGTGACATTAAAATTATTTCCATCTCCTATACATCGCCTCCATTTTATTCATTAATCCATCCAATCTGTTTTTGATATCTCCTTTTTGATTCTCCATCGCATTATTCCCATACTCCTCACCTTCAGTAACTCCAATTCCACTTCTACATTCTCCTTGTCTACCACTTCTCGGTCAGCTTCTCCATCCTCCCAGTTCAACGTCTTGGCATTATTCAATTTTATCTCATTCATTATAATAGTTTATCATTTTTTTATTATTTCTCCCGTAGTCCCGTTTATTCACCGTCTTTTCATGCCTTCGTTACGGCGCAACGTGTAATACTAGTTTTAAAATCATACTTCGCAGTAACATACTACGTAAATTTTAGTAGTAAAAATAACGTATCTTATTTATCCCGGTTTGTTCATAGTCGGTTTCTCAGTGTCGTCAGTGGGCATTGCACAAATATCAGTCATATTTTAAATGAATATATTTCATAAAAACACGACTCCATCATTATAAATTATATATTTAAAATTAATAACATAATTACATACAATACAAACATTGACTCGCCTCCCAAAGTCCGACGCCGTCTCTTGTTCATTTTTCACATGTAAACGACTGTTACTAGTTAGTACCCAAAGCCTAATTATTATTTTCGCCAAACATCGCAATTTGAATATTACTTACCTCCCTCGTTGTTATTTTTAAGGTACTACTCGTAACTTTCCTTTAACTTAAAATGAGAAAATAAATTATTATTTTCAACTTGTGTTCTCACTTCGAAAGCGAATCACACTACAGCCTCAAAAGTTAATAATCAGTGACTATTTTGATAACCATCAAAGTGGTTCAACTAAAAACAACCAAGGTCAGCATCTAAAGAAATGAAAACAAATTTTAATGTTTTGAGCTGACATTTAACGACTAATGGCGGTATAATACCAAATGTATCTAAGGTTGTTCCATTGATTAATTTGGAGAAGTAGTTCATTACATCTGAGCCGATTTTTGATCTGAGCTGAACCGAGTAGGTTCATGTCTATACAATTAGGAATGAAATGATTCCTTCCGTCACATATAGGAGAGTAAAATGAAGTGGAATGAATTTTAATTGGAAGATAATAAAATTAGAAACAACATATAATTACATTTATTCTAACTTAGTTTAGGGCTTTGTGAATATTTTATTTTTGTGCTAATTTTATTGAATCATGCAAGTTTTAACAATTCGATGGGAAGGAATAGAGACTTTCAGAGGTTTTAGTTGTGTCATTCAAATATCTGAAAATGACCGTAATAAACCGGAAAGGAACCGTGGCTCCAAACCTACTACCTTAAAACGACATTTATTATCTATGCATTTTAATGACATTGGGTTTGACATTTATTTTCTAAGTCTATAGTGAGATAAAGTGAATAATTCAACATTCACATTATATAGTGTGAAGCTGAGTCAGTATCGTAAAAATTAAATGTATATAATATATGTGGCTGATAGTTTCATATGAATATATTTCAAAGCAAGGTAAAGTGACCGGCGAGGCGTCTTATTAGTACATTACTTAAATTTTCGTCGTCCTGTCTATTCCCGATGGCTGGTATGGATGGTTAATATATGGCCACGAGTAATTTTGTTTCTAGAAAGTTAAACCACAAGTGAAGATAGTATTATCTTTAAAAAATCCACCATTGACAGGCATTTATGCCAAGCCGAAGCCCAATTGAATCATTTAATCTCTGATCTTCTCGGTTTCGCCTAAATTTAAAACAGTTTATACAACCAAATATTGTACAGTAATCGAATACAGTAGCAGTAAACTAGTTCTTGCTATTCTTAAGATTTATTGAGGGACAAATTTTTTAGTGTCTCTGACTTATAAGATTGAACTTCATATGTTCATGGATTTCTGTAGGCCTACAAATATTAACCATCCTGGTCTTTGTTATTATATTGACGTATGCCATAAAATATTCAGAAGCTTATTATCATTATTCACAAGCCTTTATTATGATTAATCTCCCAAAATTGCGACATCCAGAGCTATGTTCTTTTTTTTATCACGATTCAACTTCACATTCCGTATATTTATCTCTGAGAACGAATGGTTTAAATCTCCGACAGTCGCCAATAAATTGCTATAAATTCCCGATGAGAGACGCAAATAGCTGACTGGAAGGTGATTGACGTGGATTCCGAGGCAGCTTTGTCTGCGAGGAACGGAAGACCCGCGTTCTATTCTCGGGTAGAGCCGTAAACAACTGGCCCTCAGAGGCCTACAAGAAGCAGCGGCACAAAAAGCGCGTACGCGGACGGATACAGGGCAGGCGTAAACACGAGCCCGTTTGTTTAGCCAATTA
Source organism: Eucriotettix oculatus (assembly GCA_034510155.1). Lineage (NCBI taxonomy): Eukaryota > Metazoa > Arthropoda > Insecta > Orthoptera > Tetrigidae > Eucriotettix > Eucriotettix oculatus. Next base: position 107,444,112 of record CM067376.1, on the reverse strand, counting down.
GGCGGGGTGAGGTGCAGACGCGGCCCATGTGCCACCACACGTGTGAGTGTGAGTGTGAGTGCGAGTGCGAGTACTGGGCTGAGGTGCATCTACTGCTGTGGACACTCCATGCTTCTCATTTCCCTTGTGCGGCCATTTTGGGAAATATCCAATACAAAAGCATGCGCCGCCCTCTTTTTTTTTCTCTTGCGTCTCAATAATTATGGAGTGCATATGATTATAATTTCCCCATATTGGCGCGTGCCACTAATCCTGTACTGTTTCACTTGAAGAAATAAGTTCTATTAAAGAATACCACGAAGTGATTCGTGTAAATGAGTTGCAATATGGCATTTATTTCATTCGTAAAGAAGGTGTCCTTTAAATTCTAGCTAACACAATAATTTATAAAAATATTTTATAGAACTCATCAGTTACTTTTTTTAGTAATAGGCTACATGAATATCAGGAGGCGTCCTCTTCCCTTCAATCTCACAAGATTGCATATGAAGAGATAGCAAGGTGGCCAACTAACGATTTATATTTACATTTTTTCTACTGAGGAAATCTTATAAGTCAAAAATGTATATAAAATAATTTTAAATTCACAATGAACTCTGAACTTACAAAAAATTAATACACTTTATTTACATCCGCAGTCATTTGGAAGTCCACAGCAGTTCTCCTCAAAGTATGTTATGAAATAAAAGAAAAAGCACGAGGGATTAAGAAGACTATAATTATAAATAGCTAATCTGATCACTTCTGCAAGAACGTGGACTTTAATTTGTTACAGATCGATCGTTAAATTCAGAAACCGAGTAATATGCGAATTATATAATAAGAGTTTTACGAACTTTGATGTTTGAATTAAAATTGTTAGGTTTCATTAATGTATTCTGATAGACTATTGTAAAAATTTATTCCCGAACAATGGATACTACGCTCGTACAGGCGAATATGATGTTTATCTCATCGAAGTACTGGTCGGTTTTTCTCCAACAAATGATTCCATAGCACGTATTGGAGTGAAAATAACAAACCACTTTTCTTGTGGGATGATGTCAACTTTCTGTATTTATACGTGGAACTAAGATTTTCGTCTACAAGGCGTGGGTTGATAATCTGTTTTCAACACAAGGGTTAGAACTTACTAAACTATGGATCTAAGAAAACACACAAACACATATACATATATATAATTAAATACTCGCATGGCGGAAGCATCTATCGGAAACACTCTAATAGACCTTGGTGTAACTAATTTAATTTACTTCGAGACTGAACTTGTGAGGAATTCAGTTCATGAAAATTTTGCCAGATAATATTTTTTCTCACGCGTGTCAATTAAAGGCCTTTCTTTATAAACCATCATATGTATGAATAATTCCTTATCTTACCTCTATTGACCTACTTTCTTCACTTTATCATGACCAGCGATTTTAATAATGGCAGGGAGTGTTCCGAGGAAAAATACAAAGATGCCGTTCCTATGACAAATAACACTAACCCGAAATAAGCAATAGCCGACTTACTTTATTCAGTGTATTCCTTCGTCTTTTGAATAAAAATCATCCTTCTGAGACTCTAAGAAGCTTATGTATTGCCATGGTCCGGGAAATCAAACATTAGATCCGATCTGGGTCCGAATTTAGTATGGGAGGAATAATCTACTAAAATAGTATAACTTACAGCATAGTTATGTTCCTGAATCGTGGTCAATACTGTAAATCGATGAGACACTATAGCAGAATTTTCATAAGTGGAAAAAAACTATTCTCTGAGAAGTAGATTACTGTTAATGAGAGAGGGGGGAGGGAGAGAAAATAGGGAGAAAAAGGGGTGGGAGAGAGAAAAGGGGGAGGAAAAGGGGAAAGAGAGAGAGACGGAAATGGTAAGAAAGAAAACATTGTAAGGGCTATAAAAGGAGTAGAAGCCGTATCTGATAACGTATTCAAACAAAAACAAGAATTAATTTCTATAACAGTGCAATGGCAGGAAGAGAATAATCTACTTTTTGTTAATCAACATTTATGTCGTGTTACTTCAATCTATCTTGAGAAAAGTAGTTTATTTCGCCCATTTATTAATTAAGTATAAACTTGTATGCTGTAATATTTAACAGCAAACGTGAATTTATGATTCAATGTAAGTTCATATATTATAAAATGCACGTAATTTGTAAGTCGCTATATCGATGAGGTATATTTCAGAAAATGTTGTTATTTGATAATTTTTTCGGTTTTATTAATTTCATGATTCTACTGCTAAGTATACAAAAAAATTAAGATAATTTTCTATCATGAATTCATTTACGGTTTCTCCTGTCTCAGAATCAAAGAACCTAAAAATGGCGTATATAAATAAAAATTGAATTCTTTATTTAGTACATTATACTTAGACTTTAGTTTTTTTTAAAAAAAACATTCAAATACTCATTTGAAATAATACTACAATTTTAAGCAATGATATTAATCCTTTAATTTTTTAATTTTGCTGGCACTGTTATTTTAGGAGTATCAGAGTAAATTATTTTTGTTTACAGTCCACAAATTAATTAATACTTTTTGTGGAGAACATTTTCTCGTAATATATGAATAACTATGTTAAAACCTCCCCAAATTTCATTCCCATTATTAATTATTATTATTATTATAGAAATCATGTAAATTCAGAAAACTAAAGTAAAAGTTCGAAAAATTACTTTTTCATATTCGTCCCGATTAATTAAATAAACTGTTGCATAAGTAAAATGAAAATTAATGGAGCAAAGTGAATATACGTTAATTTTATTTATTTGAAAATTAATAGTATTGGTGTGATTGATTGAAATATACTAGTAGCATATCAATTGTTGACTTTCATTTAAATAAATTGCCGTGATTTATTTTCTCCATGAAACCTATTTAATAGTTAACTTATATCAAACATAAATTCGTTTTAAATAAAGCAGAAATACACCTATTTATAAGTACATACGTATTTTTATTTCTTTACAATTAAATCTATTTCTTATATTGAATATTATATAGGGGTTTTCAATAAGGGCGGGTCAATGATGAAATATTGATATGGAATTAAACCGTGTGTGAGGTGTTAACGATATTCTTCTTTTCTTTGGGCCTTTTAAATAAAAAAATTCGTTAATACGTCTCACACACAGCTTGTTTTATTCCATTTAATCACCGACCTTCCCTTATTGAAAAGCCCTATATATATTTTTAAAATAAAGCTGGATATATTTGTAAGTTCCGCAAGCACTCTTTAACACATGAGTTAATTTCAGCCAAACCTTATACACATATGACTTACAATGTAGGGAAAAATTATTGGGAAAGGTAATTGTAAAACAATTCTAACACTGCTAGGAGTGGAGACGTAAGGGGGTGGCATTTAAAAATATTTCTAAGACGGCCGACGGTAGCGAGGAAAAAGGTTCCTCGGATTCTGAGATTAAGTTTCACTGCCTACGTAGTTGAAGTCTAATTTCAACGTCCCCAAGATTAGTATAAATCGGAAAAAAGTAAAGGTTGTCTTTAGTAAGGTCACATCAGTTATTAAAAATGTAGAGGTGATACAAAAAATATGTCTGTAGATACTTAATTAGTACAGAGCTAGCTGAACCTTGCTCGGGTTCACGTAAATAATAAAGTACGAATGTTATTAAATATAAGTTTATCATAGTACTTGAGGGTACACTACATTCATAGCTGTACTACAGAGGCGTCTTAACGCTCGTTTTATATGATTTTCAACAGCCTAAATCTATTTCTATAGTCAAATACAACCTATCTTCAATCTTAGGTCGTGTAAATTGCGAAAAATCATCAAAATGGCAGTTTTATTACAGAGGGGTGTCATTTTAATCAATTTCAGGTGGTCTGATCATGTGACCAAAATGGTATAGAATCGAATTTCCAATTGAATTGTCCTATTAATTTTTCTGAAGTCATCAGTTTTCGTACTACATGGTCCTAAAGTTGGAGGGGTTCCAAAATTGAGTTTTTTATTGTTGTAGCTCGAATGGAGAAGGGGGGTGGGTTGATCCAACTTACTCGTTTCTTCCAGTGGAGTACGGACTTTGCAAGAGGCGGAAAACCACCGAAAAAAAGTGGAAAAAAGCTTAGGTTTGTTGGCATTTTCACTTTTTTTCACATATATAACTACATCATATTTAAAAACGATTTTAAGGATCATGGGCAGCATCGTGCCCTGAGAAACACGTGTACTTAATTTCGTCAAAGTCGGGCCAGTAGTTTGGATGCCTATAGCTGTCATATACACATTGGCTGACGCACTGAAAAAGGATTTTAGTATTACAAATTTATTTACCTAGCAACCAGTACCGAAGTAGCCAACTTAAATAATTTATATGCAATACATGAACATTGGTTAGGAAACGTGTTTATTGACGTTCGTTACATTTGTCAAATTATCTGGGTAAGAGTGTTTATGATTGATAAGTTTTCGCAGTAGAAGTGCACGTGTAGTGTTGTTGCAGTAAGAATGACAAGGTGTGATGGTTGCGGTGCGCCAGCCAAGTCAACAAGCAGCCGCAAAACTCCAGGGCGGTCGTTGGTCGGTACTCGCTCTACACAATAATATTTATGGTTCGAGTAACCCAACCCCGCGTAATGTTCGGATCACTACCATCTCAAAATAATCCGCTGTGGCTGGTGCGGCGAACAGCTAACACACTGCAGCAGGTGGTCTTCAGCTACGGAGAACAACCCAGGACCAGCGTCGCGTCGGTCCAGGTACGACAAACCAACTGCCTAAACTACACTACAAGGCACTGAATTATATTTCGCCTTTAATTAGGCTGGTTACATTCTCGTCAATCTTAATAATCATATCTGTAGCCAATAACTGCAAGTCGTTCAAATGTCTGCTAAAATATAAATTTTATTTATATTCCACTGAGAAATGACGATATGTAGAATTATGTATTTTACGAGAGAAAATATTTCTTGAAATATATAATCTATTTTTAATAACTACAAATTTGTTGATTTTACTTAATTTTGTCAATGTTTGGTTGACTCCTATTATGAAATTTCGGAGAATCCTTTATTTGAGTTGACATTATGCTTATAATAAAATATATTATAGGCCTATAAATAATTACGATTGCAACTAACACTTATCAAAAAAATCTTAGCTTTTATTCAAGGGTTAAAAGTTAACTATATAGAGAATTCCTCAATCCATTATATCAGAGTTAGATGCGAGTAATTTAATCAGGGAAAAACGGTAGAATTTTTTTTTGTGTCTGTAATTTGTAGTTGTAATTATATATCTGAAGTCAGCAGTCTTCTAGTACCACTTCAATTATATTAATTAAAATCTTATTTCCCACATTGTTCTCTGACAATACAATGTGGTAGATGTTAAAACGAAAATGCAGAAAACGATTTCGAATGTTTTTTTAGTAAAAAAAAAGGAAATGCAGCCTGTAAAGAAACTCGTATAGTTAATCCGAATCCTACTGAAACAAGTATTATGTTGAAGATCTGACAATTTAGAATCGAGAATGAAAACATCCCAACTTTACGAAAGATACTTAAATGCGTTTGATTAAAGATTCAGGTGTGTAATTTTTAAATACATGAATATTTGCAATCTTCTGCGTAACTGCTAATAATTGAAATCTAACTACAATTCCTATTTTTGGCCAAGCTATTTACATAAATTTTGAAGGTCAAAATGCTTTTATTTACGATCTTGTCATTTTTTAAATTAATATCTCTGCATAGTACTGAATTTGTCCACATTTAAAATGCTCCGTTTTTTTCAGTTGAAATATTTTCCTATTTCATAATATCAGTTTAGTTTGTAGTGCATCAGCCTGCAATATGGAAATATTTTAGGACGAAGAAAATTTCACTGCTCCGTCATATTCCACTGGAAGTACGATTAACTTTCAGTACTACTGTAGGTAGGAAATAGTAGGAACGGAAAGACGAGATAAGTATACAATCAAGTTTAGAAGAGGGTCATAACATAGAGATGCAGAAAGCCGAGAATAATTAAATGAAAACACGGATAAGATTCATATAGAATCACGTCTTTGGGGAAGACGAAATCCAAGAAGAATGATGATAGTTAATGTAAAAATAATTTCAAAAAATGGAAGATGTATTATAAATACAAGAAAACGATTAATTATTCTTTACGAAATAAATAAACCTTTGCTACGTTTCCTATTATTGGGCCATGTTATTTATTCCCCGTCTCGGCAAATGGATTATTTCAGCTGTTTTTCTGAAATGTTTGGGGTAGCTCTGAAGAATCAGAGCAGAGAGGCAGCGGAAGTTGTAATTCACAGGACGCGACTTCCGATACAGACGCCCGTAACCACAATGATAGAAACGACCTTCAATAAATTATTCAACCCGATGTTACAGAAAATAATTAAATTTTGTATCAGCTGATTTAAAGTAAAGAAGGTAACGGTAATATAAAGTTTATTTAATATTCTGACCTTTTCAAAACGATGCGCTTTACTTGTACGTCTTAAATAACGTAATTTAAGATACATATAATTTTTGGGACTTACACATTTCACGTCTCTGGTTTCATTTTCCTGTGTGAAGAAATATGAAGCTCTGTCTCAAAGTTTCATTTTACATTTAAAATAATTAATCCTACCATAGTTAGTCTATTAAGTTTTAATTATTATTGCCTAATTTATTTTTATACTTACATTTTACCTGATTTATTGCATTTAAAACGAATATTTCAATTATTAATATATTAATTGTGCAATTCATTTAATTTTGTAAAATAATTTGTTGTATGTATGCTATAGTAACTGAACAACAATATTTTGCCATGAATCACTATTGAAAAAACCTGTACAAACCTTATGACAGTAAATATACCTTCTGGAAGTATTTCGTAACACTATTATTGAAATTTACAGAAGTGGTGTTGTGTTGGATATTCATAGCACTATAAAAAGGCTTACATGGTTTTTTAAGAATAAAACACACATATTCGTATTATGAGATATTCGACCTCATCTCGCGTTGAAACTCCCGGCAGTTCCAAATTTTACTGGAATTGTTTCTGAATTTAATGGTTGTTGAATGTTGTCTTTATATTTATTATTACACGGGTTTTCTCTGAAAACATATTTATTGTTAAATATAATTTGTTCAAATTCATTTGATTTGGAATTTTCATGAAATGATGTGTTGCAAAGTTCATTTTTAATACTTTGAAGAGGGAAATCTTTCGACGTTGTTCCCCATGATTTATTAGTGGCTAAACTTGAAAGAACTTGCAAATAATAAAAGTGAATATCTGAATGAACCAATAGGAAAAATAGGTCGGGAACTTTCGAAAGTTGAGTATATAACCCCAGGTGTCCTTGAAGGATCAGCTATTGGACCCACCCCTTCTGTTCCTTGTATACATAAACGAGATTGTTTGCGATGATTGCATCATATATAGGACGATTGAAAGGCTAAGCGACGGACACTTGCAAAAGAACCTGTATAAGGTGAACGAATGAGCAAAAGTAAAACGGACGAAAATTCACTGTGACAAAAGCAGGCCTAAAAGCTTTTGTAAAAAAACGAACCGCTGTAACACTGAAATACAACTTGAAGGAAGATAACATGCACAACAATAAATAAAAATAAACGACCTTTTCAGTTATTTTTTATGAAAAGCGAATGTATTTCGAAAAACTTTCACTAGCTGAGTGAAGATCATAACAATCAATTCCACCGTTAAACGTTCCACTTTTTAATGATTTTTGTGTTAAAAATTTTATGGGATGTGCTTTGAAGGATTAATACCTTAAATAAGCAATTTAGAATGGAACATCAGTATGGCTTGCAGACGGTAGAAAATTGACAGCCAATAAAAATAGCAGTGTATTTTCAAACAAAATTTTTCTGGATTAGTTATTATTTTATGTCCAGTTTTTAAAGTAACGTAAATATCATATCGAGAAGTGGTCGGAGGTATAGAGACGTATGTAATAAACCCCTGCAAAGGGCAGAGTTGAAGAAAAGTATTTTTCATTTTCGTTGAAGCTTAGTGTTTCCGGTTAAGTTCAATAACACCTACAGTATTTACAAATGATATCACTTATTTGTTAAAATAAAGTATTACCTAATAAAAACTTCTTAATGAGGAGTTAATAGCGAAATTTATTTGAAAAGGATAGATTTCTTACAGGTATGCCAGTCTAGGTAACGAAAATCTACGATGAATAATGCGAAATTTGAAATTAATTAAAAATATAATTGAAATAAACATAACATTATAAAATGTTGTAATAATTCATATACATCCAAATAACAGTTTTACACAAGAAATAAGTGTCGTGTATGTTAAGAATAACTTAAAATTTATAACTTATAATTAATTGAATTATTCCGAGAGTAATATATTTAAGGTGGGCATCGGCGGCCATGTTGCGTGTCAGGGGCGGACTGAGATTGGCCGCGGCGCGAGGGGGCGGACCCAGCCCCTCCAGCAGCAAGCCGCGCCCGTCTAAACACAAAAAGCGAGCGGAGTGAGGCGTCGGCCGCGCAGTTGTTTACGGAGCAGCCTGCGACGATGATGAAGAGCGAGGACACCGGACCCGTGGACCAGTCCGTCGTGCAGCAGACCATCAACATCCAGCAGCACTTACACCATCTACATTTGCACCAGCACCACAGCGTCATCCTCGGCGGCGGCGGCGGCGAGCAGCACCACCCCCAGCTGCAGCAGTCGGTGCCGCCGCCCGTGGAAAGCCTGCAAACCGCTCCACCGACAGCGGCGCCCCCGGACAAAGAGTCTTCTCCCGGAAAGAAGGGGAACCCCGGGGTGAGGCGCCAGGAGAAGCCTCCGTACTCGTACATAGCACTCATCGTCATGGCCATTCAGAGTTCGCCAGCCAAACGCCTCACACTCAGCGAGATTTACAGTTTCCTGCAGCAGCGATTCCCTTTCTTTAGAGGCGCCTACCAGGGCTGGAAAAATTCGGTTCGGCATAACCTGTCTCTGAACGAGTGCTTCATCAAGCTGCCTAAAGGGCTAGGGCGCCAGGGCAAGGGACACTACTGGACTATCGACCCCGCGTCTGAATTCATGTTCGAGGAAGGTTCTTTCCGCCGCCGCCCCCGGGGCTTCCGACGCAAATGTCAGGCTCTGAAGCCCGCAGCCGCGGCCGTCGCGGCGCAGTATCACCACCATCACCATCCGCACCACGCGGCCGCCGCAGCCGCTGCAGCTGCGGCCTACTTCGGCGCCGGCGGCGGCCCCGGTACGGCTGCGGCGGCGGTTCACTACGACGCTACGGCCCCCGACTACCACCAGGCAGCCTCGGCCGCCGCATGTGCCTATCCGCAGCATTACGGCTACGACTACGGGGGCGGCGGTGGAGGCGGGGGTGGCGGCGCGGTCACCCCGTACCACCATCAGCAGCAGCAACAACACCAGCAGCAGCAACAACAGCAGCAGTGCTCCGAGCGAGACGTGGGGGCGTGGGCTATGTCAGGGGCGGTGTTCGCGACGCCCGACGCCAACGGTTACATGAAGCCGCCCCCGCTGAGTCCTCTGCCCGAGCCGCAGCATCAGCACGGCGGCATGACGCCTCCCACGGACTCCTACGCCTCCTACCAGTACGCGCTTCAAGTCGCCGAACACGGTAAGCATCTCATCTAAAAATTACGAAAATTATTTGATGCGGGAGCCAAATAGAAGACGTCTAACGTTACCCTATAGAAAAATTCATCATTCACTTACGTTTCTTCTTCACTGACACATACTTAATTGAATAAGTAAGCAGAAGCAAACTTTTAAAATTATAATTTACATTATACAGTCACATGCCTCGGTCCCAATGTGCAAAAACAGACATTATTATTTCCTGCTTTGCTTCGCAGAGAATAGAAATGAGTGAATTGAATCAGCTGTTCCCACACTATTAAAATTTCGACATAAATTCGCATCATTTTCAACGTGTTCTAATTACAGTTAAATGATTCTATAACATGATTTTCACCAATCATATGAGGCAGGCATTAATACATTGCTAAAATTCATACCGTAATAATTTACTAGATATTTCTTTCTAACCTGTCTAAATTGCTTAGTGTGTGCTTATTCATTAAGAGACATATGCTCAATGAAAATAATACTTAAATGTTATTTAAATAATTTTTTATTAATGCCAAAAATTAGAGAAACGTTGTAGGAGTTTACTGCGTGTCCTTAAAATAATGAATATTTTTAGAAATAATTTTTAATTCTGCTATGAAAATTATCATTTTTAAGTATAATAAATATATATTTAACAATACCATACAAGTATTATCAAACCTAACCATTAAAATAACTTAATTAGATTCCGACTTCAATTATTTAGCAGCTATCAATGCACTTACACCAGAATGATTAAAAAATTAACTTTTAATTATTCCTCATCAATCATTTTGGTGTAATGAAATTACTAGCTGATAAATAATTGACTTCAACTCATATTGTAATTATAACCTTTTAATAATATTTCATCTTATTGTGTGATGGTATCATGTCCTTTACGTGAAATAAAAATTTTCAGTTTTTCCGTAAATATGCAACAAGCAGTTAACGAAACATATTGACAGGACCACAATTAATATACCGTAAACATCATTAATTTAAACAATAACAAAGAACAAACTAATAGGTTGTTGATTCCTCATGACAAAATAGCAACATTAAAAATAACAAGACATCGCGATTAATAAATTATATGATTAATCGACGCATATATATTATATATTTGTGCAATATTATGATAAATGTTCTGGTAAAAGTAATGGCTCCGTCACAAAACGTATGCATTTTTCTTTGCAGAACCATAACTAAAAGATTCTATTGTGGGAGTAAATCAATAAATATATTTCTCACTACTTTAATATTATGACATTAATATTTATATGAAACTTAAATAATGAAAGAAATTTAGCCACATTTATCATTTTTGTATTCAGGAAGATCTTCACGGTAGATTAAAAAAATTTAAGTTTCCACTCAATGTGTTTAAAATAAAAATAAATATTTGAGGCATTTAAAACAAGGGCCAAAATTAAAAACTTTTCTTCGGTATATATGTTTATATCATTATCTATAAATTATTAAAAACTTCGACGTGGTTGCTTAGTTTGGTTATATTTAAAGGTAAAAATAAATATATTGTCACTCTTCAATTATATCATATCACTGAAAGTCCTCAAATTAATTTCATCGTGATACAAATTAACTGAGACACAACAATGTATTATTTTAACATAATTTTGGACAAGCATGAATATTTTTATTTTCAGTCACATCAACACTATAGTCATTTGCGACTTATACAATATTAAAATTACAAGTACAAATACATCTTTATCTTTAAATTATCAATTTTATACTATTTAACTTAACACTTATGTTTTCAGTTGTAAAAATAAATGTACATATTTACATACAATAATAGAGTACAATTTAGGCTACATTCACTTTATGAATATTATTCAAACTTTTCCCGTCACTTTCAAAAGAGGTATAATTTTGCCTGCATTAAATGTCATGAGAGTTTCCAAACCAATAGAAGTTGTCATATATATACAAAGGTATTTATTGTGTTGCCACTTATATATAAACACAAGTAAGTATACATTTCTTTTCTTGACTTATAATTATTTACGTTATGGCCAAATGTACAGAAGCAATTCCCCTGTTAATAATGTAACTATGATCGAAAACTTGTTTATTACTGTTTTACAACCTCTATTACAATTAATAAAGTTTCAATTGTTCAGATTACATATATAATTATTTTATTAGAATTGATAATTTTACGATAGCTCGTAAATCGTATACATCTTTCAGAAGCTTACTTGAAAATAATTTTCATATTCAAGCAGTAATTTATCGGATGTTCAACGAACTCAATAAGCGTAAGGAGAAGTGAAAGAATAAAATATATTGCAGCGACGTTGATGGCCTTTAGAAAGCTCAGTAGAGGTGGTGAGGAGAAGTGTTTTTCTGAAATGTGTAATTTTAGAGCCTAAGAATGTGATTCTTAAATACTCATTGACTAACTTACGATTACGTCGGCTTTCTGTCCTTGACTAGTAATCACTTCTCCTCCTTCTCCTCCCAGAGCGGCTATCTCAGCTCACCGCCATCGTAGATTACTGCTTCGGCATAAACATTACACATCAATCAAAATCAATAATGTATGAGTAAAAATATTATGGTTAATTAATTGCACGTTATCCAAGCAGGACAGTGTGATAATACATTAAAAAATTCGAATTTGGCCCTATTACATGACAAACACGAAATTTATATAAACGCACTCATATATATATATATATATATATATATATATATATATAGCTCACAATTATTTTAGTATTCATAATAACAAGTCGGAAAAATCTCGACCGGTCAGGGACTCGAACCCGGGCTTTATAGTTTTCCTGCCTGAGCTTCAATTAGAAGTAGTTTTTCTGTCCCTGTATTTTAGTATTTTCATTGATACCTATTAGCACTTTGGCACAAATAATAGTAAATACATTCCGGTTCTAAACTGATTTGATATTCCTAGTTAAAAGCTAGAGTTAGTTTCTACTTAACGAACCGTACATAAAATTAGATATATATCAACCGCGTGACCTATGAAATGGTACTCATATGTGAGACAATGTTACATACAGCTCTAAATCTCGAAAATATAATATAGCAATAGCTTTAAAGCTCTTATATGGAACACTGACCGGAGATATCATTTCCACAAGGCAACCGCTAGTAAACAAAGAGCAGAGTATGTCTTTCAAACATACTTGTTGTACAAAGTTATAGCCTTAAGATTAGTCGATTGTTAGAATGATGTAACTATACTATTTATATTTAAAAGTCAATGAAAAATAATCAACTGAACATTGCAGAAATAATAAAGTACAAAACGGCAAAATACAATAATTATACGAAAATACATAAATCAAGACAAATTAATTCAATAAAATTGACACAATAATCACGTTGTCATGTTAGAGTGAGGACGGTGTAATGAAAAATCAGATGACTACGAAACCTCCTCTATTTTGCTTTCAATTTTGATAAATGGAAAAATAGAAAGCAGGATTGGTTCATTGCTTACAAATTTATTGATATTAAAGCAGTTTGACGTATATTGAAAAAAATATATAAATTAATGGGTAAAAATTATAAATAGGTGATATAATCTAGGAAAATAATCGTATTACTTAAAGAAATAACATACTGGTTCTGAAACTTCACTTATTTTAACAAATTTCTTGTTAATATATTAAAATTAATTCCAAGGTGTCTTGATCATACACCGTGTAAGAAGTCAATAAAATATTATACAGTGTACGTTACGTTTTAATCTAGCAAACGGCGGTAACGGCTTCTGTCTAATATTAGCTTATTTTTCAATTTAGATAATATATTTCATTATTCAAAATTTATAATTAGGACATTCAAAACATTAAAACTTGAAAAAAATTGACTACTTCTTACATTATGACATCCCAAGTGTGATCTCGAAACGTCGTTGTTGGTAAATTAAATTGTCTGTAAAAGGCTCACTGAATTTATTTTTATATTATTTTTTCTTTCAAATTTGGTACCCGATTTGGTCATACAGTTCAAATTTATAAACAAATTTAGATCTGTAATTCCAATATGATTATAGAAACGATGAGTCACGCTTGCCTGCAAAATACAACAAATTATTACGTATTTAGCGTTCAAATAGCATTGTTCGTGATTACTAGACACCCAAAAGTTTTATAACGTTGAAAGAACGAAATATATCTTAAGTTGTAAACCTACTTTTCGTAAACGATCTTTTTATGCTTCACAAATGATATCGAGTATTAAACTCGTTTCCACTTGAAACGAGTTTCGAGTTTTGTTTTATCCTACTTGCAATTATGGTTCTGGGAACACTTCTATCCAAATAACTCTAATTCATGAGTTGTATACGGGATGCAGTACAAATTATCCTCAAGTCAAAGTCAAAGTGAAACATTTATTGTTTTACACTCTATTGGTATCGAAACCATTTTGCCTGAAGCCTTGGGTAGCAGATAAAATCTTTTTTATAGTTCGATGGACTAGAATAACGTTGTACGGCTAATCCAAATTTAGTTTCCTACCTCCCAGTGCTGAGCGAACCTTTCCAGCCCCGTCTCCAGGCTGTTCCTTCCAACAATAGAGCATGGCAGTTAAAGAATGTTATAAACTGTTCCCAACTTTCCTTACGTCAGCTGGCAAGACATTTTAAAATCCCGACCATTCGTGTCTATCAAAATTTACCAATGAAATCTTGGCACGACCTATTTCAATTCTCCGTTCAACTTCGTTATATAAACAAGAACAAGGAGCAATTCAATTACATTTTCATTAACATTTTGAATTAAATTAACTAATTCATTGTCGGACTATAAAAAATTACAATTATTTGACCTCATAATTCCTGGAATGTGGTTATATTTTCGAGTTCGTCGGTATGTTATAAAAGACTAACAACACGTCAAATTTATTATCAGCTATTCAAATGAGAACTAGAATGGGAGAAAAGTATTATTGAAAATTATGATTTCGTATAAATAATATTAATTTGGGCTACCACTGAATATATAAAATCTCTCACCTGATAGGTCCGCAGAGTGAAAATGTAATTATCGGTGATTAAAAAAGACGATTCTTTATGTTTTTCACATGAAGCAACTCGCGCACATTTTGCGTGAAAAAATTGAGATCCCGACGTGCGTAAGGCGTGAGCCACTGCACGGAAGCAGATGTGACATCGACTGCACACGCAACGAGTAAACTGTTTACCTGGATGCTGTTTATTTGGCTCGGTTGCTACTTGTAAATTGTAATCGAACCGACCTTCCCCAATGTTGCGGTGCGTGTGTGTTTGTTTGGTAGCCACTCAAGAACAAGGTCGCTTAACCGCGGCCCTTGACGAGCAAATACGAGTTAGGGCTTACACTTCCTCTAATTGGAAAACAATACAGGCAGCAGTGGACGAGCTCGTTGAACTTCTTTCGTTTAGTCCATACTTCACATACAAGGCATACCGTCGTTGTTATTATAATACAAGCTTTTCGTACTTTAAACAACCGTCAGAAATACATATATATATATATATATATATATATATATATATACATATGTATATTATTTAAAGTTTTAACTCGCTTCGACATCTAGGTCATTCGCGACAAACACATAATTATAACTAATAACATTTATATTTACAAAAATTTGAACAATCTGTTTCCACGAAGAATTTCAGAAGAGCAAGGATAGTTGCGGGGTTTGTGTTTAGAAATCCTCCGCTGTGAATTGCGCAATTGTGGTATTTATTATCAGGAATATTGAATATTTCTTAAAGAAATAAGTTATTAATCGAAAGGCAATGTAATTATCCGTTGCCACATTTCTTTAAAATTCCACTCTTAACTGGAATCCGCAAACCAATGAGAAAGTAGAATTCTATATAAAAAAATTACAATATAATGTCATCAACCGTATTTGAGTTTATGCAAATCTAAGGGGCAGACCAGCAGATACAAATATCTTTTATTCATTAAAATGATTAAAAAATGTAATATTTTCGTTTAATTGTTTAAATAGCGGCACATTGTTGCACTCCAGCATCGGAACAGTTTTCTCGTTCCGCAGACAGTCTTGGTTCGAGTTTCTGTAAAGTCCTGCTCTGAGTCTTGTCGCTTGTTACTGCTGGGACGAGAAAAGCGTGTGCAATTGCCATATTCCAACGGCAACCAAAGTATTTCTAATACAGTAATTCTATACCCGTGAAGTCGGAACGGAATCAACACAGAAAATCAGCAATAGAAAATTTGCAAATTCCATAGTTGTACTTTGATCTCCGTAGGTATTCTTATGTACCATAAGAAGTAAAGGTACATTGGGAATTACTATGAACAGAACATGCGCAAGAATTTGGATTACAAATAAATTATTAATTATAATACAGAAGAAATCCATTAAATTGAAGCTCAGCAACGGAAGCTATGAAACTGAATAGAAGATCAGGATGAAAAAATCTCGGCCGGGTGGGGAATCGAACCTAGTAGCTCCGCTTTCCGGGTGAACACTACCACCTGAGCTATACGTATAGACTCCAAACCAAGTGCCAGACTTCTCCTTCCTGTAAACATGAAGCTCAGGCTCTCCTACAATTTATTGAATCCCAGTCTTCACAGCATAATTTTAGAAAATTAGTGAAGAATATATATTGAATGAAGAGTTCTCGGGATTCCAGTCTAGTGATGTCGTTTCTATGGCTGACACCACCATCATCTTCACCTGAAGATGATGGCGGTGTCAGCCATAGAAACGTTGTGGATTACAAACGACATCATCCGGCTGGAATCCCGAGAGCTCTTCATCCAATATCTTCGTCGGGAAAATCTACGTTCTCTAGAATATATATTATTTGCCAATTTATCGTAGGTGAGATGGTTTTTTTAAGGTAAAAAGAAATCCTTTCAACTGAATCTGTTATGAAGGTAATGTCGATATTTTTTCAACCCGATTTTCTCATTTCTTTTGTCTAATAAAATTGAAGTAAATACGCTCCGGCTTAGCCGGCTAATTATCAAACCTTTTAATATTTACGAGCTAAAACACACAAGAATTTTACTCCACGAAACGTATTAGTTTGTAATATAACTTAAGACTACAGATGAGTTGTTATAAACGACGGAAGTTATACCCACAGACACAAACTTCAAAATGAATATTTATTTTCATCTTCATTGAACATATCCCTCCATTTTTCGTATTTATTTATTCAAATATTTATAATTCACCTTAGCAACTTCCCTTCATTGTTACAAAAAGTTTCAATACTATAAATGTAAAGAGCTAATGACATCAGTGAGTTATCCAAACTCGTCCCGTTCCTATCTTTATTAATCTCATTAGTAGTTACAGTCTTAAAACTATAATTTTACGTTGCATGCTGAACGGTGGAATCACCCCATAATTGATTTATTATTGCTCTCAGATTTTAAAGTAAACAGTCATATTTACGCTCAGTTTGAGAGTTAATTATTATATTAGGGAGTTTGTAACTAACTGAAGTTAGTTTCGTACTGTTCCATCATGGTCGTAATTTCACATTCGCCAGAGAGCAACATAAGACAATCATAATTCTTTGTCAACCGATTATATCTTGACATTGCATGCATTGTTGTAGATACCTATTATATTATTATTTAGCCTGAAAGTTTGCACCAGAATGCAGATATATAATGGCTTAAGACTATATACGCCATACGTATACCGTCCTATAATTGAATATGAAAGTGGATCACATAGAAAATTAGTTTGTTATTAGTTTGGGAAGAAATGACTTTCCGCCCCTTCGCTTACAGTACTCACTGACGTCCCGTTAACAATTATAGTCGATAGAGACTTCCATACGATCATATTGTACTCAAAGACATTTATAACGAGTAGCTAACAAACTATAGTTGTATATCCGAGAGAACATGAGCCATTTATATCCTTTATAATTGCTTGTTAAGAGCCAGGAACGTGAACAGAAATTTTATGATTCTTTCCGAGTGGGCGAGTTCCCCCTTTCTGATCTGGTGAGCAACTAGGAGTGCATTATCCGAGTTAGCGTGACAGTTATACAGTTTATGTAATATCGTTAGTATATCCCACACCTACTACAAATATGTCGAGCTTCCCTCTTAAATAAATAAGCATGCTTAAGCATGGCGTTACCCGGACGGATTCTGAATAAGATGACATGCTCCATAATATTACCTTGTTTTCATGCATTTTCAATTTTTTTCAGTGAATAGGCTTTAAATTTATTTAATATAAACATATACACCCTTTTAGAATCTATTCATAAATAAAAATATAATTATAAAAATAACATAAATAGCTACAGAGATCTTATATTTATAATTGAAGAATTTTGATGGGCTGGAGTTGATTCGGTTTTTTTTTTAAAGATAACCGAAGTATCATTTATTAGTGGTTGCCTATGTAATTGCTGCTCGCATTCACAATGATTTTGAAAAGTAACCGTTAGGTATGATATTTTTTTATATTTGCTATTATTAATTTATACACATTGCAACAATTGTTTCTTCTTAAGGAAAAGAATGGAAAACAAAAAAATGAACAAGTAAGGAAGAATGTTAGTTTTCATGATAAGCATTATTGTAGTTGGAAATTAAAATATATGATGCATGGATATTCGATTATTTGTAACTTAATTAATATTTTTTCAGGCAATATTAATTCATAAATGATAATGGTAATTCTTATATGAAATTGGAAACTAGTTCTGACAAAATAAAATTTACGTATCGCGGCCAAAATTCAGGTCTTATTAAAATTTACATTCACTACAAAACGTTTTATCCCTACGATCACGGACCTCCTTAGTTGTATAAAATTAACAGAGTGCCATTTTAATTTATTTTAACCACTTAACAAAATAAATTTGGACTTCTTCAAAACTACCAAGTTGATTTCCGGGTCTAGAAATAGATAAAAGAATCAAAAACCGTTTCTGGAAAATGGTTTATATAAATTCAAATCACATATTGTTAAGTATATACAACTCAGGTCAAACACAATTATTTTACAACAATTTTTAGTTTATAGATTGTTGTATGGATACCTGACGTAGAAAAATTCTAGTCTGAGAAATTACGTAAGTTAAATGAATTACTAATATTAATAAAAGCAGAGAAATGTCAAAACGAAGTTTTTGTTAGGCTCTTAAAAATGACAGTCTTAATTTATGGAGAATATATTCTGATGAATAAAATCTTTGAAGAATCCAAAAATTTAGCAGGACTCAACTGAATTTAGTAGGTTTATTTCATTAAAGGGTTTCGGACTCGTGACCCCAGCTGTCATTACTAAACTCTTCCCTGATAACCAATAATCTTTTGGTGTTAGAAGCGTAGGACTCTTTCTTACTTACTTCTTCCACTCTGTAATAATTTCTTCTATTACACATATATAATACCCTACAAAATCTTTACCAAATATATGAATACCATTATTATTATTAATTATAATCGGATGAACTATTTGGGTCACTAGTCACAATTACATTTAACTTTCCGGGGCTCTATTTAGTTAACAGTGGAAGCTTTTCAGTGTAGGAACGAATACGCAACATCCAAACACGAACCCGTGACATCTGTTATGCGAGTCTGTGATGCTGATTACTACACCACAGACGTCTGAACACATTTGTTAGAAAACTTAAAAAGCAGAATAATATGAGTTAATCATAGCAATAATTGGGATAGTTTATTATTTCAAAACACATTATCAGGAATAAAGGTCCACATAGTACATAAATTACCGACCGGTAATGTATAAGACTTATTCTATTAATAAAGTAGGTTGGAACTATAAGGAAATATTTTTTTCCTTTTTCTCCACAACTAATTACATTAATTCATACGAAAATGAAATATACGACAGTTATTTTATTTCCCAAGTATTATTAAAGTATATTGAACACAACGTAAAAATGATAGTAAAAATAAATAGCTGTTGTAAGGATGTTAACTAATCATTTCGCTTACATTGCAAACATTTTTGTTTAAAAAAATATGTGAGTGGAGTTTATTATTTTGAGAAAATACAAAAATTAGAGTAGAGCAATAAGTGATTTTACTGTGTGTCCGGAATATGATTGAGCATTTCCCTTTTAATATTCTACCTTCTAAGAATAATTTTTGTAAAAGGGTGCGAAAATAACAATGTAATTTCCTGCATGTTATGAAATCCTTTAGTAAATCAAGTATTAGTAAAAGATGCGAGTATGTAAGGCTGAAAGCATGAAATTATGTTTATGTGATCAGTAAATGGGGAATGAAAGGAAAACAAGTAATGAACTGTGATATCGATTTTATATGATTCGAGCTGTAGGTAGTGGACGTAATGTCTCTTTAGTGCTATATTTTCAAATGAATAATAATAATTTAAACACATGGTTTTTAAAACTTGATAGGGAGTGGTTACAAATTTAACACAAGTATTTAAGCAAACCCGTACAATAAATTTATTCGCCCATAATACACGATTGTCTTCAAACTTATTTTTAAGCTTTGTAATGTTCCTTGTCTGTAAGTTGTACAAAACACAAATGCATTAAATAAAGTGAATGATGTTTTTGCGTGTGCGTAACTCAGCGGTTACAGACATTTAAAATTGGGAAAACATCATCGTAAAAATTTGATATTTTAATTAAACGTGACGCTTAGTCGGAGCAGTTTTTAGAAGAACCTTACAAAAGAAGCAAGATGGCTTCGTCTTATGGTTTTTGCGATTTCTGCATGGTATCAAACTCGTGGTCCACTGGGAAAATTTTGGATTTGCGAAGGCTTCGTTCTCATATGATCGATGATTGCAGGAGACTCAAGTGCTGTGTTTGTATTACACCCGAAGAAATTCCCTTGTTTTGCGAAGATTCAGAAGCACCCGCAGTTCAGGCACGCAAATGTGCTCTTGGTGTAGTTTTTCTCGATGACCGAGTAACCTTAGCAGGCGTCGGCAATTTTAAAAAAACAGAAATGTTTCTAGGCCAATACTTCTAATTTAATTCTAACAATTTTATTTTATTAAGTCCAAAATCTGTAAAACAAACGGACTCAGATTTGTTAACACTTCTGTCTCCTCCAACATGCATTCCGCGACTAAATAACTCATCTCCCGTCATTCGGAAGGGCGTGAGAATAGCATCCAAAAGCCTGACCTACATGATGCAGTTTCTCTAGGGTTTTCCGTGCAACTCATTTAGGTGAAACACCAGGTAGGATCCTTAAATTATAGCCCGGAGGCCTAGTCAGCCTTTGGAAACCTTGCTCTGCCCCATAATTTTTTTCGATTTCCTTCCTATGTTATTAAAGGGGAGTTGCCTGTTTTAGGGTCATCCTTATACAGTCTGCTACCCGTTTTAAATAGTCCAAAATGATTTAAATAAATGAAGTACAACAGAAATACACGTAGTTCAACAGTTACTTATTTTCCTTTATAAACCTCACTTTTTAAAAAATTTATTAATATATTTACAATCTGTTCAAAAGAACATTTAGCAAATTGGATGAATGAATGACACATGAGGGGAAAAGTGGTCCAGTGATCACGCTCCGTGATACATGAATACAATAAAATCAATCTTCACAGATCTGTCGGCCGCTTCCTCTTCAATCTGCGACGAGAGGTTAGTTCATTTGCTAGATGGCTGATTTTGGGAGATTTTGACGATAATTAGTGCTGATTCTGTGTATTTCCTCTTCTATAGTAGGTACGGCTAGATCTTCATGTATTGTTTTTTTGCTGACGAACCGAGGTGCGTTTAAGATGGTACGAAGGATTTTTGACTGAAGACGTTGAATAATTTTTGAATTTGAAGGCTTGGTGCACCCCCATAGTTGGATACCATATGTCCATATGGGTTTAAGAATACATTTATATATGAGTATTTTATTTTCTGTTTTTAATTTGGAGTTTCTGCAAAGTAGCCTATGAATTTGTCGAAGCTTACTCTTGATATGATCCGTTTTGGGTGTTAAATGCGGTTTCCACGTAAGTTTAGAGTCCAATAGTAAACCAAGGTATTTGACTTAATTGGTGATAGGTAATGGTGTATTATTTATTGAGACATTTGGACAGTTTGTTTTCCTAGTAGTAAAATTAACTTGCACTGATTTACTAGGATTTACATTTATACGCCAAAAGTCTAGCCTTTCTTCAAGGTTATTTAAATGATTTTGTAGAGCGGCAGTAACTGTAAGGGGGTCATTATCTGCAGATAAAATTGCGGTGTCATCAGCGTAAGTTGCAAGTATTGTGTAAACAGTTTATTTTGTGTCCAAAACATCACGTCGAATAATACAAAATGTTCCGACAGAACTCAATAAAATTCACTTCATTAGGAAAACATTGAAAATTTGGTCCAAAATTAATTAACTTATTGCCACTTGACTTGAAAAAGAAATAACAGCGATCGATCAAATATTTTAAGCGGGCAAAAGATATAATTCCTGAAGAATCATCATGTGAACAATTGTTTTTTTCATAATATTTTAATATAGTATTAATAATAATTAAATAAAAAACATGTAATTATATTCCGAATTAAATTTTGTATTTAATATTTCTGTAATTAATCTAACATGATAATTATGAATATATGAGCACGTTTTCTTTATGTATATAATAATTTGTCACATTTACATATTCAAAATAGTTAAATATGAATTCATCAAGTTAATTGGTTACGGACGCTCAAACGACTGAGCTATGCTTGCACACTCCCGATCCCATGTTAGCTTTCTCTGTCTAATGTATACACCTGTCCAAATTATTCTCATCGTAATTTTTAGACTTCAATTAAGAATGGATTCTGAGTGTAAAATGAACCGTTAATTTACTTTAATAACCTTTAGAGTTAAGCTTTCAATGAAAATAATTTTTGTATACTTGAATTTGAAATATAATTATGGTCTATTTGCACTCAATATTCCATCATGTCTGCAATTATGCCGCGAATAAGTTGATTTTCGTAGGTCCTTAGTTCTATTACCTGTCTTGTCGAGTTTTTTTGTGTTAATCGATCAATTGAAAGTGTTCCAATCGTTCGTTTTTCTAGTTTATCCCGAATATCTTCCCACTCTTTGGTCCCCGTGTATGATTTGAATTATGTGCAGAACCTATCTATCTTCCATCTGGTTGCCAACGATTCCCACCCTAAATTCTCTACCTCATCACGTCCGTGACCTCGTCCTAATATCACAAAATTTCTTGCTGCCCTCTCAAGATTTTCTGAGACTCTCTATGTGGTGTTTTCTGTAACGATCCCAACAACGAGTGGGATACGAACCAGAGATTTATAAACCATGACTGATTGTGTGACATGTTAATCAATAAGAATTTGTGGTGAACTATTGTTGGTTTGCCAATTGATACGTTATAGGAAGTATCATTAAACAATCACGTTTCATTAAAAGCTTGTACATACGCATTATTAGGTTTCCATTCAACCGCAAACTAAAACTTTATTTGGGAATCAATTCTACACGACTAGCTTGACCAAATTCAATATTTCCGTGGTTCGTCAGGATCTCCATACGTCCCCATGTATGACTCCGCGTGATCATTTACTGTTACTTAAAAAAACGCCGATAAAGTGGCCAGTTTTAGATCAATATGTGTTACGCTATGCAAAAAGATCCAGTCTAGATTTGTTTCCGGTGAGAGAATAACACTTTTAAGTAGGCTTCAGTAAAAATATGTTAAATGAACGAGTGAAGGTGAGATATTTTTCTAACAGATCGTTGGTTACTTTTGTTCATCTTTCGTGGGAGGATGTTTTCCAGGTAAAGAAAGTCAGTGTTTTTCTTACGAATCTGAGAGAGAAGCTGATGCTAAGCAAATAAACAGACCGGGACAAGAAAGGCGCCGCTGCGACTGTCATTTGGTTCTCATACGAGTAACTCGACAGTGGCGCCTCATTCGTTAAACATCCGCAATTCAATCCGCCTCCCTGGGTGGCGGACACTCAATCTCATATGCATCAATTATTATTAATTTATTTCAGACATAAATTATTTATATAAATCATTATAAAAAATTATTATTATTCTTACTTGTCGAGATAAATTAATTGCAATTTTTTTGCATAACTCTTTGGACGTATGTTACTTGTGTAACGCCCACCAACCGACAACAATTATAGATTGCTATTTTTCTATGCAAATATGACTTTTTCATGATAAGAATGTTGATAATTAATTTATATTTTCCGATTTTACATTTACCACTTTTCTCGTATTTATAAACATCAAACGCTTCCATAATTTTCCATTTTTATTCATTCTGCGTCATTAGACGAATTCCAAACCTTCAGAGTCTCAATATTCGAATCCATTCCCGAGATAGGTGAGACTTTCTGACTGCGAAACTTAAATTGTTTGAATGCTTTGATAAAATCGAATATCTCAGAAATAACGTTTATAATATGTCAGTTTATTCCTGAAAACCGTATAGTCTGTCTCATTGAATGCACAAAATTTTCACATACACAGACATCGTCCTTCCTCCTTCCTGGTACTTGTACACGGAGATGATTAGAAGCCTGAACTGTGTATAAATAAAGTACTTGGAAATAAGACAACTTCAAACATGTTAAACAAATTTTCGCCTGTATCACTAACATCGACTGTGACTCATAGTTTTCATATTTTAAAGATATACGTCGGTCATTTCATTTTTAAATATTTTATTTGTATTTCTTTACTATCACATAATTTTTCTGCTTTCCGTTCTAGGTTTTGCTCGACTCCACATTTTTTAAGTAATGGAATAGTTCTTCTTAGTTTCTTAAGTAAGAAAAGTATTAGGAAATCGTTGCTAAAAATGGTCGTATGGAGTGTGGCGTTATATGGGTGCGAAACGTGGACGATAGGAGTTGCAGAAAGGAAAAGAATAGAAGCCTTTGAAATGTGGTGTTATAGGAGAATACTGAAAATCAGATGGGTGGATAGAGTAAGTAACCCGGAAGTTCTAGGCAGAATAGGGGAAGAGCGAACAATATAGAGAATGTTGAACAAGAGAAGGGATAGATTAATAGGCCACGTTTTGAGTTATGAGGATCTTGTAAAATTAGCATGTGGGGTAAGAACAGAAGAGGGATGCGCTAAGCAGATTAGGGAGGATGTAAGATGTTGCAGTTATGCGGAAATGAAAAGGCTTGCGCAAGATAGGTTAGCATGGATGGTTGAATCAGACCAGTCTTAGAACTGAATACCACAACAAGAAAAACCATTAATAGATATAGGCCTATAAGAGTTTATAATTATATAATAATTTCATAATGTCGGATGAAAATTGACAAATAAATAATGAAGTATCTAATATACAGACAAAATCAAGTGATAACAACAATAGTACATAATGTCTTTGCAAACCTTGTTCCTTCGTTATGCGTTTAAAATATCATAAGAACTTTATGAACGACACGCAGATAAACCACACAACGCCTTTTCAACCCCTGACTAAATCGTCAAGGTTTGCGTAAACGTTATGTTGTATTGATTTAACACTTAATTCTGTTTGTTAATTCATTATCGATTTGTTAAAAAAACAACTTCTTTCCCTCCTATCAAGCTACACCGGGTTATGTAGTGAAAGTTTAATTTTGAAGGCCCACACCCGTTTCCGCGCCTTCCTCGAGTTCTTTGGCCGCTACGACGCGTTCAGCTTTTGAGTGAGCTGTCACAGCAGAATATATGAATTCTAAAGTTGTTTCGCGATTACAGTCGAGGCATTGAGTGCGTGCTGGCATACCTACCCCAGGCGTGGGCGTGGGCGGAGGGCGCCGACGGACACAGAGCAGCAAGGGCGGCGGGCACGCAGGGAGGAGAGAGCATTGACCTCTTATCTCAAGCACAACCTTCATCCAATCTCCCGTGCAACTCATCTCTATCACTCGTTGTTTATCGCGTGTAAGCTATATGTATAACAATGTATATGTTCCACAAACACTCTGAGACGATCAAAAATGATCCTCGTTAACTGACAATGAAGAAAGACACCTCAGCACCTCTTAGATGGTAAGGGGGTCGCTTTTAAAAATAATTCGAAGCCATCCGATATTAGTGACTAATCCAAATTCTCGATAACTGTGAGGTACAAAGAGGCATTCCACGGGCCAGTTAAGTCACTTGTTTAGCCCTCGTCGATATGCGGTAATATTAAAAGTCCAAAATAAGTCATATCTATCGCTAAACCATTGATATCTACACCCCAATCTAGTCAAATACATACATAGAAGGCTATGAGGAAAAGAGATGCAGGGGCATGAAATTTAGCGACTATATTAAGGTAATCGAAAGGTCCTATATTGCCAATGTTAAAAGGTACCCTTTTCGCGGCAACAGTTACAGATACAGCATTTCAATTTTCACAGCTTACGTTTAACCTCATGATATTTTTGTGAACGCAAAATAAGTTATTTGAATTATTAGTTATAGATAGAAAACTAAACTTGATAAATAAATAAATCATTAATATTATAATAAATAATGTATTCTGTTGTCACAGACATATCAAAAGGTTAAATATTAGCTGAGAATATTTCAGTGCTGTATCTATAATGGTTTTCTAGGAAAAGGTACCTTCTTCTTCCTATGACATTCTAGTCCGCATTCGGGTCTTTGCCTTCCATTAGGGAAAGGTACCTAAAACGCGCTATTTTTCATTGTCAAGATAGGGCCTTCGTACTGCCCTTAAGAGGAAAGGAAGAGGGTGAAACAGTTTTAATAACACTCATTCCAAAATATCTTCGTTTTTAAGGCTGTATTGCTGCGTCTGATTTATAACATGATTGAATATAAATTTTGATCAATTTTAGACTTTATTCTTAAAACAGTTTTAAAAGCATAAAATAACGTTTCGGCACTTATTTGTACCTTTTTCAGGCATTTATCCTGTGGAGAAATATTGATAAACCTTACCACGATGCCAGAAAGTGGTACATGTGTGATGGAACCTCGGGGAGATCTTTAAAATGTTGTAATTTGGTGTTGTTTTATGAATATTATGTACCTGGAAATGAAACTTGGTGGTGATAATTAGGTGAGTGTTCTCAATTGTGTATCGTTTTGTTTAATACTATATTGCTACCAGGAAATTTTGTAAAATATTGTTTTATTGTTAACAGGAGGTTTATCAATATTTCTCCACAGGACAGAAACCTGAATTAAGTACAAATAAGTGCCGAAACGTTATTTTCTGCTTTTTAAATTGATTTAAGAATAAAGTCTGAATTGGGTCAAAAATATTATTTCATCTTCATTTTTCGTTGCACTATCAAACAAGTGGCAGGTGTTTTGAGATGTTATTTTCAGTGGCAATGTTTCTCCCGTGAACAATTTTTTTTATTATATACAATATATGACTTTTTGGAAATCAATTAGCAGTAAATTTCATATTTCGATTAATTCACACTACAAATAAGGAACGAAACGCGGTGTAACAACTACTGTTAATAATGTTCATACTAAAAATTTTCTGACTTCTGTTTTACTATTTTTTGATATCCAAACAGCCAGATTTGAAACTATTTATTGGTTTATTGATTTCTTTGATTGTCCAAGATGGGATTTACCCCAGAATTTATTGATTCATTATTCGCTAGTTAAAATAAAAGTGACGATTGAAATTGAAATTGGATGCAATTTTACGTCGGAGACAGAATTAATTTTTTGTCTAAAATAAAAATGGGGTAAAAGTACATCAAACCAAAATAGTGAATATATATCAACATTAAAGCATCAATATATATTATAGAAAAAATTCAGCAATGGGAAGTCAGATTACATTATAAATACCTATATTCTTGCTCTTACGTTCTAAACATTTACAATAAATCCTGTACAATAATTCAAAAGCTCGTATTAAGAGAATCTACATATTCTAATATTTTCAGATGTCTCTTCACCTCGTATCAATACAAAAGTATCTTAAAGTTTGACGTATAACAGATATGTGTTCAGCTTGAATTGTACTTGACCGTTTTAAAAGTTGTCTTACTTTCACTTCAGACTGACAAATAAATCTCCCCAATTTGGCAGGGAAATATCAAAATACTGAAAAAGTCGACTAGTTAACTGGCAACGAAGAATTCATCACAAATCTATTGAGTTTTATCCCAGGAAAAATTATTGAGTAAATTATCATGATTTGATATGTAAGGAAATGAAACCTATGAGCTTAAGGCGACGAAAAAAGTATAGCAAATACATGCTGTTGCTATTGTGTTCATCCCACATGCTTGTTTGTTGCAGCTGTCCATGCTAATCAATCCTGTGGTAATCATTTCATCGACACACACGAATTGCAACATATTCTAGTCTTAGTTTGCCTGTTCTATTCCCACCCCACACACTTCCTTAAAATGGGGTCTATTAGTATGTCTCTTCTTGTATCCAGTTTCTTACATAAATTATTCTCCTCACCAACTCTATTCAAGATTTCCTGATTTGTGCATCGGTCTGTTCAGCTAACTTTCAGCATTCTTGTGTAGCAAATAAATATATTGGGAGCAATACTGTAGACTGAATTACTGAATAAATTACGAATATATTATTTCCAACATTCATATGAGACTATTAAATGGACGCCACTGTTGATCGGTAGTTCAATTGCGAGACTTAAAGGAATTACATTAAAATGAACGAGGGCTGAAATGTATATGAAACAAGCTACAGAGCTTTTGAAAAAGGAAAGACCAGATTGAAAAGTTTCATTTCTCACGACGCGCGACGAATACGTCACTGGATGCGAAAAGCATCGTAACAGAAGTCTTGCTGCACACGAATAAATGGGTCATATTTATTGAATTCACTACTATAATGTGTCTAGATTGCAGTTCATTAAGAGTGGTAGACACAGTTGATACATACACGTTATATTTTAGTCACACAAGTTGACAAAAACCGCAGGGGATAAGAATCTGAACACGATCATCTTCCAATAATTCACCCTGAAATTGATGCAATCAGACAATTTTAACTTCAAAGTGGAACTGGCGCAGAATAATGACAATATCCGATCTTCCCATTTGTAACCGGTACAAAATTCCAGATACTCCGCGAAATCGTTTTACAATATTTTCTCACAGTACTTTAGAAAAAGAAAATTAGTTTCTGTGAGTTTTTTATCTCCAATATGAGACGCTGATTTATCCCAACGAATTTAATCGTTCAGAAAATGCATCGTTTTCCAAATACAGCATAATTGACGAGCAAAATACTAACCTAGAGTTATAATCGAGATGATGTGATTTTCTTTAGTAACTGCAACTTACACAAATACAGAACTTCTAACAACATGCTATAACGTATTTTGTTTCCTGTTTCCTAGGACTCTGTTCGAAATCAGCTCGAATACGTTCAACATTTTCCTCTGACGTCAACGGCCAGTGCTGTTCCATTTGCATATGCATCTAGCCTCTATTAATATTTTCTGCCAGTTGGAGACGTGTCTCTAGAGAGTAGTACTTAGTTAAACTTACGGCGTAATGCACGCTGCAATTAAAGAATGGGTACACTGTCTGTAAACTGCAGCACACATAACGACTTCTCCCGTGGCTTTGCCATTTTCGTGCAAATAAACAAGAGCCCTTATAGACTCTGAATGAAACTAACAGGCTAACGTTTCATAAATCGAACCAGTTTCGGAGAAATTGAACTTTTATTATCTTTTTTTAATTCCAGTAAAACTCCTGCAATTTATAAATATGATAGGTTTTTCGAAAAAATTTACACATACGAACTTTCTAGATTGCTGATGTCCTGTATTTATTTAATAAATTATGTGAACAAAGTTTCCATCACTATCGGTCGCTTGCGTTTATTATTCATGTAAGGTAAGCAATAGACCGAAATATTCTATATACATTCTTTTTATAAACCTTTCCTGTACTTTATTTTGACTCTCAAAGTTTTAATAAAATTAGGAGCTTTCTATATATATATATTCTAAATATTTAGAAAATATGAATTGAAAAATCTCGAACGGACTGGGAATGAAACCCAAGACTTCCCGCTTTCCGGGTTGATACTCTGACCACAGAGCTAGTCTGAATCGATTCCTGGGCCGATGGGAGATCCTTCCACTAAAAGGGAAATCGGGGCGGAACGGGTCACTTATTGTTTAACAATTTTTGTTAATTATGGAGCAAGAAAAATGTGTTCATAAAATTATTAAACAAAAGTTTATTCTATTACTCACTTAATATGATAGCAATATAACTTATAACAACGAATTAACATTTTTGATGAATTTTTAAAAAGAAAATTACAAATTTCTTGTTCTGCCCCCAACCTACCCCGGATATAATGTTATTTATGTACAATTAGTGCAATAAAATTAAATTTAATTTAAGAAAAATCTTAACACTCTTTGAATTTTATTTCTTATAAGCAAAAGGGGAAGGTTGATCGCTTTATCAATTTTTTCCTTCGAAAAGAGATGTTTTTGCGATGTATAGTCTTTACTAACATTTTTCCCTTTTCTCTTCCTTTTCTTTCTTAATCTATTATTATTGGGTACATTATCATGCAATTCATTCTTACAAGATGAGCCTAAGTTTTTCTTTCTTTTTTTCTTGAGGAATACATTACATTTTTACCTTATAAAGTAGTATCCAGTTCCGCCCCGAAATAATATTTTAGTTTAAGAATTTTCCATAAGCCTTAACGCAAGTAGATTTAAAGCTTATACGTAACTTATTTGCAGCTAAAGACACATAGTTTACGAATATATACCATTAAATAGTTAAAAGCGAGGAGTTTTCTAGATTACCTTCTGTCGAAATGCTGAAAAAATTATAAAATCACAGATGTGAGACGCCAAAACAAGGGTTTATTCACAAGATGCAGTCAGAACTTAGTAAAGTCGGCTACCGGGACAACTTCTTGGCCAGTTGCAATGTTACATCCCTATTTACTAACCCCCAGCCCTATCCAGTAAAAAAGTGTATCCCGTTCATCCCCGACATTCCCTATACCCGAAGGTGAGGAGACTCTCTTACAGTTAAAAAACAAACTCCACACAACCTTATTCTAGAAAATCGGCGAAGAATGGATATAGTGTCTCCAACATCGACATTTGCGGAATCGTCGGATTGAGCTAGTTCTGTTATGAACTGTAGAACTGACCCAAGGTATTTTAAGTTGTCGGAGAACATATTGTATTCTTATCTATAAAGACTAGAATAATCACTGCTTAATTTGTTCATGATTTTTTTTCTTGATCGAAAGCTACTTGATTACTTTGTTCATGTTTTTAGTGGTTCTTGTATTGAGTGCGTATGCATATACGCATATTTAACACTGTGATAGTCAGTTTTGGTTCATCTACAACTTTACATATTCAATAAATAAATAAGCTTTAAACAAATGAATAATTATTTTTTTGCAAAAAAACTAAAATAGAGAAGCGAGGTAGGGGCTCTCATATTCTGGACAATACTTGCATAGTTTGTCACAATATAAAAGGAAACATTGAACTGCAGAATACTGGCACTAAATTGGGCTAGTAATTCGGTGCGTATCCAAAAAAAATTTATGCCTTTTTTGATTAAATCTTTATATTTTATTGATTCCTCAAGCCTTTCACTGACAAAACTGGTTTATATTGATGCGTAAAATATATACATATAAACAAAGTAAATAATATATAAAATAATAATTACAAAAGAAATTAGTACAAAATTAAACAAAAAATTTACTGCAAGACATAAACATAATTACAGATATTTTCATTTCTACGTACTTCTATTGAAACTAAACTTTTAATTTGAGGCGTAGCACTGACAGATAGACAGCATTTTATGTAGCGGAATTTATTTCATATTACCTCGTCAACGGTCGAGCTCCAATCAAAAGCCACCACGTTAGCTTGTAGGTTTAAACATACGGTATTTATTTATCCACAGTTATTTATTTATTATATTCAGTAATGATCAAGTCAGTAAAACCAGACACCTCGGTCAGTATCGAAAGGTTTATCCTCCTAGGTTGCAGGTCTCAGGCATTCGGCAATTCCCATTGGAACAGTTGGACAACAGCCCCCAAACGCAGTAATGGTATTGAGTTGGCAATGTTGCGTCCTCGCAGCAACCTCAAATCATGGGAACGACAATGTCTTCCCATTGGGGAACTGTCCCATTCGCGGAACAACCGCCATGAGAAAAGGCTTTGCTCCTATAATACTTTTATTTAATGTATTTGTCCTATTATTTAAAAATATTCAACACATATGAATTCTACGCACTATTACAAACAAAATGCTATCAAATAATGTATAATTTACTGACTCGGTAACAACATGACAGCTATGTTTGATGCAAATTAACGTAAATTCTAGAATGCGTTTTTAATTAAATTATGTTAAAGTCTAACTCCCTTAGATTATCATACTAAAATTGGAAGCAGAATAGCGAGCTTTTAATAGGAGTTAAGATCAACTCTTTACTATGAACTTTTGGCAAAGTAGCCTATTTATGCCGTTTTTATTTTACCCAAACAAAAAATTATATAATAGAATTACTTCTCTAACCATCTAATATCAGTCCCACTCTTGACATTTTTTGGCTTTATTTCTGTTACATTAAATGAAAACTTCCAACTTAGGAAATCAACACCGTTTGTGTCGTCTACAGTATCAGTTCCATAATACGTGTGGCACTCTAATGGCTTATCTACCCACTGCTCTACAAATAAATTAAAAATTCGACGAGTTTTTCTTCATTTGGGGCTTTTCCGTGCCTTCTTCTACAATTCAGACTCTATTAACGCAAGTGCGATACACATTCTGCCATTGGGTTTCACTATTTCATTGTCTTTGAATACTTTGGTCATTTCGACATCCTGCACTTTTCTCCAAATGTATTGCGTGAATTGAAAATAACATCCACGCACCCTGACCAAAGGAAATACTATGCAGAGATAGACGATGCCTCAAAATGACAGTTTACAGACCCAGGATTCCGTTCGGGTACCTCCCGAAGTAGCAATAAAAATAATCTACACCAGTAAATAAAATTGAAATGTCTGTCTGGAAGTTTGTCTCAAATAGACTCCGAAACGGCTCAACCTGATTTCAATGAAAATTTGAGGGATTGGAACAGGAATTTTAACTTTAATTTTCGTGTACGTTTTTTTATAACTTGCAGGGTTCAGAACAAATTAATATAAATATTAATAAATCCATTGAACTGCCGCGCGAAAGCCCACATGAAATATAAGAGTTATAAGTCTTATTAGGCGTTTCTATACCGTTCATCCGATTGCCGTGAAATATTGAAGGCACCACTTCATGTGTTATTATAAGCGAAATTTTGGCGGCATGAGAGAGATGGAGGAGCATTATCGCTGCATCAATTGTTGCAGCAAGAGCAGCGACTGGAGGTCGCGGGATTGTTGTTGAGACATCATTTTTATTTCAAATACAGGACTGTCAACTTATGTTCACTTTTAAGTTTCCGGGGACAAAACCGAGAATCCGCCTCGCAGCCAGGGACACAGGTTTGATACTGAGGACTGACCTCAGAAAACGGGGGCCGATAGTCACTCTAATATTTCTAATACATCCAAGTTCCGCGCAAACGAAGTCGCGGGCATAGCTAGTCAGGAATAAAGGCAAACACAACCGGCACTACGTTCGTTTCACATTGTGAGCGTCCTAAATCAGCATGGACAGTTTCAACTTGTACAAATAGTTTACTACAACTTTTAAAAATCCGGTCATAAAAAATGACTTCTGTGTTTCTGAACACACTTCCTCGTTTAGCGGTTAAGATTAAAATTAAAATATAATCAAAACTCACGTACTGTATTCAAATATAATTCAATTAAAAATTCATTCCAAAATTTAAGTTAATCTGCATTATTTTTTTTGTAATGTTGCGTAGAATCCATATACAATAAATATTTTCAAATAGAATGTCAGATACAATAAACCGCTACGTGCTTAATGTACACATTAGGGCACAAGCGGGAAGGACGTAGCACAAGTACCGAAATCATGAGCTACACGGCGCAGGTTTCTCTAGACTTTGCCCTGTATTTAAAATTTTTCCGCAAAAAGAATTTTTATAAATAAATTAATAATTAAAATGATAATAAATCAATTATTATGCTTTCACATACATATTATAAGGTTAAAAATAAACTGTGAAAATTTCAGTGCTGTATGCATAACGGTTTCCGAGAGGCATACGTTGATTTACATAGGGCCTTTTTACTCCCCTTAATCCTATAGCCAGGGGCCCTTTCGTTCATGGCTGTAATAAACTTTAAGTAGTCGCGTGGACTTCACGGACGTAAGTTGTTGTGAGCCCGTATTTTTTCGTTTAATAGATGCTATTCTACACTTTGTTGTAATGACGTCGATTTAATTTTAAATCATAAATAAATCACGTATATTGTAAGGGTTTCAAATGTTCGTTTACGAACATTTTTTGAATATGAATAACTAAATTTTTTTGAACACAAATCTCTTGATTGTGGGCCTTAGTAGCAACGTTTTCCTGTTCCCGCTTTGAACACTGTAAGTTATCAGTGGAATCAACTAATTGATTCTGAATTTTGCTCCAATATTTCGTGGAACGTAAATGCTCTTCATTCGTTCGCGTTTGAAAAGGTTTAGCTAGTTTTGTTGGAAGTTGTTTTATAAATTTTCTGTGGTGTCTTGACACCTCAGTTTTCTTTACAAATAATGCACATAATAGACAGACGTGAGCAAGTTTTATTACAATAATAAGCCTGTGATTCTATGGCAATCGCTGCGTTAGTGCTTGTGTAACAAGTGATCAGTAATATTTCACCCACGTCCTCTAGTAGGTTTTATAAGACTACAAATACATAATTTTTAGTGCACATCTGTTAGAATATATTTTCCAAAATATCACAGAACTCGGGCGCGGCAAAATTTATTCTTTTGTCTCATTCACTCAGCGAGAAAAACTAATGTTTCGTAAATTCACCTCAGTAGTGTTAACAGGAAGTTTCTTTTAGAGACTCTACTTTACAGAAAAGCAAGCAACAGAGAATAAACAATATTTTTGATCAATCATGACCGCATAGGAAGTCACGTAAAAGAGCTTTGAAGTAAACTGAAATTGTTCCGGACTCAGAAACATGTTCTGTGTAATACCATGCGTATAAGAAATTTATAGACAAAGGAAAACCTGACCAAAGGTACAGAAAACGGATAGGCGAAAACAAGACGTTAAATTCCAAGAAATTAAGAAAACCCTCCCAAGAATTTCAACGCCATAAATTGTTAAAAGCATATTAATGAGGAATAGACGGAAGGTTAGAGCCATATAAACATTAAATATAAATGGTGATGAATTTAAATATGTGTGGGGCCTGCCAGGCTACTTAAGGGTTAAGTACCTTTTTAAAAGATAATGATTAAGTGCTTCTTACGCTAATACATAGGCTGAATCATTGATAGTCAAGAGCAAACAAACTATTTATATATTGTTTGAAATTATTACTTCAATAAAGGACATATTATAATCATATTTGATAAATCATCAAATAGGATCGAGTAAATTGTATTAGTTTAATGAGACGTTTTCCCTTATTGACTTACGGCAACGAGAAAAATTGAGTGACAGAGAATAGCTGCTGATGCACCAAGTAAATTTTTAATACTTTTGGTTTGACGTCCCTAACAAATACTTGTTTTCGAGTATGTGGGATTAAGGTATCGGTAGTAATTGTATGCAATCCAACACATTTAAGTTTTTACACAGTGTAAAACATGTAGTAGATCTGGCATACAAATTCGTGAGTCTCCTGTAAGACGGGCAGCATTTGCACTGATGCACATATCATCCTGATATCCATTTCCAATACTTTTCAGTCAGTTAGTTGGGATTCCCACTAACTGGTTCAGCAGTAAACGGCGAGGAAATTGGTTTTTAAAAGAAACTTTGTATTTCAAATAATGGGTTAAGATGCTTCGGTTAAGCAATAAGTGAAAATATATAAAAATAGTTGGCGAAACGGTGGCCTGGCAATTTTAGTGATCAAGTTCCACAAGCGTCTCGGGTGTTTCACATAGTCGCTTGGCAATTGAGCAATTGTGAGACGAAGCAGCAGCGATGTTGGGTGAGGTTAGTGGAAGCCGTTGAGAGGCAGCGTGAGAGCGAGAGGTCATCTCAAGTGGCTCCACTCGAGCCTCTTCTGCAGACACCAGGCAAGCCAGCTTCCAATACATCACATATGCATTATTATTATTCTGCACCTGACAACTTACCTTTGCTTTACAACAGTTCCATTTTCAAAAAAATATTTTGATTCCATTACAATATAAATGATTGCACATTCGGGTACTCCAGCAAATGAGGCAAATATTTCTGAGATGGCCAAATTATATTTTTAAACTGTGTATTTTTGTCGTTTTCTACGTGAGCTCTTTTAATTTTTCATCGCTAAGAATTCAACATCGTAGCAGAACATTGATGTCGATCAAAGAAGGGAATGTTCGTGCTTCTTTAAATTCACATTAAAAATTTTAGTGGAAGGAAATGTCATTTCACTTTGGTAGCGAAAACTTGGGAAGTACTATCTAACGCAAAACAATTTAGTATCTAGCTATGTGGGTTGCATTACAAATTTACAACCATTTACGGAAATAACACAAATACCCTACGTAATTTTATTTCAACTTACATACGTTTGGCCGAGCGTGAGATTTTTTGGATCTATTTCAGGAGGTGTATGTACTGGGGCATATGTATGTACCTCAGGCATATGGTAAGAGTTACCCACTGATCCCATTGGACCAGTCAGCCAGCTGTCTCCTAGAACTCGTGTTCCAGGAGAAGGGAATGCTGTGACCCAACAACAAACTCATCTCCCGCTAATCGACCTACCTGATGCAGGTTTTATAGAGTTTTTCCTGCACCTCTTTTAGGTGAATCACCGGGTAGGATCGTAAAACTATAGCCTCAGGGTCGTAGACGACCTTTGGCTATCTTACTCTATCTTTCACACACACACACACATCTTTTCATTTCCCTTACTAAGCCTTTAAAGGGGAGTTACCTATTTCAGGATCACCTTCATTTATCCTGTTACCCTCCTCCCAATACGGGATCACCCTTGTGTAATCTTTTACCCCAAAAAAACAAGTCACGGAGAGGGGAATTCTACACAGCAAATTCCTCTCCGATCATTCGGAACAGCGTGAGACAAGTACCCATCAGCCCTACCTACCTGCTGTAGGTTTTCCAGGGATTTGCCCTGCATATCTTTCTGGCGAACAACCGGGTAGGATCCTAAAACTATAATATAGGGACCCTAATCAAACATTGGCTGCCTATCCTCTCCCTTCCACATCCACCTTTCTCAATTTACTTCATATCCTATTAAATACTTAAGAAAAATATAAGTGTTTACATATGCAAAACAGTTCATATTGCTACAAGTTCATTTTTATTAGGCAGGAAAACTATAAAAGCTGAATAATACGAATCATTACAGAAAATAAAATTATTGATAAAAATACAGTACTTGTGTGCAATGTAAATTTAAAAAACTGTACTTACGTTCTTATTCTGTGTAAAAAGATTATGTTGAAATGATTCAAAACACAGAATGTTCAACCTATATTTATATTCTTATTCAATTATAATTTTCATTTGCGAATTATTGCTATCTTTCATTTACTTCATCGGGTGACGCCAAAAATTAATTTATTCGTTTTAAGAAATGATTCTCGGTTTATCAAATAGTTTTGTTTATTTATTGGCCATTGTTTCGCCAACTATTTTTATATTTTTTCACTTATTTATTGTAAATTTAAAAGCCATAAATCTATGTTGTAAATAGTTTAATTGTTTATTATATAACACAACGTTTCAGCGTAATTCTTCTTCGCCGTCTTCACGTGAATTTTGTGCCGAGACAATTTTTGCTCTATATATACCGTAATCATAGTTTTCCTTCAATTTCTTGGCACATATTTCGTTGAAACGTTGTGTAATAATAAACAATTAAGTCGGTTGATAATCCGAGAATCTTTATTAAATCAATACATCAGGAAAGTCTATATACATAACTCATAACTAAAATACTTAATTCCAATTTGATATGAACGCACTGGCATTGGCGACGTTGTACATGGAACGCAGACATGGTTAAACGATACTGTTAAGTTAAGTTTGCATCTCGTGTGATAAGTATTCGCATGTGTTTTGTGCTAGGGGAAGTTGGAGGATGTTGACAGGCAGCAGATGCGGGGTTGTCTGCGAATGCACCACGTTTTTGTTTCTCAAGGAAGGAAACAGTGCGGAACACGTGCGTTACTTGTGATTTTAAGTACCGTCATGTGTTGACTGAAAGCAATGAACTCAGTGCGTGAGAGCGTCACCGAACCGACAGGCTCCACGCTGCATCTACAACTGAGCCTTGTACAGACAAAACTTTTGCATCGCAAATGCGCTCCGGCTTGACTTTTATTGCGCACAAGAAACGCCGTCTGGCGTGGCGAAGTTTCCTTCACGCGTTACTGCAGATCTCTTTCGGTTTTCTACTACCGACTTTAATGTGAATGTATGAATGATGAAATGAAACTATCAGTTTAAAAATTAACTTTATCGCATGCCGAGGCACCTTAATCTATTTTAGGAGGTGTATGCATTGGCGCCGGGCATACGGTAAGAGTTGTCCGCTGATCCCATTGGACCTAAAACTAGTGAGACATGGACAAGGTAATGCTGTGACCGCACAGAAAACTCATCTCCCGTTATTCGGAAGGACACGAGAATAGTACCCAATAGCCCGACCTACCCGATGCAGGTTTTGTAGGGTACGATTATTAAAACGTAGTCCGGGGGCCCTAGTCAACCCATGGCTACCTTGCTCTACCTTTCAATCCCCCCCTTTCAATTCTCTTGCTATGCTATCAAAGGGGACTTGTCTGTTTCAGGATCTACCTCATGTGGCTTTTACTAAAAAATAAAATACCTTGCTCTACCTTCCATATCCCCCCTTTTAAATTCCCTATTAAAGGGGAGTTTCCTGTTTCAGGATCACCCTTATGTGGCGTGTTATTCAAAAAATAATTGTTCTGATTACAGTGATTGTGGTGGCAATTTCATTTATACAGAAATATCTAATAAAAATCAAAAATGATATTCATTAGAAGGTAGAAAATGTAAAATTTTGAAAGGTAAATGTATATAATAAAAAAAGGTTGTATGTTGTTTGCCCTGGGCTTGATATACTCCATCAACTGGCCTGCATCTTGTAATGTTTCTCCCTTATTAGTTCCTATACCACTCATCCGAATGCCATGAAATTTTGGTGTTTTGTAGTGTTCACTGTAGAGAAGGTTTCTGTTCATCTTTCGAATATTATGGTTCTCTTCATTCCTCCTTCCAGTCCACAAAGGGTCCCACTCTAAAGACATATCGAACTTACAACGTTGTAGAATAAAGCTCACGCAGCTTGTTACTTTTAAGGGCGAAGTAATTCTTAGATATAAATAGCACTTTGTTTAAGTAATGGTACTTTTCAATCGTTTTTCGTGAACGTCGTCGTCACCGCCGCCGTACGAACGTAACTTATATAGTAACATTTAAGTTTTCCCCGAGACAGATTTAATCACATCTAGGAAAATAGATTATTGTCGACACCGGTATATTGACACGTTAACCAAGTTAATATAGTCGATTTCCATACTGCGTCATGTCATATAAATAAAACATCCAGACAATGCCGGGCTCTTAGCTAGTAATTTATGAAAGTAAAAATGCGAGTTACATGAATCTGTCAAAGCAGATAGGAGATAGTTGTCTAGTTAAGGATAACGTCTTATAATTCCTGTTAATTCAGAATGGAATGATTTTATGTTTCAAGTAAGAACTCCTTGAAATCAGGATTAGAGATCAGGATGCGTAGAAAACTATTGTGAAACGATTGAGATAAACACTCAAAATATTGTTTCAGTTATACTCACCAAATCAATAGCCTAGCATGAATATCTGAATTGTGAAAAAAAAATTGTGTCCGGCTAAATTCTCGTGTAAAGCAGAAAATCTTAGTTCCTAAGAATCAATATTTTCAATGAATGAAACAAAATTTAAACTCTTTTAACACAAATTGCGAATAGACAAAGAAGTTGATTCTTCAAAGTAGACGAGGCGGCTTCATAAATATTCATAGTTTGATGTTTGTAAATGACTCCTAGTTGATACAATCCTTGACCCAATGAATAAATTACACCAGAATATTTACGAACGTAAATCTCAACCGATTAATGGAGACAATTTGTGTTTTAAGTCTGGCCTTCCTCAAGATGCTCTCTATCGCCATCCAAGTACGTCGAAGAAAAAGGAGTTCTAGTGGCTGATGAATCATCATGTGCTGCAAGTGTACGCACAAAGAGAGAGAGAGAAAAAAAAGAAAGATATTTAAATAATGCTTTAGGTTATAATTGAATTTGAAAGTTACATTCCGCATGTCTCGTTATAATATATATCCATATAGCATAAATCTCAGAAATTTGACATTATAATGGAAAGTATTCACTGTAGTTAATTTGATCTAAAACTTCACGCAACTGAAACTTGGCCGTGAGCCTAAGAAAATTTGTAATTATGTACTAAAACACAATAGGATCCCCGTAATAAAGTTAACTACGGTTTATTTGGAAAATATTGTTTAATTATTACATTTATTACTTCATTTTGCCATCCAGGAATTTCTTAATAAAAGTTGAGGGGACGCATAATTTATTTTAGTGACAAATTGGCGTTACTGAAATCGATTAAAACGATGTGCTAGACATACATACCCTCCCAAACTTCATATTTTCTGAAATTAAATTTAAAAATTAATAATGACAATAGTATTGTGATCAGGTGTACAAAAATCCGCCTAATTTATATAGAATAATGCTGAAAAACAGATGTGTAAATAGAGTCACTAACCAGCAAGTTCTAAGAAAAGGGAGAACAGTATGAACGACTTTGACCAAGAGAAGGTATTGAATAATAGGTCACGTATTGAGACACAAGTGTCTTGTAAAACTTGCATTAAAGGGAAGTGTGTTGGTAATAACAGAAGACGCACGCAGTCTACGAGACGGGATACAATTTATTTCAGAACCGTTGAGCACGAACTATTGCTTAAATTTAACTAAGATTTTATTAAAGTAGTTAATTAGTTAATAATAATTCAAAATGTTTTATATGTCACAGTGCAGATTATTGAGGTACGTTATATAAAGATGAGGGCAGTCACAAAATATATCAGGAGGATATCCTGATGGGAAATGAGTGAGAGCTAGGTGAAGGTTGACTTCCTCCTTCCTGGTTTTCCTTTTTCCCTCCCCCCTTGATCCATGGCCAAGGTAACTAACTTAAGACTCCTGCAGGCTGAGACGACCTTGGGCAGTTTGAGAGGTGTATGTACGGGGGTCGAAGACCTTCGGCATACGGTAAGAGTTGTTCGCTGATCCCATTGGACCAGTCGGCCAACTGCCTCTCAATACTGATCAAGGCACGGAGGCGGGTTTGTTGCGTTCCCACAGCAATCCAGTTTCCCGTCATCAGAAGAGCGCAGGAGTAGTACCCACTAGCCCGACCTACCTGAAGCAGGTTTTCTAGGGTTTCCCCTGCATTATCTTTAGGTGAAACACTGGGAAGGATCCCTGTCAAACCCTTGGCTAGCTTGCTTTACCTTCCACGTTTCCCTTTTTCTATTCCCTTCCTATGCTATGAAAGGGGATCAGCCTCATTTAGCCTGTTACCCGCCAAAACAAGGAATATCTTGGGCATACAATAACAGTTGTCCGTTGTCCGCTAATCCCATTGGATCAGTCGGCCTACTGCCTTTTAAAACTGGCGAAGCCACAGAGAAGGGAATACTGTGTCCCCTCAGAAAACTCAGCTCCCGTCGTTCGGAAGGGCGTGAGAATAGTACCTACTAGCCCGACCTACCTTATGCAGGTTTTCTAGGGGTTTCCTCTTTTAGGTGAAACACCGGGGACCCTAGTCAATCCTTGGCTACCTTGCTCTCTCTACCGTCCACATCCCCCTTTTCAATTCACTTACAATCCTATTAAAGGGAAGTTGCCTATTTCAGGATCATCCGCATGTAGCCTGTTAACCAAAAAAACATACTTAATATATATATATATATATACATTATATCACCTATATAGAAATGAAAAGGCTTGCACAGGATAGGGTTCTGTCAGTCCATCCTTGGGACTGAATACCACAGAAACAACATTATTTCACGCTAATCATACCGGGGAGGTAGTTCATGTATCTTGTACTTATAATTATAATGGACTGTTCCTATGTCTTTTCTGTAAGCTTATATCTGCATTTATTTAATTGACTCGATTAAGATACTCAGTCATGTCGGTGGTTATGATGGAATTCAGCTCTCATAAAGTAAGGGGAGAGAAGAAATAAATTAAAAAATATATAACACTCTGGCGCATTGCTTAATCCGGCGTTGACTAAAACATTACTGTTTAATTAATTACTTTAGCGGGCTAATTGAAATGAATTTCCGGACAACGCCGAGCACCCAGCTAGTATAGCATAAAATGAGAGGGGGGAAGTGCTCATGAGGCAAACTCTAAATAGCTAGGAATTTATTTTGTCAGTAAGCTAGTATGCGAGGATCAGGTAAATTATGGTTGAGGAATACATGAAATACTGTGCACCTTGTAACGAGAAGGGAAATTCAAAGTCCAAATAAATCGCAAATATAATTAGTACGCCCACTAATGGAATATGATGAGTCTTGCAGGGACCATATAGGAAGAATCAGATAGAAAGGGTGCAGAAAGGGACTGCGTAATTCATATCGGTAGACCCTGGGGTTGGAGGCGACAAGGGAAACAGCTTCGCTACACATTTTCCGTAAAACTTTTGCAGGTCAGAAACCTTGGCAGAGAATTGGAGTTATAATTGAAGAATCGATTCGTTTTAAGAGAGGACGGATCACTTTTTCAAAACCAAAAACGAATTTAGGCAATTACTCATTCCTAAATATGACAAATAATGACTGAAATAATTTACCTGCAAGTGTGTTCAGAACAAGTCTTACAATGGAAGGAAAATATAAATGGCGATAAACTTTCTCTAGTGAATATAGGTTAGTATAGCGTAATGCTAGATTCACAATCCATAAACAATAAAGTTTATTATTGTTATAACATTTATATTCAGGTATAATCTACGTTTTTATTTTCACGCCAAGATTAAATTATTATTATATTTATATGTCACGATACTTCTCCAAAAATTGATTTTCGACTAATAATTTTCTTTTATAACTGAAAGCTGTCCACAAGTCCAGTCTATTTGATTATCTGACAATTATAACCAAATTAAATAGATATATGCATTTTTATACGTTTTCCTTAAATACGTTTCTGAAATATTCAAAAGTAAAAATATTATAATAAATAAATTAGCAAATGCTGCTTGTGAATTTTCAAATGGGGTTGGATATTATTTCCTGAAGACAATTTTTGACAACACCGGTTCTGTGCAAATAACTTAATAATTTACATCAGGGATGGGTTTACTAAACTCAGGTTAAAACTGTTATTAGCTGGTGGAGCTGGAGGAGGGAGGGGTTGGTGTAATAAGCTCCTTTGTAGTGAAGTCGTTCCTTAGTACCATTAAAAGTCACAGTGTTAAGTCAGCGCATGTAAACCACGGAGCAAAGAGCCTTCTTTAGTATTATCATTCTATAATACATAAGACAGCGTTGCAAATCTTCTACTTTGCCTGCAAATCAGTTTGGTAGTGTACCTTTCGGTTTAATCGTAGATTCTGAACCATTGAAATGTTGTTAACCGATTATAAATACCAGGCTGCAAAGTGTAACAAATGGTGTCGCTGCATGGACGTAGGAGAGACGCTAGACGCAGGCTTTCTGCTGTTGAGTGATATAATTAGTGAGCCGTCACGAGACTTTCGACACCTCGCCATTTGCGACAATGAATCACTCAGACACATTACGAGAACGTGCACTTTCCCAAGCCCGTCTTCTGGAATAGATATTGTTTCACCATGTATGCCCTCTCACGTCTAAATTGTTCGATTTCCATTCTGGTAACATAAATGGAGTGCTGTGCTCAACCTACTCAACACAATATTAAAACAATTATTTTATACTTTAATTTGAGTATCCTTATGGATGTCACTTAGCTTATTCTAAGAAAATTTGAAATAAGTTTTGTCATTTTCAATTTTAAATTTTGCAGTTTCTCGTAATTGAAAAGCCTTTAGTTTCTTTCCGCGTGATTACTCTTAACCTTGAAATAATCATCAAAATCCAGTACTGAATATTTTTTACCATAAGTTTTAATTTTTTCTTACTCATGCATTGATTAATAGAGGGAAAACCAAGATGTAATGTGGGAAATAGTGGAATAACAAAGGGTGTTAGACTGGGAAGGAATTCTATTACTTGGGCAACATAATGACTAGGGGTAGTAGAAATATAGTAGACATAAAGAGTAGAATAGCACAAGCAAGGAAGGTCATCGTAGAAAAGAGGAATTTACTTACGGGTAAAATAAGTGTCAATATTACGAAATCGTCTCTAAAAATATTCGTATGGAGCGTGACGTTATATGGGCGCGAAACGTAGACGGTAGGAGTTGTAGAAAAGAAAATAATAGAAGCCTTTGAAATGTGGTTCAATAGGAGAATGAGATGGGTGGATAGACTAACGAGGAGGTTCTAAGCAGAATAGGGGAAGACGGAACAATATGGAGGACGTTAACTAAGACATGAGGGTCTTGTAAAATTAGCATTAGGCGAAGTATGTGGGGTAAGAAGAGCAGACGGAGGACAAGTATGGAATACGCTAATCATATTAGGGAGGATG
This sequence comes from Eucriotettix oculatus, assembly GCA_034510155.1. Lineage (NCBI taxonomy): Eukaryota > Metazoa > Arthropoda > Insecta > Orthoptera > Tetrigidae > Eucriotettix > Eucriotettix oculatus. The sequence goes on along the minus strand of CM067376.1, from coordinate 107,399,638 downwards.
GGGAAGTTGATGTTATGCGGAAATGAAATGGTTTGCGCAAAATAGGTTAGCATGGAGGATTACATCAGACCACTCTTAAGACAGAATACCAAAACAAAAGACACACGCACTGAAACGTTAAAAAACGTAATGTTTCTTTACCATAATTGGAATATCGTATTAAACAAAATTGATTCAATGTACATATATACATCGAATCCACTTTATATATATGCGTCCACTTCACCAATATCTTTAAATACACAGGCCTGCAAATGGACATTTTTTATTTTTTGTTCTGTTTTGCTTTTAATTTATAGTTTTTGATTCGTTGAATAAAAAATGCCACGATTTACCTTACATCATGTAGGTTTATACCAAAGAGGTAATGAAAATCTATGAAAAACCAGCAATACATATAGTAAAGATCAAACCTTTAAGTAATAATGTAAATCACGTAATATTTTCTCATTTATTTTAATATTATAAAATATATAATTATTTTTAATAATTCGTATAATGTCTGCATTTTTTCGTCCCAGCTCCGTTTCGAGCCTTTGCGCTTGTGAGCCACATGCGGTTCTTCTCTATTTAGCATCCAACAGTAATCTGCACCACAATAAAAACACGTATATCCTCAATGAAAAGCTCCATCAATCACTCCATTGACACTGGTCATAATCATCTTCACCTCCTCCTCCACATAACCTATAGACTACATCCTTCCACTCTCCCACTCCGGCATATCCTAACAATAATTTCTCCCTCAGTTAGTCGGCATCTCATTCTCCGTTCTTAAACCAACTATTCCTTTACTTATCTTCATCTGATCTCCCTCTTACCCTAAACTATAATAATACTTACCATAAAACACTAGCCAATCAAATATTATAAACTCAATTTCCTTTTTGTCCTGATGAAAGCTCTCTCCTTGCTGTTCATGCACTACACTAAGCTGGTTCAGATGCGAGTTCAAGAAGTGCAGCTTTGAACGCATTGAGCATCCCAGGCCTTTGAAACTTGTCAGCGCGTAGACTACGATTCCTTCACCATTCATTCTTCATAAATTCACGAAGAAATATTTGTATAAAGACGTTCCTCATTATTATTTTTACACGTAAACAAAACTGAGAGTAAATCATCGTTTCAATTTAACCTCATTTATTACAAGTTAGGATCTTCCTTATTTCCCAAAAAGTTTGCTAAAACTTCTTTGAAAGAATTCCAGATGTTATCAGGACGTTTTCTAAGTTTTCGTCGTTCATAATCTTTCAAATGTTAGAACCTACCAAAACAACCTTCTTCAGCTTTGCTTTGGACAGCCCGGGAAACTTACTGGTAAGATTCCTTGACAAACCGCTTCATCATTCCAATCTTGATGTGAAGGCGAGTGAAGCAATAATTTGGGGTCTAATAAAGGTTCAAAGAGGACGCTTAGTTCTTACCGTATGTAGCCACCTTTTTGTCCGAGTATCATAGAAATGACTTTCGGGTACCTGCACATGGTCCACTCAAATTGCTTGTAGGTGAGTTTGTTTAAGATCAAAGACAATATTATACTTCTCTTTCATCCCAACCGAGTGTCCAGCCGATATAGAGACGCATTTGATGTCATTGAGGTATAAAACAGCTTTTGAACTTATTTTTGACGAGTCAATTTATATTCTATTGGCGTGCGCCTTCATCTAGGAAATCCGGTTTTGCTACGAAATCTTATGTGGTGGAATTTGTATAGCATTTTTTCGTTTCCAGCACCCAAGGATACATCATAAGCACCTTTTATTACACAGAAAAGAATTTTGTCACAGATCTGTAATATCCATTTTCTGACTTCTTTTTCCTCCAACGCCTTGAAGGGTTGTTTAAAAGTGTCGAATATTATGAAAGGTTTAATTGTAGTCACTTCAACTGTCAATGTAATTGGCGACTTTCTACGAATCAGGGAACTCGTTGCTTAGTAGTGGTTTCACGAGACTCACATAGAGCATCCAGGATGTCAGGATTCGAAACCGGGTCATCTGTGATGCTCCCTGATTATTACATCACAGTTTTTTCACTAACCAGTTCATATTGTAAGAACAGCTTGATTCCTTCCGTACTTATTATTTTTGCCTGAAAAAGATGAATATTTTATTACTTATACACGTAAATTTCAATTTCACGAATTGTAACTGTACAGGTTTTAATAGCACCACCACTTTTTCTCCGCAATGTGCATGAACATCTGACGCTGACGTTTCAGGACTGCTGGATAGGGAATCGCGGATATCTAGATATTTTGATGTCGTAGCACCAATATTGTGGGTATTTAACCCCTCCCAGACCCCGCCTCCAAAGTGGTGGTGCCAGGACAAAGAATTTCTACCTGCAACCTCGGTTTACCGTTGCTGAGGGCTTAATGGCCCTATAGCGGCCCAAAAGAATAAGCTTTCTCAATAGCTGCAAAATTTTATGCAACTCATTTTCAGTCTTCTCGCAAAGCGAATCCCACAAATAAATATATTCGTACAAATTGTTCAGGAAGTGAACAATATCCGACACATGCTACGTCATGTGCTACACATTCATTGTCGTCAATTTACTCTGCATTCACGGAAAAGGCACGTGTGGTTGATCCGTAATTAATATTGCTGCAGTACTTGGAATTTAGGATAGGCGGTACAATAATATCCGATAGGCAAAACAAATCTCAGTTACAATAAAACGAGAAAAATGACCAGAGTTTTGTTAAAAAGGTGTTTAATTAAATTACTAGCGGTAGTAATTTTATGTAGTAGGAACTTATTCATATTGTATAATTTGAATACTTGTAATAAATGTTAATAATTTCCTGCTTATTGCTTATTCCTGCTCTTATATTAAGTATTTCGCTGGGATTTAATTCCAAACTAAGACATACAATAGGCGAAGTAGCATCTATCAACTAATCAACTTTCTCCCCATTAAAAGATCTCTGCAAATAAAAGCAGAATCATATTACACCAATGTGGACCCATTATTTTATTCTACTATCACTTTCTCTGCACAGATGCACTTCAACTATTTCGACAAATTTCTTGAATACTTGCTTGTTACGAAATAATTCATGTTTCGCTGAAATTTACAAACTAAATAATTATGCATACTTTTTGCGAGTTTTAATGATTCTTTTACGCAACGTCAACGTTTCGCTGTTCTTTTAGTGACATTATTATAATAATAGATACGACATTATAGGCTTTATATCTTTTTTCCCCCATTGTTTCCAATTTTGTTAGTTTACTTTTTAAGAGCCATTTAGAATAAAAGGCAAAGTCATCTTAGAAACGTCGGGATATCTAAATTTGTTAATTAGTTCTCTTTACTTTACAAGGTTTTTCTATTAATATAAGGTCGTATCTATTGGTTTCACGGACGTTAATTTTTACATTATTGTCATTATTATAGCCAAACCGGTTGATCTCTTTTAAATGGACAACTGCTCCCGCTGACTTAAGAACAGGCAACTGAAGAGTGTCAGCCTGGTTCACCGTGTAGGGTATACCTCATTCACCCCTGGACTATCACTGATTCATCATCTTGTTTGGCCGTGTAAGGGCCCATTTAGCCTCCGCATCCCCAGCCTTCAATCCCTTATATTTTTGGTTCGGGGGACAGTTGAAAGTATCAGTATACGCCACCCTACTCAATGATTTCCAGACACTTCTGAATCGCGTCTTCAATGCGTCTACAAAAGCGCGTGTGATTCCTTACGCCGAATAGCAAAAGGATGCATTGCCATGGACGGACGTCACGTTGAGCATCCGCTAGTGTCATGAATGAACGTCATCTTAAACCTTTCCTGTAAACGAGTGTATAGGAATAATAGAATTTTTTTGTCAAATTGATGCTATGTAAATATATGATTTAAAAAGTAGTCGTTTTAATGTTGACAATTCATATACTGTATATAGGATTTTGTAAGTTGTAATTTTTTAAAAAATATATGTTTTATAGATGAGTCAGGTTTAATTATGCCCCGAAAGCTATTTGGTTTCAATTTTTTTTAAAAAAAGTGATTTAGTTTTGAATTTTATTGAGATTCCATAAAAACATATGCAGTTACAATATGGTACACAAAATTCAAAATTTTGAGCAAAAGTAATAAAATATTGTTATTTTTCATGAAAAATTAGGAAGTACGGACGAAATCAAGTAGTTCTTGCAATATGAATTGGTTATTTTTTTATTATTGCAAACTTTTATCCGAAGATATTACAGATTTTCTCACATTTTATATACATATTTATTCGCAGAATAAATAATTGACATGAATGCTTGTATAAATTGAAAATCCATTGACTATCAATTTAAAGGCGAGAGAAACGACAGAGCTGTGGACGTAACAAGTAATTACAGTTTATAATATTTGATTGGCTAGTGTTTTGCGGTGAGTTTTATTAGAGTTTAGGGTAAGAGGGGGATCAGATGAAGATAAGTATTTTTTTTTGGTTAACAGGCTACATGAGGGTGATCCTGAAACAGGCAACTCCCCTTTAATAGCATAGGAAGGGAATTGAAAAGGGGGGATGCGGAAGGTAGACAAGGTAGCCAAGGGTTGACTAGGGCCCCCGGGCTATGGTTTAAGGATCCTACCCGGTGTTTCACCTAAAGAGATGCAGGGAAAACCCGAATAGTTGGTATAAGAACGGAGAATGAGAGCCAGCTGAGGGAGAAATTATTGTTAGGATATGCCGGAGTGGGAGAGCGGAAAGATTTAGTCTATAGGTAATTTTCTTTAATTGGTTAATGAAAAAAAAGAGTTTCCTCCTTCCTCCTGTGGTGTAATGGTCTGCGTGCTAATTTAATTAACACTTGAAGTGATTACAATTTAAATTGAGAAGAAAACGATTCCAGCTCAGATTAACTAAAGGAACGAATGACAGATGCAATATTTTTAAGGAGAGCGAACACGAATCTCTAGAACACCTATTATAGATTGTAAGTTTTGAATAGAATCACAAATGAAAGTCTACAATTAAATTACTTCAAAAATATTAATGTGAATTACAGTCGTGATCGTTTCTGCTAAGATCCCAAACACAACACAGTTGTGGTACCGGACAATGTTAAAAAATCCTTCTTTTATCAATTGTGTGTCTTAAACTGTGAATTACTCATGTTAATAATAATAATTCAACGTTTGATACAATGAAAGGATGTATATTTTAGAATATTATTTACAATAACGTACTGTGGATTTTAGGGTTACCTAAAGAATATAATATATACTTTTTTATATTTAATTGTTTTTATTTTATAGTTTTGATAATATGTAGGAAATTGGAATATAATGGATCTAATTGATGGAGCTAAGAAAAATTCATTTACCGGTCCTCCATAGCCCTCAGCACCTTTACGTGAAGGGACGTGATGGTAGTTTTCTTATAGTTTGACTGATTCTTCAATGAGGTAGACATGAAATTGCGCTTAGACATTGCGGAGGCTCTGCCGCCGAGAATAGACGCCACGGCGCCTTGAGCGCGTGCCATGACGTCACGGAGCAGCTGGACGACGCTGTTTATGGGCGCCATGGGTGGTCGGCGTGACGTCACCTCCGCAGCTACGCACACGATAAATGCCCCAGATATCACACCACCAACAATTTTATTTTAAATTTTATAATAATCGATGTTACAAAGAATTATATATATTTGAATGATCTGATGGTCAGTACTTACTCAACAAATAAAATAGTTTGTTTACACGGAAAAAAATTGGGATTGAATCTATAAGCAATACATTGATTCCAAAATATTGAAATTTTTCGATGAAAAGGGCTTCACGTTCTCATTCTGTGTGATGAAGTTACACAAATGCTGTACCCGTAACGAAAAAGAAGAGCAATTTTATTAGGAAACACCCCGTTGTCTAGAATGTGACAACATAAACTGGATAGCAGAACTGCGAATGCAGATCTCAACTGCATTCCTAGTTGTCTTCATTATTGTCCTAATTGATGGTCATATTCGTCAGATCACCGGATGTAACCATACGTACATCAAATTTAGAAATAAAAATTTAGAGCTTATAAGCAGACAATCTCTAATGATAAATAATTACAAAAAAATTAAAAACGCCGAACGCTTTGGCGGCGTTTAGCACCTTTATCTGACAGATAATAATAAAAAATCGATCTTATAACAATTTGCGTCTGTTAAACTTAATAATAATAACTTCGTCTTTATGAGGAGACAATCTTTAATCAAAAACAATTAAAAAGGAAATTAAAAATGCTGATCGTTTAGACGCATCTCTATCCTCACCCGCGTAGAAAAGTCCGGTATTTTTACATTTTATTTGTAATTTTTCACATCAGAAATTGTCTCATTAAAAGTTATAATATTTTGTTCTTAATTTTAAGAGACGGTAATTTTATGTTATATTCAAATTATAACCCTGTTCGGAGTTGGTGTGTTATTTCGTGAATTATCAATATGGCAACTCTAACAAGTGTCGTTTTTTTGTTTGTAAACCTTCATGTCGGCGTCTGTGACATTTTCAAATTATGTTTAATGAGTGGTTGTGATATTTATTAAAAATCTATCAGGAATTGTGTTTATAATATAAATAATAAATTACTAAACGTTAAAATATAGCAATAATTAATTATATGGAAACATACAACTACTTCTGCCTTAGTAGTCTACGCAAACAGATCGGAAAGATTATAACCACATTAATGCCGTAACTTCACTAGATGTGTACTTTGAGAGTTTATGATAAAATATATGGTAAATTGATTTAATAATTTATTTTAACAGGCAATGTAATTTATGAGATATTAAAAAAGTATCATGAGACACAAATATGATTATTAAATGCTATATTAAATACTATGTTTTTAGAACTTGTTTGGAAATTTTGACTTTGATAATTAAATATCGGTAGTAACAGTATAAGGTCGGAACCAAACGCAAAATTATTTATAAAACATGAATAAAAATGGGGTGAACGGACTTATTCTACAATCTAAAGATGTTAAGTGTCGAACATTAATTCAGGAATTGAAAAACTACGGACAGACAGATAACACACAAAACTTACTCGAATCAAAAATACACTAAAGGAGCACATAAAACATACACGATGCATATATAAAAGAACGAATCTTGCCTGAATCAAAACTACATTATACGTGCAGAAGCAGCTTATATTCATATATATGTACACAAATAAAGCTCTTGGTGAAACAAAATTAAGTTGTATTATAAATAAATAAATGAATATCTTGAAACCGATAATGTACAAACAAAAGTATTTATTTTGTACAATATATAATATACAAGTATATAATATCGGAAATATATCGTGTCAAACATTAAAACTTTTTATTAAAATGAACACTATTTGGAATATACCTTCAACTTGTCAGAGAATAGAATTTTTTATTAGCTCTTAACGTGAATCATCGATTTTATCACCGCAAATCAGTTTCAACAGGATACGTTTGATTCCATGGAAAATCCTTTAGGAATAAATGACTAAGGATGTATGGTCGAGATATTCTTGATTCTTTCATGTCTTGCATTAAATTATTATACTAAATATCATACAGGATATATGCGTATCCTGTTGGAAGATGATACAGGTTAAGAGCTAATAGAACGTTTTATTCTTTAACAAATTGAAGCAGTTTATCATATATAATTTTTCAAACTTGTAAATTTTTTGGTATGACAAAAATACAATTTCGTTCATTGATGTTTCTAGACAAATTAACGGCCAACAGCTCCTTGGTTTCAAAACAATAATTGTATAAAAAACTTAGTGGGGTTATAAGACAAAAATATATAATTCAAAAGTCAGCCATTTTAAATTAAAATTATAATCTTTGAAGAAGAATTTGCAGTTTTTAAAAGTTGATTATTTAAATGGGTTTTGAATTTTCTCTAAATCCCCACTGTTGATTTGAAATTTGTCTATCTATATTACCTATGCCGTACCATAAAAGAGTAGAAATATAAGTTTATTTTTTAAAGTCTGTTCCGTCATTTTTCAGTTTATCCCTATCAAACAGAACCGGCACGTTAACGCATTATTTATAACGATTCTTTGTACAGAGTAACTGACCAAAAATTTTGGAATGTATTAAATGTTGGTTATCAGGTAATGTGGCTGCAATAATTACACTTTTTTAATTTGGGAAGCACATTTCCCTACCTCAGGCTTGAACAACCCGATGCACTCCACATTGTCTTGTGCGGTTCTTTTAGGCTTTATTTTTGACTATTTAAATATACATTCTACATGTTTCCCTATCTTATCCGGAATAAAATGTTTCAATTACAAAGTAAACATTAGAGGTGTTGTGGTCAGCGCCGTAGCCCGGCATTACAGGGGTTCCGGGTTTTGTACCAGCACAGTTTACAACAAAACGACTTCCCATGTTGTAGTCGCTTATAACCACAGAGGTTTGTACGATTCAAAATAAAAATCATTAGACATTTCAAGTGTAGAAAAAGAAAATAATATCCAACGGTATAGCCAACTAGAAAGAGATACGGCTCTCACTTGCAACGATTCAATGGACAATAGTGAAACGATAAAACGTTTCACAGCGAGGACGTACAAAATTTATCAAACTTAGCTGACTTTCGAAAAGTTTACACAATTAGTCAGCCTTATGAAACAAATTATGACTCGTTTGAAACTACTTATGTTATTTTCATCCTACAATGAAAATAATTAAAAGCGACAGCCGATCGATGCTATATGATATGCGCTTGGAAAGCTGCGTGCGGGTTATAAAATCGTCGTAATTTGAAAATATAGGCCGATTGATTGCAGACAAGAATTGACAAAATTCACTCTAAAATTTATTTAAGATTTTTTCCCACAATAATTCTTGTTTGCTACTTTTTGTAAATTATTTCCATATTTATTTATAGCAGTAGGGAATTTAAAAAAAACTTATTTTCTTCTTCTTCCTTGACTCTGCAGCCCATTCAGGGCATTGTCCTACCGAGTAGACTGCGGACTGTCATCTTATATGACACATTTCGAATTTGGAGTAATTTATGGTCAGCGTATGGATTCTCTAGCAGTCTTAACCCCAGTCTCCCTGACCAAAAATTTGTTGCTTATTTAAATTTTACGAGACGAGATCTTTCAGCTTATCAGTCATCGTTAACGAAATAATACATGTAAACATTAAAATAAATGCAATTAACGACGCTTTAAAACATTCTGACTTTAAACATAATGCGTCATAAATATCAAACAATAAATTAAAATCAAAATTATAAACCGTTATATACAGTGTATATATAATGTATCGCCATTTTACATATATACTTCTATGTAGTCCCTTAGGAAGGTAACCAGTTTCTTTAAAAAATTGTCAAAAATAATACAATTCTGGAACCTTCTACCTGAGGCACTTGCGTCCATCTGTCCTATGAAACTATACTTGATACTTAATTTGTCGTTATCCTCTAATCGAGATAATCTTGAACATAAATAATTAGTTTTAGTTTTACTAAAAATATAAAGAACACCAAATGCCTTCTTTTTACATTCAGTATAATAAGGATAAAACCTATGTTACAACATTTGGACAACTTTTTAGTTATAATAACACGAGAGGAAAAATAAAATCAAATATAAAGGAAAGTATAACTGTTGTTAATTTTACAAATGTAATTTTCTTAAAATGTCAGCATATTGCATTTATAAGTCAGAGCCTTCATTTTTGAAATTTATTAATGAATCTCTTATTGGGTTAATATATATTGTAGGGATGGGTGTATTGGGAATTACATTAAATAAGTACGGTATTTATTTAAAAAAACTTAACTAGGATAATATTTACAAAATTTTCGTCTATTTTGCGAAACAATCAGATCTTTTAATAATCTGGGGTGTTAACCGTGGACGATACACTTCATTGGCGTCAAAGACAGCGGACCTTGTTGGAACATAGCGTCACCTCTCTGCCAGATTCTTTGTAGAACGCTTTCCTCAGTGTCGACAGGTTGATCTTCAACGCCCAGGACCAAATGACGGTTCCCTTCCGTCCCCTTCCACTTGAGAGAGTAGAATGATTATTTCTACAGCACCACGACTGCGTAAAAAAGAATAGAGAATCTACTTTTTAAATAGATTGTGTTATACACCACAAAATCCTATTGGTTGAGGCAACCACGTGATATTTCAATATTTCATTGCTTTCATGGTTTTCGATTCCCGCGCGAGCGTGACTACGAATTTTCCACGTCATAACCCTACGTGCCGAAACGCCATCCATGGGAATTAGAGACGGCATAAGGTCTCGACATACTGACGCAATGTCCAGTTCCCAACCTCGCTATCTTTATATTAATAATGTTAAGAACTATCAAATATTGCGTTTCAATATTTCGCTTCAGCAACTCTTAAGTTTAAGTTTTGTATAAAGTCGGAATGTTGTACTACATTATTGATTGGTATTATTTGAATTATAACATGTATTGTTTGAATGATAATGACAGAAAATTTGAGACGTAATAAATTTTTGGAGTGATGAAAAAGGTATTTAATTTCATTACTGATCAGCAATTTAACATCAGTCGGATACTCTGCTCACAATATTTATTTATTGTTGTCGATTTATTCAATTTGTTAATTAGCAGATAAGTTTTAACCATCGTCTATTACTGTTTTTATTTTAATATGTTTGTTATATGTGGCCCGCGGAAAATATTTAAATTCGTAGTTGGCCCGTTCTCATTAAAAGGCTGTCTCAGTCTGGTACAGATGTTTGTAGTTTTAGTATTTATTCAAGTACGAAGTAGCACAGGTTGACAGTGATTGATGGTGTTTTTGCAGGGATGCGCGAGAGGAAGCCTTACATGACGCCGCCGCCTCCACCGCCGTCGATCCCGACGAGCTTGCCGTCGCCGCCCGCCGCCAACACCGCACACGCCTTCTACGAGCACGTCAAGTACGCCGTGTGACGCCTGCCTCGAAATACCACACTCAACATGTATCACAGTTTCTCAGTGTTGACACTGTTCGAAAACAAGTTGTAATCGGTTCACGTCAGTAAAATTGTGGTCCCGGTGATGCTTGCGATGTACAGAATTTACAGAAACGATCAATATTATTGATATTCTAAGTGTATATCGCAACGAAACATTATTTATAAAATTATGACTTGTGATATTCACGTCTTACAGACCTTGAAGTTTTTCATCGAGTGTGAGTCGGCAAAGACTGCAATTTCGTTTCAAGACACAAAGAACTAAAAGAAAAATTGCTTATTGGTTATTACTTAGAGTAAAAACTACCCCTACCTGTGTTTGTTGTATATTGTAATTATTTTCATTTTGAAATGGATGAAAGTAGTTATTCTGCTACAGCATTTCTCTATCTTGATAATAATGTGAATTATTAATATAATTCCTGTAGTGTGTTAACTGATTTCATTCTACATCTATGAGAGTTTGGAAAACATTTCATGGAAAACATATTATTATTATTCAATACTGTCATATGAATTTTTATTGATACCCGAAACAATATTCATTCTCCAACTCACCATCTTACCAAAAAAAATAATATAATATAGAGACCTTCAAAATTTACGAGGGATGGATTCACATCAAAATTCAATTAAGTCAATTCCGTTCTATTTCTCGCTAACTTGTATTGCATTATCTCGCCTTGATTTTCTTAAGACTTCTAAAACGAATTTTCCTTATTAATGACTGATAATGACATTATTCCCTCTGTGGAAAAGAGACATAAAATAAACTTTCAAGAATTGATAGAAGCTGAATAAAGGTAAGGTAGTTCCAACGTTTAGAACAGTAATAACAGCTAGTCTTGAAGGGTTAACAATCAGAGCTGAAGCACACGAGTCCTACTACTACTTAACAGGGCGAATAGCTGCAAAATATTTTAGAACTAATTTCACTGAGGTACAGAGAACAATTTACTGTCTCAAAAAATTAAATGTGTGATTCTAATAGTATACTTTCTCCTTAATTCAATATGAACTCAGATTTTTGCAATCACGCAAGGTGCCCGAGAGACTGGCATTTATAAATCCTTTGTACACAATTTTCAAACATTCTGACTGACGTAGGAAGGAGTGAAAGCATAATGTTTGAATATTGTGTATTTAGAAATGTTTGATACTTATGTGCCAGTCTCTCGGGCACATTGCGTGATTGGAAAAATCTGATTTCATATTGAATTAAGGAGAAAGTATACTATTAGAATCACATATTTAACTAACTGACGCAGGAAGGAGTGGAAGCAGAATGTTTGAATATTGTGTAGTTATGAATGTAAAATATTACAGTGTTTGAAATTATAAATTACAACATAATCTTCATACTTTAAAATTTACAATAAATAAAAATACGGCCATAAAGTCAGCATATAAATTTATCACTATCAAAAGTGACGTCTCCATTTTCAGACTTCCTCAGGCGTAAAATTTAGCAATTCTTCATATTTCCTCCTCGACTCCCTCAGCCGAAAGGATTATTGAATGTGTGAAGAATTTAATGTCGCACATGGACCATCTCCAGCGACGGTTACGGCCAAAATTAATAAATAGTGATAACTTTATATCATGACTTTTTGGCCGACTTTTTATTTATTTAAATTATAAATACCTGATGGGGAGATGCCGTTACTATATTATAATTTAAGGAAAATAATACTATCATCATCAACACATTTTTCTTTTCTTTCTGACAAAAAAATTTTATTTGCTTCAGAGTGAAATGGACGGAAAAAAGTTTATTTAAAAAAATGTGTGGCTCTTACAGAAATTCCATACACATATTTGAATACACGACTAATAACTGCATCACGTATAACTACTGGCCGTCGTGAGACAAAAATCATGTTCGCCAGTGTAGCGACATTATCGGATTAAGGAATACCTAATATACTGGATACTGAAGTGAAATAGATTTGTCACAATGAAAGAGAGTCCTAATTCTATTTCCATGAATACTACATTATTGGGAAATCTTATTTAAAAATATCTTCGTTCAATTAGGTAAAATTTCGGAGCGCGAGCTAAGTCGACAAAATCATAGATACACACATAATACATATCTTTCTTCGACTTCCTCTAAATGGGTTCTACATAATGACCTAGCCCGGACGCGAGAATTTTAGTTACACAAAGTCTGTTAATTAACATAAAATGAATAAAATACCACCAAAGTTTGCCTTTGTACACTGTAATATGTCCTTTTTTAAACTGTAGAATTCGGCAAAAATGGTGAAGAAGTCATTAAATTTAACTTTATATCAGTCGTGCCATGAATCCTCTCTTTATTTTAAACGTGTAAGCTATTACGGAGCTTCTTTATACTGAACAACGCAAATTATTTATTTGCCAGATCACAAAATTACGCAGTAATGCACTCTATAGTTTATATGTATATGTGCTTGGATAAAAATGTTGCATCTATATATAATTCTGTGGTATCATCCCGTGTTTGTGATGAACTTGCGACGGGAAGTTCCGCTATCGTTGACAGATAGACAGTCAACCTGACGACTGTGTCACAGCTTGCCATTGAAACGTAGTTAACATAAACAGTGTTCCTTTTAGCGTCGACGCGATTGAGGAATGGGAATAAGCCTCACGGTTATAAATAAAGGGAATAAGGAGGCTGTTCGACGATTATACTTGTACTGGCCAAAAATCGCTGGACTGAGGTATTCTGAACACGCGCAGTCGTGGCGCAAGAGCATATTACGAAAAATTATGGCTCTTCTTTCTAACACGTACACACTATATTCCCATAAATTGATTATAATATTATTGGTTAATTGTTTGACCTTTGGTTATCGATTTTACCACAACCATATCACGGATATCAAAGAGAACGATGACCATTGCCGAGAACTTATAATAATTCCTGCCTGCATTTGTTACAGTTGGGAAAGATGGTATTTTTCCAATCAAAGATTTACGCCTTACTTTCTGCATTGCATTTAAATATCCACAAATAAACAGCTACAATAACAACTTTTAAAACTGGGCTCTTCAATGATCTTTTTAAGTTTTACAAATAACTTGTTCCTAACGCGATAAACTTACAAAATCGGACTTTTTGTGGCGCAGCGTGATAACCCGATTAAGCTGCTCACCCACTGGTAAAGAGTCTACCAATTGAGTTTTAATTTTACACGTTGGTCCAGGGCAAATTCTAATATACTTCTAGTATCCAAAGATAAAAGCTATTCAGTTTCTTAGAATAAGCCTGTAAATTATATTGTGCTTAAAGTACTTTTTATACAAGTTCAACAAAACAATATAACCCTATTTTTTACTCAGTCATAATAAATTTGGTATATTTAAACTTAACTTATGCATAATTCATAACAATACATATTTACCGAAGCTTTTGTATTTGTGTCATCATCTGCAATTGCATTAAAAGGCCATAGACATTTGCCAGGATCTGATACATCATTTCAAGTTTCATAAACATGTTGCCAAGAGAGGAGACGTACCTGCTGCTTATTTAATTAAATTGTCTTGTACATTGCAAAAGATGTTCGTAGAGCTCGTGAAAATTGTAATGAATTGCGCATATATTTTTGTTAATTGTAAAAATGTACAAAAATTATTAAGACTAATAAAAATATGGGTGTATTGTACCATTTATTTTTTGAACGAGGAAGCAAAATGGTACACAACATTTTCGTTCGGAAGTGGAAATGACTGTCTGGCTTATTTTTAATCATCTCAATCGTTTTTACGACGATTGATGGAGACTCGGATGAAAATTGCACTTTCCCGCCGATCATTTAGCATAATGCAATACGATGAAGACAATATATGTCGGTATAGAAATGATGATTCCCCACTTAAAACAGATAAGAAAGGTATTAAATTTCCTACCATGTTTAACACTGATTGGATGAATAATAAGTAGTCCAAGGAGCCCCATTCATGATAGACGATTAAAATAAATGAAACTAATAATTATTAGTTGTTGTTATGCGAGGGGCGCTCAATTAAAACACTTTGAAAGCAAATAGGAAGTCTGTGTCTTCGGGTAAAATCCTCCATACACCTGCAGTTGTTTTTCCTCGTGCAGAAGAATGCGTCATTCCTTATTTATGAAATAAAATGCTTAGATCATAACAAATAAAATGGTGCATCACTACTGGCAGAGGCCAGGGTTCATAACTTGAGCAGGATATTGAGTTTCAGATTGAAATTTGAAACTATGATTGGTTTCAGAGGTTTATTATACTATAGGATCATATAAGTCGAATGTATTTCTCTGCATACATTGACGAAAGATAAGAAATGTAGCAGTTCTCCCGACGTAAAACAATTTTTGTAATATTTGGAATTTTGTTGACAATGCCGATGTAATATTGTTATAATTATTTATGCCTGAACGTAATTAATTCCTGATGACAAACAGAATTCCTTTGCTGTTCGAAACAATGGAGAAATCTCTACTTACACTCTACATTTACCTCGCAATCCACATCTACTTCAGTATAATTTATTATTTCGTTAAAATCAACTTCACTCATAAACCCTTATTTATTTGATATTTCTTTCTCTCTCAGTTTTTTATTTCTTTTTACTCTCTATTGTAAATCTTCTGGCTTTCTTCTTCATTTTCTTGTATTTTCATCCACCTTATGTAGCAAATGAAAACTTTAGGTAATATTTGTAATAACAATTTTTGAAGTAATTGCTAAAAATGCCATACGTTACACAAAATTGAATTTATTTTACTTAGAATAATACTGAGTAAAATTACAGCTCCACATATTCATCAGATTAAGAAAAAAAAGATATACAGTGAAATTTAACTGGTGATGAATATCCTCCTGTCAGACTTGTTCGGATTAACGTACTGTCACTTTTCTATGATATGTTGATCGAAAATCGAAGTCGGTTCCGGTACCAAGGTACTGAACCGTATTTAATACAGGATGCATGATTTACCAGGCACGTACATATTAACCTAAAGCATTCCTCTACACTTAGAGCTATCATTGAAGATTTATTTTTTTGATCGTCTTCAACTGAGGAAATAGGAAAGTCAACGTATTATTACATACATAGATAACAAAATCAACAGTGACATGCATAATATGAAAATACAAGAAAGGGGACCGAAAAGAACGTAGGCCATCAATCGTAAGAGAAACTCATAACAATGACATATAAAACAAAATAATAAACACTTTAAATACAAAATATACTTACAGTAGTCAATTTGAAATAGAGAAAAGTAATTAAATCAGATAAATACAAAAGTGAAAAATATTTATACCTTAACAGGAATGAAAATATTGTTACAGAAATTCTTAAGACTTTAAATATTTCGATCGAGTTAATAATTATCATTTTACACTTGTTACTTATTTATTAATCACAGATGCACTGTCACAAAAATTCACTGCACTCAATCATCTCACCATTGTTACTTTGTGTGACTTGTCAGAGTAGTGATGAGTTCACGTCACCTTATGAATGAAATAAGAGAGAGAAAGAGAAAAAAATGAAAAATTATAAAGAATAAGTATTTAATAAGTATTACGTTTACCTATATCTTTATAATGAGAGTACGATTATGTGGAGTTATACTCCAAAACAACTGTTAACAAACCCATGGGAAAAATCATTAACTGAGTAGAGCGCATCAGCCAGTAGGATATTTTACATTTGTTAATAAAAAATAGCAGATTATTTTTATGTACTCGCGGAAGGCTGTTATATAGCTATAACGCTAAATTATGAAAGCTGTATTGATACATTCTATATTGTAGTAACGTTGACAATTGTTTATAACAGCAGACATTGTAGCTCAAATCAATGGTTTTAAAGTTTGTTTACAGAAGCATTTTTGTATGACGAATAGTAGAGCATAAATGCTGCTTGACTGGGCGATCAACATTTTCTTCCAATCAGCAGACCCATATGTATTTGTACACTTGCCTTTACTGTTAATCAAGTTTTTTTTAAAAAATCCATTGAACAGATTAATACATATATATGAAGAGCCAGTGTAATTATTTTAACGAAAGTATAGTTTGTGGGAATATACTTTAAGTAGTCGCCTTCATCCATCATGAAGGTCTTGTCAGAAAATACTTAAAGCATACAATAAAAAATAAAACGCGGCGTTTCACGGAGAAAGCGTTGTTCAGTTTTGAAATATTGAGTGCAGATTGAATAGCACTTTATTGCTCTTGACTTATTTAAGTCGAGGGTCCAGTCGTTTTTTGTGAGCTCTGCCCCGCGCGTCGGCCTGGGCTAACCCACTCACGACCTGGATACAGTAATTGGACACTGACACCTTCCAGACACTTATCCCACACACAACTCATTGGTTATGCTCTGGGGAGTCCACGTCACATACCGTCAGTACCACGCAGCTCAGCTATCTTTCATTCGCTTCAATAAAGGATACGTCAACTGAAATTCATTACTCGATGCTGATCGATTAATTGTATCCTCTTTGATTACCTCAACTAAAGTTACAAACAATGGAGAACTTTGTGAATGGTTAAGATATGGACATTATAAATAGGTTGCTTGTAATCAAAATAAAATACGGTGTACGTTATAGTTTATAATTTCTTACTCCTACACACAAAATATTTCGAAAACAAAAGCAAAGAGCGGTCATTGCCTTTGGATTATTACAGTTCTCACCGATATGAATTACTTCGAATGTTCATAGAATGCATATTACGGTTCGCGAAAAAATATATATAGCGCGCACAGCTTGTTCTGAGCAGAACCCACAGGAAAGTTTCCTCGAAGTACTCAAATTTTTAGAACAATATAATGCTTCTTTTCATTTTGCGTTTCTTCAATGCCAGAAATTATTTCTCTCCAAAAGTAGTTTAATGGATTTTGGGGGATCATTACAGCCATGCAGTAGTATAGGATATAATTGAGTAACGAAAACACTTCATTATTAAATAAAGCAATTGAACAACTGAGCAATGAAATAATAAATTTAAATTTGCCAAGGCTCGGTCACATAAACTAATGCCTCTACAATGAAGTAGCCGTGGAGTAAGCAATAAACGAGCTTCCTTTTCTGTTAAGGTATAGACATTGCTGCATAGTTAATGAATTACCGATAGTTTTCTGATGACATATTGGCAGTCAAATGTTTTGTCATACTCAGTTAAAAGGATGACGTCGTCGTTTCAAGACAAGTGCGGCTTTGAACCTGTTCAAAACTGCAAAGGGACGTAGGTCTCCTGTTTCTGAAAAGTCTCTACTAACGTAATATGTCAGTTCAAATTTCTCCACGTCGTTTCTCTGCAGCTTTTCCCTTTTTTCCTCTGAAATCGACTTTCAAAACAGAATTTTCTTCGACAGTATTTAAAAATTTTCCAATTTTGCATATTGCAAGAGACAGTTGCATTTATGTTGATACACGACCTAAATTCTGGTCACGTCTGATATATGTACACTTGAATTTGTAATCCTTTGGGCAACAAATTCCAAAAGCCAAACAGTCTGGCACCTGTTGTTTCTGCATTTATGTTTAAGCGCCCTCTGAGATTCAGAAACATTAACTTTTTCCTTAATTTATATGTAGTCTTATACCTTTCTTGTTCATAACAGTGGATGTCGACTTTTTTTCGATCGTTGTTTATTCTGCGATGCTATTTAACATAGCTGATGTGCTACGTAAATTAGATCATTGGTATATTGAAAAGATAACTGGGCGTAACTACAAAGCTTTGGCCGTTATCTGTTATAAAACAAAATATGATTATTGTTCTGACTTTATCACTAAGAATAAAAGAGATTAATGATTGTCTCGTCAGTAGATCCACAAAAAGCCTTGGAGACAGTTGGTGTTTACGTTATAAATTTGCTTTGCAACATGAGCGCTATTTGTGACAACAAACTTTTTATTAATTTGGAGTTTCAATAACAACTTTTTTGGTTCTACTTATGGTATGTCTGCTCAATTTATCTTATGTATGATTATATAAGCAAATTTACTATTTCATATTGTTATTTCTTTCAATTATACTCAGTGTTATTTACAGATTGTTTACACCTGAAGAACTTCCAACGATACGAACGAAACGTTGTGTTATATATAGTTTTAAAATTTTGTTTATAGTCACATCAACTGCAAGGTCACGTGTTATATTCTAGCTAATAAATATTGCTTCCTATAATTATGACTAACTTGACCGTCATTAACCTCTTGTTATCTGTTATATACCATAATCTGTGGAAGCACTGCTTTAGAAAGCTTTACAACACAACATCTCAAGTAAATATTTAGACTAAATTGAATGAAATACAGAAATAACAAATACTGACTTGTTGCACTTAATACTCAAATGAGTAAACAATGAAACATGTAAATTCATTCAATAAAATGAATTTATGATGCACTATTTTATAATATAAAAAACTATAAGTAAATGATTATTATAATTACAAGGTAAAATGTTTTACTGGAGTTTTATCAATTAATTTTGGATGACTTTAAGCAAATTTTAAATAACTTTATTTAATTAAAAATATGACTATTTCACAATTTCATATATATTTATTAGATTATTGGTCGGTTTATGAGTCTTAACTTGTGTACGTATCGTGTAGCATATTTCTCGTTATTTTAGATGCAGTACGAAAGGACACATGGTCACCTTTTAGGTAGCAGGGATTTGAAGGGCTCCAGGAAGAATTCCAGCTAGGCGGAAGCTCGCAGAGAATCAAAAGATATTACTTTTCCTCTCAGCAGCACGCAAATTCGCTTTTGGAAATCCGGGCGATGAACTCACCTGGCAAAGGTTTCTCTACCAACTGCCTTCTTGAAAATTTCGGTTAGAGATCCAAACAAATATTGTCCTCTCCGTCAAAGTTACTTGTTGATCTGATTCAGATCTCGCTGAATACTTCCTCTGTCTCGTCTCGTACTCATCCGAGCTTGACGATTTTATTCCACACCATGCGTGTTATATGTTTTTGTACTGCCTTTCTTAGCTGGTCTTATATTTTCAGCGTGGACCATGAATTTGTTGGGAAAGAAGTTGACCTCCGGGAAATTTTCCGAGGTTCTCGCTTCCACTGTCAGGATTCCTCAGCGACCTCCCTTAATCCTCTAGCACGCCGAACTCGCCACCTCAGGGCTTGACAGGAATTCCAAAGCATGGACTTAGTGTAAACTGCCTATCTTTCAAATTGGTCATTGATTAATTATGTCGCGTATCTTATGCGCTATAACACAAAATAGAAGTATTAAGTCCTTATATAATGCTAACAATTTTAGTCGATGTTACATTCATATTCTTCCTTTAAATTAAATATTATTATTTCAAGTATAATTGTAGGAATAATATGAATTCTGTATAAAGTATAAAGATGGATTCAAAGCAGACATATGAAATATTTTTTCAAAGAGGAAGGGAAACAAACATTACTCAAGTATTATTATTTGTGACTTAAGTAATAAATTGACTGAAACAGAACAGTACGAACACAAGAAGACTAAACTTACTCAATTATTCAGAAACATAATTAATCGTGCTGCAGAGCGTTTTAAAAATATGAACTGAGGTGAAAAAAATAGGTTCGTACGCTCTATTTTTTCTTGTTCCTTACATTAGTGCGAACGTTTATATGTAGGTTTATTATTGAATAATTAAAGCTACACTATTCAAGGTTGGGCTCGTGAAATGAGAGCAGAACGGTTTCCGGTTTTATATAGGAGATTTTTAGCGTTGCTTTCATATAATTTTTTATTACGTTTAACGAAATTTAGAAATTCTAATACATTACGTGCTATATACAGTCAATATTTCAACTATTGTGAACAGTTAATGCAACTTTCTCTACAATACGAACCTCAATTCGAATATTTATAAGCTACGAAAGCAGTTATCTTGATGCCTAGATAGTACAGTTAAATTCATATTCTGGAAGAATAAGGAAATCACTTGAAGGAGAAGAACACGCTTTCAATAACTAATCTAAAGCAAAACAAAGACCGTCAGAAGAGTAAATCCACTGTCTTCCAACTGACGAAATTACACAGTTCCTGCCGTATGGTGTGAGGCAATCAGCGATTTATCAGAAATCGCATAGTACCTTCTCAAGACTCTAAGTTTCAGAGCACAGAACAAAACTGGTTTGTTTTCCGGCTCAACGTATTAAGCCAGATCTCTGCTGCCCGTTTGTCTCTTTCCCCCACTGTTCTTACCTTGATAATTAATTTTAGTCTCATGAAAATAAATAGCCTGAGTTCAGACACCATCCTTTTTTCTATATTTAAATCGCCCTAAGTTTTCCAGTTCCATTTTTAAAAGCAGAGAAACCAAGTAAAAAATTTGAATAATAAATTAAATAAATTGGAAAATTAATTAATAAATTTGTTCACATTTTAATTTATGACCCACCATTTACGGCACCGCCTCATGCCAGAATCTCAAACCAAACTACAGGAATGGTGGAGTCTAACATTCTCGCTGTCGAGAACTATGTGTTTCCCTTTTCTCAAATTAGTCAGATTCAGCCCGAGGATAATCAGTGATTAGGATCTAATTGCTTTAATGCTATTTAGACTTCTATCTTCCAATAATGTAGATTATTGGGTTTTATATTTAAACTGAATGTAAATAGAAAATAAAAAAATTACCTTTAAATATATGGACGTAGATTTTTATACATTAAAATTTTAATTACATTGTGGTTATTCTTATATATACAAAGCAGAATAGGTTATTAAGTTTTTAGTGGCTCTAAAAAATAAAACAAAGAGAATTGGTTTTAATTTTAAAATTAGCGGTTCTTAGTATTTGGTAATCATTAATCTTTCAAAATGATGTCTGAAAAAAGGTTGCCGTTAAACAGTTTGCACAATCGTTCATACACAGCGCGGGATTAACTCGTCCAATAATATGCTCTGTTAGTTCAGTGAGGACAAAATTTAAACATATTATTCCAGTGCAATGCAATAAATAGTAATGCTCAAATCAAATGGCCGTACATTACCATCCGGAATAAGTCACTATAAGGTTCAGTGAATTTCGACCTGTGTGAGCTATAGCTATAGTTATACCTCCGTCCTGTTGGAACCACTTACCTTCTTCAACAATCCAATTGCACTCTGTGCTGCAGAAAATTTTATCACATTTGCCACATAACGTACGGAATTCACGGTTACGGTTACGCCTTCCGTGATCTTATCACGCCAGGTTGCAATGCAGCACACCAAGCAATTATTTTATGAGAATGTAGCTGCTTGCTGTTATTTTCAGTTCAGCAGCGGAAAAATTGCTTGTTCATAGAACCACTGATTTGGAAAACGCTTCGTCGTTACTGAAGAAAACTGCGTCGAGTGATCTGTGCAAGCATTTTCTGACACCGATTTTAGCAGTTTGGACTCAATTCTTGGAAGATCATTACGTTGAAGGAATGAAAATTCAATCGTAATAGCGGTTTAGCATCTTCTTTCAAGCTAAACGTCAGGACGACTATCACAACCCTGCACATTGCATGATGTTCTGGTGGACCAATAATTTAGTCATGCGTACGTCTTCTTAGTGTGCTAACATGTTCATCCAAATGCCTAACTCAGAAACGAATTGCGTTTCCGCTAGGACAGCATTGTTATGCATAATGATGAACGGTCGTTGAAACGTTCTGTTTCGCGACCACACATCGTTTGTTTATAAATTACGCGCGCATGGTAAAGCCACAATGAGCTCTGGTCCTAGCTAGAGCAATGTTGGCTACTGAAATAGGGTCACCAACGGTACAGAGAAAGACCATCTGCATCAGTTTAACCCTAAAAACTGCTTAATATTTTATATCGTACTCTGAATATTCAAATTCAATGAGAAACCATTTTATTATTAAAGCATACAGCTACAAACAAGTAATTTTTGTTATTTTATCTTATGATAAACAGTATGAAGAGAAATAAATTCTAACTGTGAAAAGTGAACATTATAGTAGTACTGTAGATGGAGAAGTAGGAAAACATTAAAAAGGACTGAATTAAGTCCAGCAACTGGCAATCAGGCAAAAAAAAAGTATTTTAAATTTGCGAATATTTTTATATAATATGATTTTAAATGATTCGATAGCTGGGTAAACAGATGATATTTCTGAAACTGAGTTCGGACGAATAGAAAAAACTTCACCCTCTTCATACGTTATATTGGCTGATATATGATTATATATATAAACCATTGCTGAAGCAAGTAAAACATATTCCACTACGATGTTTTCTCATTCACTGAAACATTTTTCTTCGCAAGTGTGTACTTGGATTACAATTAATATATTGTAACGGTAAAAGACATGTGTATCTTGCAATTGTTGGATTATTACTAACAGAAGACTGCTATTTAATAGAACTGAAAATTTTGCAGATAATGAAGCTGGAAAACATTTTTACAATTCAATTGATGTCCAGAGTATGATTTCACATATTTGTTGTTGTACTTAGATACTTAGATAAGAGGTAGCAGTAGTACGACTCGGTTATTTGAACAGATGTGTCGTTTCGTCAAAATTTAATTTGTGTACCAACTAAAACGTCTCCTCAGGCACTTTTACCTAATGCGAGCACAACATAACATGGGTTTAATCTATCTCGTGGCACTAATAAGCGAGAAGGAAAGAACATTTACTTAATATTTACAGGAATAAATATAAAATCTTATTATCTGTGGTTTGACTTCGATATGTTTCATCCCAAAACATAAGTGTTTTTGACAGTAAGCGTCTTAAATTGAATATAACGTAAAATATCTTCATCAGAGCTACCTACTACCTATATTGAAATAAGCTTTATCGTCGTTACCGCATAAAACGTTCTTGATATTATATCCAGTCAGTTCAATCTTTCATAACATACGTTCACTAAACTATGACATAGGAGAGTGACGAAAATTCAGGATAATACTTGGCACAAACTCGTCTAGAGTGCATGGAAATTTTTTCTATATTCCTTGATTGGGCAACTATACTATTTATTTATTTGTTTTAGATTAATGTCCATTTTATATTAATAAAATAGTCAAAAAATTATATGCTCTAAAAGCAGATTACATTTATAACGTAATCAAATATGTAATTTTTATAAATAATTCTGAATATTTTAAATCAAATAAATCATGTTCATATAATATATAAAATCGTTTATTAGTATTTTTGTTTATATGTGCTATAGTAGCCGTCGATAGTGCATTATCTTAATATACTTTTAACATTCGGTGATTTTTGTTGTGGTATCCAGTCCTAAAACTGATCTGATAAAACAGTCCATGCTAACCTATTTTGCTCAAGCCTTTTCATTTCCGCATTACTAGCACATCTCACATTCTCCATGATCTGCTTAGTGTAGCCCATCAATGGCCTTCCTCTTCTGTTCTTACCCCACTCACTTCCCTCTAATACTAATTTTACAAGTCCCTCATGTCTTAAAACATGACCCTTCTTTCGGTAAAAGTCCTCCATATTGTTCTTTCTTCCCCTATTCTGATTAGAACTACTTTAATTTACATTCCGTAAGTGGACTAAATCCACCTCGGAGCAAGAAATTAATATGTAATAAACCACTTTTCTCTCCCTTACCTTTCGTCCACATAAATAATGTTGCCGTTGCTTTTTTTTAAAATTTCACTAGTTCCGCAGATTTACAGGTGTGTTATTTACTTTCTCTACAGATGTTTAATAATCCCCTAAAGCCTGTTGCTAGGGACAGTTCCTCTCCTCAAATGATGTAATTCGTTCGTGATTGAGAATTATATGAGTCGATCAAACTTTATATTATGTTACATGGTATTATAATTATGAAATGTAATATTGATTTAGAAATACTTCAAACTTCAATAGCATGCGTTGAATATTTCTTTTTAAGACACGAGAAAAAAATTCAATATCATTGATCCATGAGCCATAGTTTCACCCCGAGCTAAATGAATGGTAGAGTCGAACATTCTAAGTCACTTTCAGTACACCCTTGGCGTGTAACTACGAGTATAAACCTGAAGACATTCTTGTTAAGCACTAACGACGGAAGCTGCTCGACAGAAATAGAAGTCGTAAAGCGGTGGCATTATTCACGCCGCGAACCATACTGGGGAACTGGCGTGTGCAGGATACGCCGTTCCTAAAAATGATAAAGATATGCGAATACATAAAAGCTAGCCGCTGGCGGGTGCGGGGGCGGATGCAGGCCAGCTGCGGCCATCTGTGCCATAAAGCAGCCGTAAACAGGCCACCCAGGTACCGCTCAACTCTTGCCCACGTCGCAAACGAAAACCGATGCTAGGATTGCCGGCTATTAATTTACTTTAACTTCAATCACAACTTCATTTTAGGGGGGTTTATGTTTCTTTAATGCTGATTGAGTGATTTAAAAACTATAGTGTTAATAGTGTTTCCCATTGTTTGGTGTTAGTAGAAATTGAGGCGGAATACAAAAACAAGACGAGTAAGTAAGGAAAAGTAGACGAAGAAAATTTTAATAACAAACCATGACCAACTATGACAACGAAACAGAATTAAACTGCAATCCTAAATCTAGTGAATTAACTATGAATAATTTTGGAAAACTAAGGAAATCGAAAATAAGATGCCCGCATGGAAATTTCACCCAATTTTACCCACCTCTGCGACTAGAAAAGGTCTCACACCACTGGCTTTCTATAACATAAGCAAAGTTAAAAATCCAGTTAGCGGAGGAAAATATAATTTCATGGTACGACCGTGGAACGGTTTATTAACATGTATTCCTGATTCCGGGTGGAATCACGAGAAAACTACACCCAACAACTCTCCGGGAGAAACTACGTTCACGAATGTATTCCTGAGCCAGCTAATAGGTAAAACAAGAACCGTAATACGAGTGATCAATACAATGAAGCTCGTACGGAAAGCGTGAAAAAATTAAGGATAGTAAAATCAATTATTATGTTCATTGTTGTTATAGGATTGAGTACAAATTACATAGTTTTGCCATAGTGAACAAATGGAAAATACACGTCATCAGGAATTTTCGAGAAACTCAAGAATTTACTCAAATAACAGAAAAGACATGCAAGGACGCGCAAGATGTTGGAAAATTTACGAGAAGGATTAACCAAATTAATTTACAGTTCAGGACCTTCTGAAATGTTCGCCAATATTACTGGAGATAATAAAGGATGCCGTTTTCCGTTGTGGAACAACGCAAGATGAAAAGGAGAGAGTTACCCTCGTAACGGCAGTTTCTTGCTTATATTTACATTACTGTAACACATTGTAGAGAGATGGGGGGAGGAAGGATTGCAAGAAATACTGGACGAATCCAGCACCTGATCCCTTGTATGACAAGTTGGCCTTATGGGGCGAAAGTCAATGTTTAGGTATCATCGCGCGATGATTCCGACCCTCATAGTTCATACCCATGCTCATTTAGGATAACCAGTTCCCAGCTACTGCAGGTTACACACACCCAGCAATAGGAACCGACACGAAGGCACGTGAGAACTGCACGCTGCTCTGCTCACGTCGTGACCTTTCTGATAAAACAGGGGCGCTACGTATGCAAGGACGTCGACCTGGAGGCTAGGTGTTCTTTCCAATCCCCCATTCCGCCCCCTGTAACACATCGTAGAGTGGCACTGTGCCGACAGGAGGAAAGAAAAGTATGTTCTGTAGTTTCTGCAAGAAATAGTAGCAGGCAGCTGTGAGGTTTGAAACGGACGTCTACCCGCTATTTCTCGAATGCAGGCCTTGTTTTTGAAGACACACCGCGACAGAATGCCAAGGCTGTGTAAGGAAACCAATGGATTTTTTTTCATTTCACTTCAATTAAAAATGAAGTTGTTTTAGTTGTTTCTCTGATATATATGTAGCTAAATTCTGGAAAGGAGTAGTATACACTTTAGTAAGACGTAAAATGAGAATTATAGACCTAATGGATCTTATATGAAATCTGAAAGGGCATTTCACCGGAACAGAAGAAATATTTGACAGATGAAGATAATTCTATAAGTACATATAATCCATTCGACTAGGAGGACGAAAATTTGGACTGACGTGGCAATGCCCTTTCAGGTGGCATGAAGTAATTAGTTAAATCAATTCTATTATAGAGAGAAGGGATGTAAATTTTTCGACTGTGTGCTTTTTAAACGCCCTTGACATAAATGGTCATTGCTTAAAAATGGATTGGTAAAACGTAGCTATTCTATTAATATTATTTTTCTTAATTTTCTTAATTTTTCTTAATACTTAATATTCTGCCGTATAGACAAACCTGTTTCTACGCTTATTATACCAATCTATACGGTACTTACCTTATTTCAAATTCGCTGTACGAGCTCTATAAATGTACTTTATTTGAGTCAATATTGAGTTTTGCGTTCAACATTCTAATTTCGTAACTGCATTGTCAGAACATTGTTGATAGTTGGATATTACTGTGCAGTACTCAAGACGCATGTCACCGAAAACCGCGCGAAAGGATTACTTTTAATTATTGACCCTTCCCTAAGTCCCATGAAAAAATCTTCCTGGAGAGACGAGGCACCTCGGTCAGTTAAGAGAGTTAGGGGAAGTCGGGATGGAAGCGGGTAGCGGGGCAGAAAGGGATACCCTATTTTTTACTGGATAGTACTGGAGGCTAGTAAATGGGGGTGGAACATTGTAACTGGTCAAGGAAGAAGTCTTGGCAGACGAATTGACCAAGTTTTGACTGCGCCTTGTGAATAAACTCTTGTTTTGACGTCTTATATCTGACTGTGTAATTTTTGTATCATTTCAGCAGAAAGTAATTCACAAACTCCTCATTTTTAACTCTTTAATTATATATATTCGTAAACTAGATGTGTTTAGCTGCATACAAGTTATGTATAAGGTTTAAATCTACTTGTATTTAGACTCGGTGAAAAACCTTAAACTAAAATTTGACTTCGGAGCGGAACGGGATATTATTGTATAAGGCTACATATTATGTTGTCCTCAAGAAAAAAAGAAAAGAAATCTGCCGACTCAACTTATGAGAATGAGTTACAGGATGTTGTACCGAAAAATAATAGATTAAGAAAGAAAAATAACGGAATAAGTGGGAAAATGTTAGCAAAGACTGTGCAGTTGCAAAAAAAACGTTTTTCGAAAGGAAATATTGATAAAGCGATCAAGCGTACGCTAAATAAGAATAATAAATAAAACACAAAAGGTTTTAAGATTTTTCGTAAATCAATTGTAACTTTTACCGCACTAACGAAGAGTGGGGCAGGACGGGAAATTTGAAAGTATCTTTTTAAAATTAATCAAAAATCTAAATTCATTGTTTTAAGTTTTCTTGATATTAGATGAAGTAGTTAATAGAATAAACTAAAGCATTTGTACTTTAATAAAGTCATTTTTCTTTTTCCATAATTTTGCAAAGTGTCCCTTTCCCTATATAACGCCGGGTCGCAGACATTAGGTATGCTGTAAGAGCTATTGGAACAGTCGGCCAGTTGCCTCCTAGGCTAGTTATGATATGAAGAACGGAATGTGCATAACCAGAGCAAACTCCTCTTCCGTCCTCAGAAGGTCGTAGGTGAAGTAGCAAGAGCCCCACCACCTGATGCAGGTTTCCTCACTTTTAGGTGAATACCACGTAGGATCCTTAAATTATTGGCCGGAGGCACTACTTAACTCTTGGCTGCTTTGCTGTCTCTTCAGTATGCTCCATTCAAATCACTTGAAAGGAGTTCACATCATGTGGATACCCTCACGTCACCCTTAAAAAGCTGGCACTACAGTTTTCACCAGTGGTTAATAAATTCCCATTTCGTCCTCAGGTTTGTCATTAGAGTGACGACAAGACCGTGAATTGACTCATGATGCACTGAAATCCTGCTCTGAAGTTAATTTAGATTTATTGTTGTTTCCATTAGTCCTCGATTGATGAAATAGGATACGTCATACATTACTAATAACAAATAATTTTACGAACAAAATAAGATACATAATTAATTACAAATAATCTTAAAATAAATAAATAAAAAGTATACAGTCTAAAGTCATTAAAAACACTACACGCACACAAGAGAGCACAAACACACACTGAGAAACATGAACGCGCGCAATTGAGTTTTCACAACTTGGAGCTGCGCGACCAGGAAACTGACCTTCCGTAGTAGCTCCATGAAACCAACAAACTAATAAGAAGAATAAAACTGTACAGAAAGTTTAAAGCTATATAGTGTGTTACTTTACAATTCATAACTTTTGCTGGAACCTTAATTTTAAATATTAGGGGGACGATTAACAAATTACTGTACGGAGTAAAACGCGCCATTTAATAGAATAGTTTTACTCGAATTCCCGAATTTTTTGTAGTTATTGATTTTAGCTTTTGGAGGAAGGCTGTTGTATAAAATTATCCCATATTCTGAACACTTTTCTGGTGGAGAGCAAGGCGATGCTTGTCCGATCTAGAGCTAAACGATCCATGTACTTCGCTATTCGTTTGAAACAAATTTATGTTCCGCTTTACAAACTTTAAGATTTCATGAATACATACGCTTGGTAAAGTAAGTATTTGCATACTTTTGACGTAAATTTTTGACAATGTTTTCATTAGTGTTCTGATAGAATAACTAGCTGAACGTAGTTTCGCAGCAAGAAGATCTATCCGCGTAGAGAATCGATTTTAAAGGATGCACTTATCTTATTACTTTTATCCTGGAAGATCATTTATGTATAGAATAAAAAGTAAAGGCCCAAGAATTATTCCTTGAAGAACTCCACATGTAATAAATTCCCAATCGGATAAGTGAAGTTGGCCGTCTTTAGTTTCAACTACTACTTGTTGTTTACGGTTTGTAAGATTCACAATAAGCTAATTTTCTATTGCTATGTATATATATATATATATATATATATATATATATATATATATATAACTTAATTCCGTTGTGATAAATAATGTATAATAGAAATCCAGATTTTAAAAAAAACGTAAAAATTTCACTAGCCCTGATCGCTGTGTGCATTGTGTACTCTCCAACGAAATGAGCCAAAATAATCTGAATGACTAATAGGGCAGAAAGACGTCAAAGGGATCGCCGCTACAAGGAAGCGGCCTCTCCTTATCACGAGAACTGCGATGCGATGAAAGCCGCACCTAAATATAGACTCTCCTCTGCATCGTCCGCAGGATCATGTGGATCAACCAACACAATCGTAGGTACCATGCTTTATACCTAAAGTCTATAAAGACAACAACTGTTAGTTATTAAACCTCATGAAAATTACAAGAAATGGAAATTATTTAGTCATCTTATACTAAAATAAATATTGGGAAAATAATGCGGAAACCTAAATTCACGTAGAAATAGAATTAAATATATTGTACTAGTAACATCAAACTACAGATTATGAACTAAGTTTATTCCTTTCACCTTGAAAATGGAGAATTTTTGCACACCGTGTAAGCATATATTCGGACTCGAGATCCTCTATTTCAGAAATTTTAGCTTCAAAGGTTGCATCAAACTAGTCTAAGTACTAAATACCACAACAGCTTCAATAGAATTATAGAGATCACTAACCAAAACTAATCGGTTTAGCAGTGGAAAAAATCCCGTGTATCCGTGGAATGTCCATAAAATTTTATATGTTCTGAATTCTTTTAAAGAGTTGTTAAAATGCTTGACAAACCTGTTTTTATCTTCTTTCTAGCATTCCATACTAACAAATGTGAATATATCCTATAACCGAATCTGTCCGAATCAAATAAGCGAGTAAGTATAGTAGTTGTAGTAGGGAAGACACGTTTTCGAATTACATTGCGTTATTCAGATTTGGTAATTATCTACTGTACCCAAATGATTCAAACAAATACTGGACTAAATCAGAGCGTCTATCATCTACATATTTTCAAGAAAACTGAGAGTTACACGTGAAAGACACTGCCTCAAATGCAGAATGTGTCACTTGAATTGATCTCTGTAGATTTAAATTCAACCCGAACAATAGAAGTTCATAAGCACTTGGCATGGGATTGATGCACTTTGCCTTTCCTTGATTATTGCTTACTTTACTGCGAGGGTTCACCGACTATTTGGCCCCTGCCAAGAAAGCAGCCAAGAAGCAACGAAATAGAAGATATAAGAGAGCTTGTTTCATCCATAAACAAGGTAGTCGTAATAGGGAGGACTCTTTCCTTGGTCGGCCAGGATGACTGCCAGGCTGTCATCTTACATGGCACATTCCAATTTTTTTTTCATGAGGCCAGCGAGCCAATTGTGCTTCAATCTTATCCCTAGTTTTCTTGGCCTTGCCCATACCGGGATTCGAACCCTAGGCTTCTGTGATTTGAGGTGGTGACACTGACAACTACGCTACAGCAGAATGGAAAAATATCAAGGTTAAGCTTCAGAAAAATAATTTTTAGACAAAATACTTAAACTAGAAGTACAGTTAAAGAAAAGAGGACAGTTCAATAAGATTTGCATTATTTTAAATAAGTAACGTCTGTAAAAAAGGGAAAGTTAAAATGTTTTCTTATTTTTCACGAGTTTAAGGAGCTTTTAGAGATATCTCCAAATTCAGGTCAAATTAGTATATTATAAGAACTTGGATTTTGACTTATGTACTCAAGACTTTTACGTATTTTTTGTTTCTATGCATCCTACTAATATTATTTAAGGAATTATAATGCTGCATCACAAAAGATTTGCTTCCCAAATAGATGATTATGACACTAATATACATACTATATTTTTACTTAATTTGCCAAAGAATTAAACTCTTATCTACACCCTCGAATCCGGAGACAATTATATTCATAACTCTACATATTTTTTGTCATTTAACATATTCCAAAATAGTAATTTAGTCTCATTTCAATAATCCTCATAATTGTGTTAATATATGCCAATAACACAATCCTATGTACATTAATTTTTTCGAAAAAATAGCTGAAATTTCAGCTCAGCGGCCATTATCTACCAAAATTATCTCATCGTTCACGCAGTTAAACTCGTTAAACATACAATCTTCGTAATTTCTTGTATACACAGACAGGCGAACGCAAATAATGCAGAATTATGAGGACTATGAAAATGTGACTAAATTGTTTAATATGAAATAGTATAGTAAAATACCAAAATTATTCGTAGTCACTAATTAAAATTTGTGTCAGCCTAAAAATAATAAGTCTCGTAATTTCAAGAATATTTATATTTTACAAACATATGAGGCGTTGCGTATACCAGCGCAGAACTCAACATTAGTATTTTTATTATTAGTATTATTTCTAGTATCTTGGGAGGTTGAAGAATAAGAAGGCAATTTTTTGCTGAGTTCGCAAATATTCTAAAAATTATACGATCGTAAGCCCAGAAATACTCGAAGGTACACATTAAAAAAATTTTCAACCCATATTAACTGAAAATTTGGGCATGAGAAAGCTGTGCGCACGTTTAGCGCCGCGTTTGTTTACAATGAAGCAAAAAAGCATCGTGAGGATACAGGATATCGGAGATATTGAACATATCTCGTAAAAATGTATGGAGCTAAATGGAGACTACGTTTATATTGAAAGAAATTTTTTCCAATTCTTTTTAGGTTACTAGATCAGGTACTGTGCAAATAATGTACATCAACAAACAAATAGTAGGCGAAATTGAGCAGAGACCAAGCTCAATATACACAAGGAAACTCTGTCCAACAAATGTAATGTGTATCTCCCAAAAATTACAAGCGTTACCGTGGGAAAATATTTTAAATAAAAATAATTTCAAAAATGCTGACAGCATGTTCCAGGCATTTCTAAAGATATTTCTCTCCATAATAAACGAAATTGCTCCAGAAAGAAAAATCACTAAACAAATTCAAAAAAAGCGTACTTCTTGGATCACCACAGGAATAATAAAATCACGCGATAAACTTTGCTATCTCCATAAAATGAAGCATTTGAACTCATCACCCCAATTCTTAGAGTACTTTGCAAAATATAAGAGAATATATAAAAATGTTCTCATAGCCGCAAAAAAACTTAACACGTCAAAAATAATAACAAATTCAAATAATAAAATCAAAGCTACGTGGAAAATCATAAACGATGCTACCGGTAAATTGAAGAAGAATAATCCTCAAACTTCACTCTTCCATGAAGGACAAGTTCTTACCGATAAGGAAGCTGCTTCAAAATTTAATTCACATTTCGTAAATATTCACAACCAATTCAATAACAGTAATCTATTAGATTGTGACTACCACGACCTCTTACGTAACGTAACTACTAAAACTCCTAATTCTATTTTCCTAGAACCAGTTACCTTAAAGGAACTGAAAACTATAATAAATAACATGAAATCATCTGCTGCAGTTGATATATACGGCATCAGCAGCAAATTGATAAAGCAATGCTCCGAGGCAATTGCCTTTCCAATGCAAATAATTATTAATGCATGCTTTTCCATGGGAGAATTTCCCGATTCTCTTAAACTAGCGAAAGTTATTCCAATCTATAAGAAAGGGTCGCGCTCAGATGTATCGAACTACAGACCCATTTCATTACTCCCCATCTTCTCTAAAATAATAGAAAAAGTTGTACAATCACGAATAGTAAATTTTATGGAAAAACATTCTATTATAGACCCGGCTCAACATGGATTTCTCAAAGGCAAATCCACTAGTACCGCCATGTACGAATTTGTACAAGACGTCCAGAATTCAATTGATCAAAAATTAAAAGTGACAGGTATATTCGCAGATCTATCTAAAGCGTTTGACTTAGTCGATCACAATATATTACTCAATAAACTCAAATATTACGGTATCAGAGGAAACGCATTTTCACTCATCCATTCATACTTGAATAATAGAAAGCAAGTAGTGGCTATCCAGAACCAAAACGGTAGAATTACTCTTTCAGACTGGAAGGAAATATCTTGTGGTGTACCACAAGGATCAATACTAGGGCCGCTTTTGTTTATTTTGTATATTAATGACCTTCCTCGAAACATTCATCCTTTAAAAACAGTGTTGTATGCGGATGACACTAACGTAATTGTTTCCGATAGTGATATAAACGCTCTCAATGTCAAAGTTGAAAACACTTTAGGAATGTTAAAGCAATGGTTCACTGCAAATAAGTTAACTCTTAATACCGAAAAGACTAAACTACTACAGTTTTCATCAACTGTTAATTCTTCTGTGAAAGACAAGAGATTCGCTAATGACGCGTCGTTTCTTGGCCTTCAAGTTGACGATAACCTACGGTGGAATCGTCATGTCGAAATACTCACAGGCAAACTTAGTTCCGCGTGCTACTCAATAAAATTACTAATGCAGCAAGTTGATCCTAAAACCGCGATTATGGTCTATTATGCCTATTTCCACTCAAATATGTGCTACGGAATAACGAGTTGGGGTAATTGCCCTCGAAGTTCTGACGTTTTCAAGTTACAAAAAAGAGTTATAAGAATACTATGCGCGAAAGATTGTAGGGAACATTGCAAACCTCTATTTAAAAGCTTAGGAATCCTAACGCTTCCGTGCGTCTACATACTAGAAATTCTAAAATTTGTAAAACGTAATTTCAGCCTTTTCCAAAGCAACGGGCATTATCATCAACACGGTACTAGAAACCGATCAGTCCTCAGAGCTGATAAACATCGCCTTCACCTTTACGAGAACAGTATCCACTGCTCCGGAATAAAACTCTACAACAGCCTTTCGGACAACATAAAAAATTTAAACAGTTATAATCAGTTCACTAAAGCATGCAAGAATCTCCTGCTAGAAGGAGTTTATTATTCTATTCCTGAATTTATCAATCGGTCTGAAAGTAATTAAAGTCTATTTTTGCAAAAGTGCTGAATCAGTGGTCATCATATGCAAACAATATCAGGTGTATATTATACGTTATCCTCTCATTAACGGTCTTTTCTTCTTTGTTTCATGACCTAAATTGACGAGATCTGCTGGAGCCTGATTTCCCACGGATCTACACACGTGTGTTTCAAAGTGTAGTGTATTGTGAAGTGTGAAGTGCGTGGATCTCTATTATACCGCTATAGTGTTCAAATTGACATTGTTTCTCTAGAAATTATATCTTTTGTATATGTTATGTATACTTTCTTTTATTTGTCTATCATTGTATACATAATTTCTTTTACTATCTCTCTTATTGTTTTGTACTCATATTCTTGATATGTTGTATTCATATTTTGTTTGCTCTGCTTTGTTTTTATTTTTTATTTATCATTGTATACATAATTTCTTTTACTATCTCTCTTATTGTTTTGTACTCATATTCTTGATATGTTGTATTCATATTTTGTTTGCTCTGCTTTGTTTTTTTTATTTATCATTGTATACATAATTTTCTTTACTCATATGTTGTATCCATATTTTGTTTCTTATATTCGTATTCTTAGTGTGATATGTAACATATTCTTTGACTTGTCCTATTTCCTCAATAGAGGACTAATGGATCCAATAAATCTTATCTTATCTTATCTATCTGATACGAAAGTGAACTTGCCATCCACTCCCTACCTATCATTTTCCCTGTGCCCCAATACAATTAAAGGATATTCGAATATACTGCCATATTTTCAATTAGCATTATCAACGTGCCGCATAACCATTCTGCGAACTTAATCTGGAACGATGTACACGCTAACCAAGAGTGGCTGAGAATGATTTCGGCCAAGTGAGCAATCTTGCGGAAATATGAGAAAATTAAGTGATATTCACTTGTTATTTACCGAGCTTCGAGTAATCCGGTGTCATTTTTCTCTACTCGTTATTCGCGATATTTTTCTACTACTTTTTTCTCACAAATACCATTTGCCTCAGTTCGCCGTTCGTAGCCTTAATACATATAAATGTTCATTTTTGGTGAAATAAACGTAAACTGAAATAAGTAACATCACAATACGACTGTAGAAAGCGATCAGTTATATATTGCGTAAACTTAAATACATTTAATAGCGTTACTTACAAAACATTAAATACTACAGACGTTTGAATTTAAGTATATTGTATATGTGAGTGTCTACGTTTTAATTTTATAACATTTTTATTGGTCTGTATTAGTTAACAGTAAATAATCCCCCTCCCAGTACGCACTTAAACTATCAACAATGGTTTTCTTTATTGAGTGGAGGGAGGTCAGACGCAATGAATGGGTGTTGTTGGCACTCTCTTAGTCTGTCACCAGTGCTCAGATAATTATCAGATTGGCCAGTGACCTCTTGGTGGCTCGTACTGAACGACCCTCTGTGAGAGAAGTGCTAGGTGTCGCCGCTTAGAGCCTCATGTTATTTATATCAGGCAGGTCAAATAAATTACTTCATGTACGTTAGATACGCAAAAGTATTGTAAAATGTAGTATCCATAACCCGGCTCGTACACTCTGAAACATAAATTGAAATTATTATAATTTCTGTTTTTATAAATTATTTTCTCGATACATTAAGCTTTTGTTGGACCTTACGTTACTCTTCCATATCTTTTCTATATACCTACTGTGGTGGGTTTCTCGACTTCGGCCTTAATGTGGTTAGTATTCTAGTGGAAGGAAATTTAATTCAAGATAGTAAGTAAAATTACATTGATTTTATTTGTATTATAAAATTATTCATTAATTATTGTATGATTAAATATAAAGTAAAATTATTGAATAAAAGTACATTGAATTATCAATAAGCTCCGTGTAGCAGCAAATTGAGATCTAGTTGATCGGGGAAATTGTGGAAAATGGTCAAAATGGGGGGACACCGATATAAAAACACTCAGTCTATAGCCAGGTGGAGAAACGTAAATGTAAGTACTTTACCCAGGCTGGATTTCGTGCGGATGATGTCACGGCTGGCCAGGTCAAGTCACAGCAATTCACCCGGTGTCGTGAGGTAATGGTTCTCTTGTGGAGATTATCCTCTCCGTCCGCGGTTCCAGGACTAGCCTGCGTGAGCTTCTACACGCGATCTCCTTTTTATTTACAAATCGTGTCATAAATATCTCGACCGTTTCTTGTTGTTGTTTGGTCGGCAGAATATGCTTCTCTAAGGGAAATGTCCTGCCCCGCACGTGTCTGTCCGTCAACTTTGCGGCTCTTCCCCAAATTTATAGTTCACTCCATTTACGACTTCTCGTCCGGCTAATGTTATAATAATTTGACCTAACATTTATTAAAATCGGAATATTCTCAATTTGCTCTTAGTCGGAAGTAGACGATTTTTATTACACTAAGTACATAAAATAAACATATGCACAAGTAATAATATAAAAGAAAATATAAAACATTGTGTAATTGCACAGAAGAATATTTCAGTACCTCATGCTATTATTTGAAATGTCAATAATAATGAAGACGCGGATGTTTGGAGGAATACAACAGTAGTGCCTATATATACTGCAGTGTAACTTCCGTAATATCCAAACAGTTGGAGAAATTATTAGTGGAGTATTTACGTAGACACAGGGACGAAACGGGGTTGGTTACATAGTGCGAGAGTCAATGACCAACGGAATGTCAAGATATATTACATGTGATAGTTGAGGAGGGGAAGAATTTATGACTTTTCAAAGGCATTCGACCAAATGTTGCGTCATATTTATTAGCTAAATCGGAAAAATCGAGTATTGACAAACCGCGTACTAATCTGGTTTCGCGAGTTTCTAACAGAAAGCTCAGTGCTCGGATAAATGGAGAGTTTATCTGATACTGTTGGAAA
Organism: Eucriotettix oculatus; assembly: GCA_034510155.1. Classification (NCBI taxonomy): domain Eukaryota; kingdom Metazoa; phylum Arthropoda; class Insecta; order Orthoptera; family Tetrigidae; genus Eucriotettix; species Eucriotettix oculatus. The sequence goes on along the minus strand of CM067376.1, from coordinate 107,361,973 downwards.
TACGTCAGAGGTGCCTCACTAATGTATTTATCATTTGTAAATTAAATGATTTAACGATATAAGTATAAGTATAAAATCATATTCCATAAATCCTATAGAGAAGCACAAGCTTCAAGGATGTGGAACGAGTCAGAGATTTTACATAGGTTGCTTTATTAATATTATCCTATACTAAAAAATTAGTGTTCTAATAATGTTCTTACATAATTATAAATATCTACCCTATGATACATTCAGCTCCATAAATTCTTCAACAGAGTAGAAGTAGTGGCTTAGTAATAAGTTAGTTAGTTCATATTTGAACTTGTTTAGATTTGTTTTTAATTGTTTAATGGAGGTGGGAAGTTTATTAAATATGCTAATAGCATTGTAATGTACACCCTTTTGTATTACGGTTAGAGACTTCCCTTCCTTGTGTAAATTGTTTTTACTTCTGGTATCAAAGTCATGTATATCTGAGTTTAATGTGAAGAGGTTACTGTTATTAATAACAAATAACATGAGTGATTGAATATGCTGGCAAGTGAGTGTCAGTATTCCAGTTTTCTTGAAAAGTCCCCTACAAGATGTTTTTGGTGAGACCTGACATAATATTCTAACAGCCTTTTTTTGAAGTGTAAATATTTTATCTTTCCCTGTTGCATTGCCCCAGAATATTATACCATATGTCATTATAGAGTGGAAATATGCAAAATAAACTAATTTTCTTATGTTAGGATCACTACAACTTGACATAATTCTAAGAACAAAGGTTGCCGAGCCTAATTTTCGTAGGAGAATATTAATATGATCCTTCCAGTTTAATTTATTGTCCATGGATATACCTAAAAATTTTGTACATTCAACTTCAGTTATTTTACAATTATTTGTTGCTACTTTTATTGAGTTCAAATTGGCATTCTTTGTCTGAAACTGCATGAAGTGAGCTTTATCACAATTGACTGACTAGCCATTGGCTGAAAACCAGGCATTCAGTCTCAGATAAGATTATTTGCGGATGACTGTATTGTTAACAGAAAAATTGGAAACGTTCAAGAAGCAAATATACTTCAAGCGGACTTAAACAGAATTCAACGCAGGTCGGACGGTAACGAGATGAAAGTAAACGAGGCCAATAATAAATCAATTATATTTACAAAAATCAGAAACGTTTTTCAAATTAAATAAAAAGAAAACCACTATAAGTTGTCAATTCTGTATTTTTAATTTCAGGAACTTTCGACCATGGCCATTTTTAACTGTAAGATATGAAAATGGCCACGGCCCAAGGCTCCTGAAATTAAAAGATACAGAATTGACAACTTAAAGTAATTTTCTTTTTATTTGCTTGTCAATTGTTAAATTGTTTGAATTGAATTTAAAGTGGAATGGGGACGAAAAAATATTACTTGTAGACAAATTTAAATATCTTGGCGTAACCTTGAGCAAAGACTTAAATTGGGGAGGACACATAATTTCAGTGGCTGGGATAGGGTTGATGGCGGTTCACTTCGTAAAAGGATACAGCTGGAAAGTACCCAAAAGACCAAAGGCTTCGATTATAGGTCCTTGGTGACTATGGAGCGGTATGTTAAGACCCCTACAGAGTCAAACAAGCATTGTACAGGGTTCAAAACCGGGTGGGAAAAGCAATTTTTTATAGAGGCACGGGTAATACAATGATGCTAGTGGTTAGTGCACAGAGGGAAAGACTTTGTGCCCTGTATAAAGCTTATACAGACGAACTGACCTGGAGGGACATCAAAGCTCGTATTCATTTACCAACGTATGTAGCGAAAATTTCAAAATTAAACAGAGAAGCCAAAGAACTGACGTGTTATAATACTCTTTCGTATATACGACTATAAGAGAATGGAAAGAAAGTATTAAATATGATTAATTTTGATAATAAGTATATTATCCAAATGTAAGCAAACTATTTACGACAGTTATGTTTGTCAAAAAATAAAAGAAAACTATTTACAATTAACAAATATTTCTATGTAGGGGCATCACAGAATGGGAACTGAAACTAAATAACAACCAATCCCTATCCAGGATTCGAACCTGGGACCTCTGTGCAGCGACGCTCAACCCAACACCACAGGAGGTCGGCTGTTAAACTTGGCCTATATATTTCTTGTAATTAATGTATTATACAAGAAAGGAGAAAGTGTCCAAAAGGAAATTAATTATGATCGTGAGGAAAGTTACAATAAACTTACGGTTAATTCAGGCAGTAAATCAGAATATCATAATATAAATTACTCTAGTGTTTGTATTTCCCTTATCCCTGATGAAGGACAGTATTTTGCTATTCGAAATGTCCGTTTCAACGAACATAGCCACTGTAAGAAAGTGCAGCAGTAGGCAGTAGGTACGAAGTGAGCGCCAATACGGACATGCACTAGAGGAAACGGAACATTAGAAGAAATTGAAGTTTGTGACTGAGGACAGGGCACGCGAGTGGATGGACTCAGAACTGCCTGCTTTTAGAGCCCGAATATATTCGCCAGACGAGGCAGGAGGAAGAGGAAGGAGGTAGAAGGCAGCAAGCACTCAGGCCACTTAAGGGCGGGAATGCGCTGAGCGTCGGCCGGGAGCATCCAAAATAAGTGAACATCAGCAGATTTTCAAAGGGTCTGGTGGACCGGGAAGTCAAGGAAGATGGACGGAGTCTTGGATTCATCTGAGAAAAGAAATTTCTTATGATTAATATATCGCTACCCAAAAAGTTGGGTCAACATAAATTGTATTCAACAGCTAAATAAACTTACTTTACGTTACTGATAAAACTAAATGTAACTTCTTAATAGAAAACTTAAATAAATAATTAAAGAACTAAATTATAACAAACTGAATAAATAAATGAATAATCGGCCTCGTTAGTTAGAAATAAAATTAGTTTTAATTAAAAAATTAGTACATCACGACGTTGTGTTACTTTCATTTGAACCACTTCAGAAGCAATAATAAATTACTGAAAAAAAAATTCTTTATCAGAAATTTTTACCTTAATCAATTTAACTTTTTATTCCATTTATTTCTCATTTAATAATGTTTATTATAACCAATCTAGTGATTCCCCTATTGGAAATCATTTACCTACTTATTTTGCCATAATAATAATAATGAGAGACTCGTAAGCCTTATTCAATTCATCTTTAGATTTTAAATCATTAATTTATTTCATATATGTGGAAGAGAGAACAATTTGGAGTACTTTGACCAAGAGAAGGAATAGATTAATATGTCACGTTTTGAGACATGAGGATCTTGTAAAATTAGCATTAGAGGGAAGTGTGTGGGGTAAGAACAGAAGAGATTTTTTAGATTTATTATCATTCAGTCCATTAATCCTCGCTCGAGGAAATAGGATACGTCAAATATAATATTACAAGAAACATACAAAATTTTACAATTAAGAATTGAAGGGGACAAAAAGAGGAAAGATAAAATTCAATCTTCAATTTTCAGTCGACGGAGGAGGCAGCAGAAGATCGTGCGTAGGTTCCCGTCGAACATGAAAAAGAAAATAAGTCAGCAGTTAAATTACAGTACAGTTGGAAAATAATTTAAGAATTTGATAAGACACCAGCAAACTGTTTTAGCCCTTCCTATCTACGAACTCTTTCAGTGAATATTACGCTACATTCATTAAAAGAGATTTACAACTCTTTATAAATAATTTTTGAAGCTTTTGTTTCTTACGAGACAGTATTGTATAGACTTATACCGGAATAGTGAAATAGGCAAAGAATGTAATACTATTAGCAGATTAGGGAGGATGTGGTAGTTATGTATAAATGAAAAGGCTTGCACAGGATAGGTTAGCATGGAGGGTCGTGTCAGATCAGTATAGTCAACCCTCATTCACTTTTTGGAGACTAGAATGCACGTATGCCGAGAGGCCTTCCCGTAGAATTAATATTTATATTATATTAATAATTTTTGCAATATATCGAAATTAAATATGCACGAATATTTAAGCTATAACTCCTGTTTTAAACCCTCAAATTTTCATTTAAATCCATTGAGCCGTTTCGAAGCGTGTTAGAGACAATCATACAGACAGACAGACACTTCAATTTTATTTGTTGGTATATCATGTAGAAGAGGGAGTGGTATTTCTCTATTCTGGTATTTGTAGTGAAACAACGGTTTAGACGCAGGTTACTTTAGGAGATCTTGTGTGGGCCAGACTGAACCGTCGCCTATCCGAGTAGAATTCAGAATTCTTGGAAGATCTAACTTTTGTGGCAATAAAGAAGAATTAAATGAATGAGACCAAAATCACACTTATGATTTGGTTCAATTGAGAATCATTACTGCGTAGTACCGCTTCGAATAACTGTCGAAAACTGGATACTCTGTCTTAAATCTAGCTTATATACTAAGGGGTGGGGGCGAAGGTTGTGGAATGTGGTATCCTCTTGAGGGTGAATCATTTCCTCGTGATGTTGACGCGGTCGAAGCTAGCTTGGGCAGCGTATCGCCTAAATCAACATTAAGAAAGGCTTGTCGAGATAAGTCATAGAGTTGAAAACTTGTAAAATAAATTAAAACACGTCGTGAAATGAAATCAAGTATTATTTTGTTTAAATCATCTAGGCCTATGTCGGGATAGTAGTTATGTCGAATGTAAATAAAGTTGTGATAAAGCTAAGCTTCAATTTTGTGAATTAATAAATATATTGTGATTATGTAGTAAATTATTAACGTTGGAAGTGTTGAGAGATTTGTAATACACATGAAAAAATCAATGTTATATTTAATATTAATGCTTAGTACAAGTGAGCTGTGTTCGTAACTTATACTATCTTTGGTTCTGAAGTAGTCACCTGTTTGGAGCGTTGTGGCGTTCTTGCGTTGTTCAGTCACCCGACGAAAGCGACAAGGATTGCAGAAACGTTGTGCAATATTTATTTAATTTCTTATTTTTCTCTGTAATTTGGCTACTTTTTTTGAGTTATTAGTTTACTTTTAATATATATATTTTTATTTTTAAATTAGGTCATATTCTGTTTGGGTAAATAAATATGCTAGTTTAGGTTTAAAGCCAAGTAATAAATAATCTTAATTTTGATGTGACAATGTGAAACATTATGTTGAAGCCTATAAAAGGACAATTACGTTGATTAAAAGGCACATTCAACATCAATTTAGTACAATTAAAATAATTCTCAATCAATCACAAATATCATCACCAAATAGATTTTAAATTATCTAAAAAAATCGTTACAATCGTGAACGTCCATAAGTCATGTTGTCCAGAGTTTAACCATCCAAATCCATCCCAGCGTCAAATATTCAATCATTTAACTTTTTAATTTGTTACATATTTATCCGTAATACAAGAGCCAAGTTACTGTATGGTCGCTTTGTGAATATATTGAAATATCAGTGCTTTTAACTAAATTTTCGAAGTAATCGAAAATTCTCCTGCCAATTTTAATATTTATCCTTTTCTACTGTTTGGTCTTACTAATTTATTGTGGTTTATTTTTCAATTATTCTAAAGAACTTTGATTCAAGTATGGAGTAGTGCCATCTTACCAATGACACAATAATGGTTTTTAGGTACCGTTACACACAGCTCTTAAATTTTCTCTTATTTTTAACGTATTTTAAGCGTGTTAAAGCATAATAAATTATTTATTGTAATTAGAATTTTAATTGTTTATTTATTTTTCAAAATCTGTTTTATGAAAAAATTTAGAAGTTTTTTCAAAAAAATAATTTATTTAAATAACTTATTCAGCTTCCACACACATTCCATAAGCTGCGAAATTTTCAGTGCTGTATCTAAAACGGTTTCTCAGAAAAACGCATAAAGAATTATATTAAATGAATGTATTGAGCTTTTAATTAAATAATATAAAATGTATAAGTAGCTTTTAAGTAAATAATAATTTTTTAATTGAATATTTCACGTTTAATTGGTTTTAATCAATTTCTTTGTTCAGAATTAAGAAACAACTCTAAGAAAAATTTACCAATAATCAAGGACCTGGTTGTTAAATTATACTTAGCGCTTATTATATATTATGTCTATAAATTTTGTATTACTTATATTCGGACGTGAGTACATTAAAATCTGATCATTCACGTCCGTGAAGAAAAATGTAAATTTATTTAATTTTTTAAATTTTATTAATTAATTAAATAGAATAATAGTTTTATACTTAAATATACGTTTGAAAAATTACTGATGTAAATAACTATTGAGTTATTCTTTTAGTGAAATTATAAATTTTTCTGGTAACTCTCCGATCCCTCTATTATACCCTTGGATTATGATTTGGCTTCGAAATGAAGCTTGACTGTTTCGACAGTTCGTTACGTTCCGTCTTAACATCGCACGTAGGATAAAAGTAACTGGAATCCCACGTTAAGTATATTACAATATAATCTATATATATATATATATATCGTATTATAGATACATTTATGTTTTTACTTAGTTGTCACCTGATATCCAAATGCCATTATTTCTCCATAAAATATTTGTATTACTGGAACCTATGACTTTTATGATTTACGTTTTCATAATTTGTATTTCGGGCAACTTAGATTGGTCATGACTACAGAGGACTGTGGACCAAGCGAGTGAAGTCGGACAGCGCTTCCTGTTTTGCGGGTTTATAGCCTCGAAATGTCAAATGGGTGTAAGTAATGACTCAGCGCAAACAACCACCCACCACGTCAACGGTCACACTACTTTGTTTCTCACTTGATTGAATCCTTCCCACACCACACATGGAAACAGGTACATAAAAGTCTGAAATATGTCTCAGAATGATTTTGAAAATATATTACTAAGTTCAACTGGGTGGTTTTTAAAAAATTATATATATATATATATATTAATATCCCCAAAATAAAGTATGTTTTCACGAAGAAACAACGAGTTATTTTTCTACACAGGAAAACTTGAATCATAATGGGAAGCAACTTTGAAAACTGTCAGAAATATAGTCTCTGATAATTGATATGGTACTCTGAACGTTGTTAAATAATTACAAAAATATATATATTAGAGAAAAAGACGGCGATTACTGACTACTTTTGTTTTGGTTACACAGAACATTTGGTATCATATTCCAAAAAGAATTAAAACTGTGGTGCTGTTGACCAGTTGTCATCAATATCCTCTGTGAAGTAACCAAACAGAAGCCCAAATTAACGAGACTAAAGAATGTATATATATATATTATATGCCACGTTTAATACAGATCTGTCCGCAAAAAAGGGGCCAATGCTTAATCTTTATAATTCATTGATCGTGGTTTAAATAATTTGAAGAATAATCCATTTTGAAACTAGCGGAGAATAGTCTAACAGATATTAAATTATTTAACTGCCCAAACATTAATAATATTTTCACACACAGTCTTTTCAAATAACTTTCTAAATTTTATTGAAATAATATATACCGACAATACCAATGGGACTACCAAGATGAAACAGGAGGTGAATTGCCAAGAAGTAAAGGAAAAAATGTAAACAATATAAAAATTAATATTACTGTGAAACCTATAATAATTTATTTTATTTTTCGTATACATACAAAAATAATCTTTCAAAAATGCTTTGACTAAGTCTTAAAAAAAGTTGATAAAGACACAGAATTATTTAAGTATTTCGTGAAAATAATAATTATTTACTTCATAATATTATGTATACGCGTTACGATATTAGGTGCGGTTTTTTTCTCCGCAGCAATAATTAATGTTTCGGCGTCAAAGAACCACACTCCGCAAAAATAAAACTGCAAAAGCGGTCGAGAGCGGAGAGACTTCGACTACCGTCTGAACGGAATTGTCAGGCTCTATGCAAACCTGATGGAAGCGGACGCATAGTTTTCAGATAGTGAGATAGTGAAGACTACGTCCCCTACTGCCTCAAAGATAGGATTAGTCAAGTCAAGCCTGTCTTTACCTCGTGTGAACGCAATGCAGTTAGCAGGTACCTGCTGACCCCAGCTGACTTCGATAGTCTGTGACTGTGTTACCTATAGACAGTGAAAACGGAAATACTAAATATACCATTACGAGAATCTATAAGACGTTTCCATTCGTCACATGAGAAAACATTGAGTCAACAGAACTTTAATTTTGTTGGTTGGTTATCCTTATATAGTATAATTTTATCCTAATGTTTCACGTTGACGTTTGCCAATTTGATCAATAATTGATTATCTTCATATTATCATTTATAATTGCAGTTCGCGAGAGATTTGATCCTTTTAATGAATTCTGGTGGCAAACATTGACGGGAGAGTCATAAAAACATATATTTATATGAAAAAAACGTGTTTAGAAGGAATGACACATTTTTGCATAAAACTGGCAATGGTGGCGCATATGATTTGCCGTGAATTTTTTCTCGGTGATGAGGCATTTTCTCGAAGGGCTCATTTTATTAAGCTATAAACGCAATATATATTTTAACGACTGACAGAAAAGTGTTCAACTATTGCCTTTCCAGTGCATGAATGTGGGCAGAACCCTCGGCACCACCCATTTTGAGTTTCCCCATTCATGCACATTGGGATGATGGTCGTATGGCTCCATTCCGATGGATATGGACTGTTTCACAGTAATATTGACTTTCATAATGTTTAATTTTTTTCGTTTACGTCTTGGTAATTCACTTCCTGTTGCATCTTCGTAGTCCACTGGTCTTGTCGGTCTATATTTTTTCACGAGAATTTATAAAGTTATTTGAAAAGACTGTGTGTAAAAATCCTCTTAGTGTTTGGGGAGTTAAATAATCAATCATCTGTTAGACTATTCTCTGCTATTTTCAAAATATATTATTATTCTTCAAATTATTCCTTGACTAGATTAGACTACCTCTTGACTCGATATATATATATATATATATATATATATATTAACAGAGGCCTGTCATATTTAGACAATTTGATGTAATTATTTGTGAGGAGCTGACGCGACATGCATCTCCATCTGGGGTCCTCCGGCTCCAGCTCAGGCTCAGGCTCAGGCTTAGGCTCGGCGCCTCGACGGAAACAGCTGCGGAATCAAGGCCGAGGAACATACGCACGAGCCAGTTACTGCCTTCATCCAAGTCCAAAGACGTCGCAGGAAAGCGAAGAAGCACGAGTCAAAATTGGTGAACAACGGAAACAAACAACAGGACAGTGATGAAACGGATTTCTTGCAGCATTTTTTTTTCATCTTAAGGAAAAGGTGAGCTACAATGAATAATATCTCCATTTTAAATTCATCCAGTCTTAAAAATTTTCATCCAAAGTAAGTAAAAATCTTTAAGATGTGAGAAACGATCTTATTAATGAGTAATTACAGCAAAATGTTCCAGCTTTTAAGTGTGAATTATGACCTCGTCTATTTTATATATCTTATTATGTTTAAAAAATGTAATTTCACGAACATATAAGTCGAAATTCAGTCACAATATTTTCCGACTTATGGGAAATTCATTGCCGTACTTCCTTCCCTGATCGAAGAAAAAACGACTACCAAGATGCTGAGAAAAAGGAAGGTCAGTCTAGAGACTAGACTGACACTATCGTTCAAAAGTTGTTGAGCTTCTCCAGAGTGTGACTGTAAGGAACATATACATATACTGTTCGAAATATTTATTTGCCACAATTTTTTTCATACATTGTTTCTCACCCTAATAATTTGCACTTGATTTTACCAGAATGTTTTACCAAATTACTTTTTTCATGCATTACATCTTTCAACTCAGTCAGAAAATAGAAAACCCGATGAGTAATATTCCAAATATATCCATACCGTCATTTCATGAGCAAGAGAAGTCAATGGGGAAGGAACTTGACTCCTAGTAGCAGACTTACAGACAACCTCCCAATAATCGTTACCTCCAGAATCGGAATGGTTTAGAATACTTGATCCTTATTCGTACAAAAGTAATAAAAACGAGTATCCCAGAAATCTAAGTTTCGCAATTGTGATAACGTCTCAGAACGAAGCCGATTATCGCACTCCAAATATGTGCTCCAAATATATAATTGTAACTTTTTAACTCGAAGTTAGACAGTAAAGATCCAGTATCGTATTTACTTTGGCCTACTTCATTCCTTGCCCCTGATCAAGGTACGTCGTACTTCGGGAAATTAATACATTAAACAAGACCCTACAGTCTGAAATTAAGCTCATGGTGGTGGGTAATTGATGAGGAAAGTAGCTTATTGATTAAATCCGAAATATATTTAGCTTTAGCTTAGCTTCAGGAAGACCATTAATCGCGGTTCGAACCCTCTAAAAATGCTTCAAAACAGCAATACACCCATCACTGCCCACGAAACGGAAATAAAAACCTCAAGAAATAAAATTTTCTAATATAATTACATAATCTGCTATCAGCTAAATTATTCGATCAATATTCAAAAATATAGGAATATTATTTAAATGCATTATTCGAGAAAATAATATATATCATACCATAATCTCTATTTGTGTTTTATTAAAGTAACTGATTATAGTCATTTTCAACTACTCAAATAGATCTATTACACCAATCTACCCTAAAATGTATAGCACAGCCCTCTGATTCACCGATTACGTTACAGCGTGATGCATTCCAATTGAGTTTGGGAAAGGATGGTAGAACTGCGTTCACGGTGCTTGTCATCTTGAATGACACATTTCGAATTTGGAGTGACACGTGACAATCGCAATAGTCTTGTAAAATTGTGGATTTAGCTGATGTAAAATTCAGTGATATTGTACCAATTTTTTTCAATTTAAAGTTCTTTTTTTACAAAGTAACAATTTTACCTTGCAAGCACTGACTAAATTTCTGACATTTAATTGTAATCGATGACATAATTCTCTATAGTTTTTTAAAATGTGATTTGGTGAGATTTTGCAGTAGTATACACAGCGCAAATACTTCAAAACACTTATAATCGTTACTTACAGCGCAAATAAAATGTAATACTTGTTACATACACGTTATTTTTTTCTAAAGCAAATAAAAGTAAACACCTTCCAACCTTATATTTGTAATAAGTTTCTCTGATACATTTTGAGCTATTTCTTACTGTCGATCTTTTACAGTTACAGAAGCGATTGAGGGACGAAGCGATTGAGGGCGCTGCGGTAGTTTTCTCGCAGGCGCTTCAACCCAGATTGACTGCGGGGCTCACCTGATCATGTCGGGAATGCCTCGCACTCTCTCTGGGTACTTTTTATCAAAGTTCTCATATGCCGAGACACCTTCACCTATTTTAGGAGGTATATGTACTGGGGTCAAAGACCTTGGGCATATGGCAAGAGTTGTCCGCTAATCCCATTGGATCAGTCGGCCAACTGCCTCCTGAAACTTGTGGAGACACGGAGAAGGGAATGCTGCGACCCCACAGCAGACTCGTCTCCCGTCATTCGGAAGGGCGTGAGAATAGTACCCAATGCCCGACCTACCTGATGCAGGTTTTCTAGGGTTTTCCCTGCATCTCTTTAGGTGAAACACCGGGTAGGATCCTTAAACCATAGCCCGGGGGCCCTAGTTAACCCTTGGCTACCTTGCTCTACCTTCCGCATCCCCCCTTTTCAATTACCTTCCTATGCTATTAAAGGGGAGTTGCCTGTTTCAGGATCACCCTCATGTAGCCTGTTAACCAAAAATAAAAATATTTATCAACATTTTCTAGATTCAACATACCCACTGCTTCTATAATACATTCCGTATTTATTTATACGTCACTAAATGGTTTGCCTCTTTATCCAAGTATGTAACAATTAAAGAGGAATTTTTCTTTAAAATAAAAGTACTAAAAGGCGCCTGTTGATAATCCTTTTCATTTTTCAAGAGCAGGTTGTCGTGATTCAATTTCTAAAATATTTATATTATTTATGAATCAAGTAGTGTTAATTAGCATTATCTTTTTCCAAAGTACTTAAAACCGTATTACACCACTAGCACGCCATTTTATCTTTTACAAAAGGAAATAAAGTCTAACTCTCGCTCTTTTTTTGGGGGAGGAGGGTAACAGGTTACATAAGAGTGATCCTGAAACAGGCAAGGCCCCTTTAATAGCATGGGAAGGGAATTAAAAAAGGTGGGATGTGGAAGGTAGCCTAGGATTGACTAGGGCCCCCGGGATATTGTTTAAGGATCCTACCCGGCGTTTCACCTAAAGAGATTTAGGGACAACCCTAGATCGGGCTCCTATTCTCACGTCCTTCCGAATGACGGGAGATGAATTTGCTGTCGGGTCGTAGCATTCCCTTCTCCAGTTTTAGGAGGCAGTTAGCCGACTGATCCCATTGGATCAGCGGACAACACTTGCCGTATGATCAAGGTCTTCGACCCCAGTACATACACCTCCTAAAATAGGTGAAGGTGTTTCGGCACATGAGAACTTTGAAATAAAAAACAGAGTGTATGAGGCATTCCCAACATAAGTCAGGTCAGCCCCGCAGTCAATTTGGGTAGACACATACCTGCGAGAGAAAACTCCCACAGGTTTATTCCAACTCCCACTTTACATTCCTTTATTTAATTATCAACTCTAATTATCACAATATGACATGAAAAAAACGAACAATAACGTATATTAGTAAAACTAAAGAATAAATAAAATAATAACGAATAGATTCTCACAATGGGCGATAGAAATACGAGACTGTCACGTGGGTTATCGTCGGTTTCGGTTTTCGTACATTGCTGGGGAAAATATTAATTAATAAATTTATGTATATTCTCTACAAAATGTGTTTCTAATGTTGATCATCGCGAACGAAATAATTTGATTCACATTGATTCATTTGAAAATAATTGCCATAGTTTCGGATTTCACCGATCTTGTTCGGACGGATTATAGACGAAAAGGGAGGTTAAACTGTACTAGCTTTTATGAGGACCACAGAAGGAACTCACGGAGACTACGCTTTCCCCAACTGAGGCCTAGTGTGTACGCTGGACTCTTGACAAGAAGGTAACACTTATTTCATCATTTAATTTGTAACTTATATAATCTACCAAACTTCATGAAAAAAACTGTAATTATCTAATTTCAAATAAGATTGTTACCATTAAAGTAATAAATTCATAGCTAGTTTTATTCTATTACTAGGTGAAGAAACGGGATTTACTGTAAATATACTTGATTCATAAATTAACGCGCAAACTTGAAATTGATATTTGGCAAGGAATTCGGCAATAACACTGTTTTATGATTCTGTTATTTTAAAAATGTTTTGGAATTTCCCCGAGTAGCCGACGGCTAATCAATTTTTGAATACGAATTGACGACGTAATATTGTAATGAACCTTATAGCCCCCTTCCATTTTTATTAATTCTATCCATTAGAACCTTCAATCCCTAGTAACTCATAAGGCTGTAAAGTGAAATTTTTATCATATTTTGGGCATGTATATCTTTAATTAAAATTACAGTGAAGTGCAGTGTTAGTTAAATTTAACTTCATCAAGATGCCCTTTTATTTTTTTTCTCATAGCAATATGTGTACATTACGTTTGAATTGGTAGTATCTAATGAAAAATTATTTTTATAATAGTGCTATTACTGTGTTTAGATCTTAAGGCTGTATATTTGATGTGATTACCACCAGGCTATGCCTAATTGCAATGTTGTCCGGGATCTCATTATTAATACTGTCTAAATGAAGAGCCAATGAGATTAAATTTGGGACAGGTTGCCGTGAGCGTCTTGTCAGCCGCAATAATAGAAACAGTAAAGAATATATAAAAAGTATTTTATGCAGTTTATACAAATGTAAATCTTGATAAAAAAAATTATAATTTGCATATCCCAAAATACATTATACAAACAATACATATTGGAAACACGTACAAACCCATTTAGAAAAGTATCCAAGAAGCACCTACCTAAAGAGACCCGGGAATAAGAGGATAGGAGGAATCCAGCTGCCTCCTGTAGAAAGCCGGGAAGCTCTTCTCGTCTCAAACAGATTCTACGAACAGCTCGTTTTCTCGTGCTGACAGCCAGCGGGTTTATGATCTCCACCAGATATATGCGTGACGTCACAATCCATTCACAAAACGGAATCCTGCGAGTAATTACTTCGGCACAGCCAATAAGTAGAAATAAAGGTATCCTTCTTTGTGGAGAAAAAGCAAAATATATTCACCTATACTCCCATAATTAATAGAAACATCTTACTTATATTCCTGCAGTAAATGTTCATTTCTTGATTTCTCAAATATTTATTACAAACTAATATATTGTCTGTGTGAATCAAACCACAACAATATAAATTGTGGTTCGACGTCACAACGTCTGTAACGCTTAATTGGGAAAAAGGTGACATGCAGGTCTACGCGTATTTCAGTTCTGTCTCTTACGGTATTTTCAATACCATGGCGCGAAAGATCTTCGTAGATGTAATTCCTATAAAATATTGGTACTCATTTTATACCTTTTCTTCGCATTACATACGTGGCGACACGAGGTGTTTACAATAGTCCTATATATGAATTGCATAAATTAATTTTCTTATTATACACATTCTCTCTCACACACAAACACCACTATGAAGATGTTTTTATAAGTGTCAGTTATTCTTTTTGTCTAACGATTTATCATTTTTTCACTAACTTGTTTTCCTACTTCAACTTATTGTTCATTAACGAGTTATTTCTTCTATAAATATTATCATTTGAGTATGTATTTTTTATACCTATATATATTTTTCGTATATTTTTATCCTTTCTGGTTCCTGTATTGGATATATTATTTCTCTTCGGCAGCATTTTGTGCCTTTTACGCACCCAGCACAACTGTCCAAACTGTAGTTTCTATGATTTCTCTACACGTGTAGTCTATCTACAACTAACAAACATGAGTCAGGAAACTGTCAGAGTAATCTTTTATATTCCATACAACAAATAAATACAAAGAAATAATAACTTTAATTGGCAACACGATCACTTTCGCATTATGCAATTTACCGTATCTGTGCATCCGACCATTAAGTCTTTCCGTGAACAGGTAGGAAGATCCAAGCGGTTATTTTTTCAAGTAGCCCTCCTACTTAGTAGCTTTGTCAGAAAGCTCATTTCCCAAGATGCCCGCATGAGCCGAGATCCAACAGATGGTGATTTGTTGTTTGTTTCTTTTTAAAGATCGTTCCTGATTTCATTGACGCAACCACTTCTACGCCGTTCATTGGACAGTGAGATGATCGCCATGAGAGTCAGTCAAAATCAACGTGAAATCGGATGGTTCTGTATAAAAACAACGATTTGAGAAAAGTGGCGCAATACGTTAAACCCTTTAATTTTCAACGTTTTTCAGACGATACTAATTCTGTAAGAATGCTCTAAATATCATACGTTTATCAGATATAAGTGCCGAAGAAATAAATAGCCGACACTATCAAGGTGAGAGCCAACTCAATGACTTTGGTGACTTCAGTATTTTTTGAAAACAGAAGTACTGGTATTCGGATTTTATTTCATCATGTGTCTAAAGATGCCTTTACTTGTACTATTTACCCAGCAGAAATATAATGAAATGAATAACTTTGAAATGTATTTAAAAACTTTATTTTACAGTTGATAATATATCCACAAACGGTTTCTTTTGGACTTAAAGTTCTTAATTTAACATAAGTGTTTCTCTTTGTTTGGTTTTCTATATCTTCGCCCACTCTTTATGTATTTAAGCAATGTAATTTCAGAGAAATGAATCATTTTACTCCACGCAAACTGAAGAAGTTTTACTCGTTTGGAGAGAAATGTTTCTTGTTTAATTTTAGTTGATTATAAATTGAGAAATGAGGTCTACATTGAAAGCTTATCTTACATAACAATCGTAACTATTCTGTTCAACCAATTAGTGAGTTACATGGACGTGGGGATCGTTTACAAACTAATACTTTTAAAAGGTAATTCAGTTTAAAGTTGATATTTGTGGATTGTAGTTGAAGCTGGTAGCTGCACTGCTGGACTGCTGCAGGGAGCTTGTAGCTTGGCGGAAGCGACGTGCGTGAGGAACGACCTGCTGAGCGAAGCACTCAGCCTCTTCCTTGGCTTGGCCCACAGCCAGCTCTAGCAGGTGAGCCTCACGGCCGTACCAAGGGATAAGGGATGGGATATGCTGCGAGACACGTAGTGCCGTACACATTGAAAGCGTTATTTCCGTCACTTTTCATTTCAAATGCTTTAGAACCGTGGTTCCCTCCTCGAAATATACATTCTTTCAGAGACCAAAATTAAAGAAAGTGCGTTGTAGTGCGTACTTGGATGGAGTAAATACAAACGCTGAAGTGTTAAATTGCTTCATTATTAACTGAATTTAACCTAAATAACATTTGCATCATAATCAAACATCAAGATAACGAATAGTAATATGATAATTATAATTACGATGTGGTCCGTAGCATAACACTTAATCCTAATGAGAAAGATAAACCTCGTATCATTGTATAAATCCTTGACTTCAGTATTCCTAAATCATCGCAATTCGTAATTTGCAGTTTTAAAGAATATAGGGAGGGTTAATTGATTAAAAATTATTTGTGTTTATAAAAAATGATTTTATTCATATAAAAACCAACAATTTCTTTAGTGTGCTCTGCGCACTATTTAGAATTATATATATTTACTAAAGGGTATGATTGTTTACATTTGAAAGGGTTTCTCAGGGCTAATTATTGGGGTAACAACGAGCGGCAGATTTCACGTTCATGATTGACGAGCCTGTTCCATCTTCTAAGGGATTCCGAAACTTCGATAGAGTTAACCTCCCTCACTCTCCGGTTCCCTTTGTCGTGTTGTTGATTTTCTCTTGGTTGATCGAAAACGCTCTGGACCTGGTACTGCCCGGTGACTGAAGGAAAACAGTTTTCCTCCTTTACTACAACACACAGTTACTAACACTTCCTTACAACTTGCAAGCAAGTCCGAAGATCTGGTCTTCCTTGCTCGCTCTTCCTTCTAACTCATGAGCAACAATGCTTACCTCTGCTCGCATCCCTTTCAACTCTCGATCAACACAGACTTAATTTGCTATCTTCTCTCTCACCTCCTCGGCTTCCTGTTCCCTTCCACTCTCTGCTTCGTCGCCCTTTCAAAGTCTTGGTCAATTCTCTATTTTTAGTCTTCTCAACTCCCAGCTAAACTCTTATTTTTCTTTCTCTAAGGGAAAACGCCACCCTACGTGACGCATGTTCACCAATCTTTATTCGTCCTTCGTTCAGCGGGGGAATTTTTTTGCTGACCAAGGAAGGACATAGGAAATTTTGACGGGTAATTGTCCGTTTAGTTAAACAACCCTAATCTCTTGTAGCTGCAGACAGACACGCTTTCCTCCCTATATCTTGGCGCCAAGGAATTCCCAATAGTTGCTTGCCTGTCCCCGAGTTTGAATAATCTTGCTGAATTTCGATCGTTTAGAATCTAAAAACATGAATAACATTGGAAATGAACCCAACTGCGCCACTTTGTGACACAATAGAACTCACGTCCCACCAAATATGATGGAGCAAGTTCAATTAAATACATTCAATACAATTAAGAGCAGTTTTATAAGCCCAAACGAGTTCAATCGCAAAAACAATATGCAACGTGTCACATTAACAGGAGCTTTCTCATAATGATAAATATTTTCAATTGTAAAAACTTATTTCTTCATTAATTGTTTAAATTATCCGTTTGTCTCTTTTCTTTTGTGATAGTACTTGAAAAAAGAACCTATGATAGTAATGTTACGTTTCATTATTATGGGAGTCTTTTAATTAATTAAAAAAAATTATTTATATTTTAATATCATTATGCTGAAATGAATTCACAGGGTGTTTACTTGTTTAAAATAAATAATTATTATATTGAAATGCGAATCCATTGAGTTAGCATTTATTAATGACGATGTACAATAACTGAATCAATTTTAATTTACAAAGTCGGCGTTTTATAATTAACAATGAATACTTTATACACTATTTACATACAAAGAACCTACCAGTTAACATTTACATTTGAGATTTATTATGGGATCGTCTCCGGGCTTGCTCACAGAAACACACAAACCCTACGAGGAAATCAGATAAAGGTTACAAACTGAGTAATTATTTTTTTCATCTTAGCCTGGAACTCGCCACTCGGTCATTGATGACGTACCGGTCCCAACCGAATTATTTACTTCATTGTTTAACAATGAACACCTTGATCATTTGCCTCCACGAACAAGAACAGACATTCTGCCTGAATCAACAATTCAAGACCCCCCCTCTCTCTCTCTCTATCTCTATCTATCTATCTATCTATCTTTTTTTTTAACGAGGGAAACTGTGGAAATCTTCGAAAGACGAAGGGGAGGGTCTATCTATCTATCTATCTATCTAAAGAAATACTCATTTCCTTCAGCCGCTCTGCTCACGTCGATACCAATTTTAAACAGTTAACGCTATTTAATTTTCAGAGAAATGAGAAAAAATTATCTAAGGTAGCAATTAATTTAATAGCCCATTCGCCGACCTAATATCGCTTCTACTATTCGCTCTTCTACTCCGATCTAGTACCACATTTTTGTGGCTTGTTCACCAGCCGTTTATAATCAACGCGGTCGTTAATAATTCGCGAGCCACAACACACATCCTTCTCCTAGCGCATTGTGCTGACGACTCTCAATCACGTCTGTTCCTGGCTTACGCCATCTAGCTAAAATAAGGTCACCTGACCTCAACAACTAATCAATTATACGCGATTTCCCGCTATGGGTCGCCCATTTGCAATGCCAGGTCACGTGAACACTGCATGGTCAGACATTCTTTCCGCGTATGCTTACGTCAGAAATCGACGTCACACACCCAACAATGTGTATAGCGTCTGTAAGGCCGCGTATACCGACAATTAGCTGGGGTTGTAATTTACACGTTACAATATATATCGCCATTATGCAATTACTCATAGCTAATTGCGATGTCCAATCTCTTGCTTTCCAACTCTTTGACTCTTTGCTACTCTCAATAAAACGTGAGCGTAATCTAAGGAAATAAAATTTAAAGAGCAAGATCTACGGCAAAATGGTATTCAAAAACTAAATTGTTGAATGAAAGTAATTTAGTGTCTTGCCGGATGACAGGCTGTCGTTCTTTGAAATCAAACCACTTTATTCACTACAGACGATAAATGTTTTGGAGTTCCAACATATTATTATAACAATATTGGCATTATTTGGTTGTACGTATCGATACCATTTTTACTATCATTTAATGGACTACACTTGAAAATGAGATTTGTTTGCCAAGGTGAACACTTAGCGAACAATTGATGCCAAACGGAATAAATTATTCATATTTTCTAGCGTATCTGCAATTTATAAATATTTTGCGAAGCATATTTGTGTCGATAAAGTATTATAAATAATTAATGGATGTTTCTCGAGCAATAATCATTGCTATACTTAGAGAATGTTATACTTAAAGGAAACAGGATTCAGACTATACCATTTTTAGGCAGAAGATGTTTCTACTTGGGAGTTCTAGCTGAAAGACACCTACAACTTCTTCCCACTTGACATTCCTCTTAGGAGACAATGTCTGGCTGGAGACACTTGCGTTAACGACACTTCTTCCCTTGCAGTTTACCTCAAGGAAAAACTTCGATTTACGACTACACAGAGCAGTTTAACCAAACTTAAGCCTGATTCCAGACTACAAGTTGAACAAGAAGCTATAACTGTAAACGGACTAATCTTTCCACTCACTTAACTACGTAAATAATTAGAATTATTATACTACCTCTTCATTTCTTCTTCCATTGCTGTTTAAAACAACAATCTGATCTTCTATTAAATTACCCTCATGTTGCCTGTTAACCCCCCACCCCCCAAAAAAAAGAGTCAGTTACAGATTAAGAATGCAATTATGTGAAAATATCCTCAGATTAGTGAAGAAGCCTGTCATACAATAATCAAAACGTACAACACGCAACACAGAGTAATTCTTGACAGTCAATGGTGCGTAACTATACACTGCCGCGGTCAAGATAGTCGACATTTTGATCAAGGTAACAGTTATGAAATTGTTACCAGCTGTTCTGTAAAGCTCTGGTTATTGCATGCTTCTTGTTGTGGTGTTATTTTCACAAAAAAGGTGTAACAAACCAAATAAATCATAATCACAAAATTACTCTGACACGGGCTATCAGAGTCTGTCGGTGCCTTCTACGAAAATGAGGAATACCTTAAAGTTTGTGTATGTAGTTCTGGTTCATCCTATATGTATATATATATATAATTGCTGGAATAACATTTCACAATAGAACGAACATTTCGTCATCGAATTATTACCTACGACTTTATTTTTAAAATATGAACACCATATTTTATGAAAGTCAAAAAGATAAATCGAATGTCCCTACTTAACGTACTTATAATCAACCTATTCTCATTATTTCAGGTCGCAGTTGTAGCTGATCTCGGCATTGGTTTTTAAATATAATTACGAATATTATTTACTTATTGTGGAAATAAACAAACACTTTTGATGCGTCTGTTTTATTGCTTTAATATAAATTTTACGGGAAATAAATAATGCTGTGTCTAACATTTACCATAATGTACTGCTAAAGGGGAAAGCTAATTACATTCATGATGCCTCTCATAAGCTTATCGATTTTGGCCAAGGAGTTTGGCCGCTTCGCAAAATGTCGTTTGTACTGGTTATATGACGTACATCGGACTTATGGCCTCATCTGTTGGCCAAATTGTGAAATAGTTGGCCATGAATTGGCCGAACTTCGAACTTCGGGCTTTGGCCAAAACATATATATATATACCGCTTCCTGGCACGCAATTACCCCAATTACCAATTAATTCTCTTTGATATAATCAAGTTACATTATATATGCAGTAAGGAAGTATAGTTCAATTTTTTTTAAATTTTCTGTTACACGGGTCGTTAATTACTTGTGTTGTTTTACTTTTCTTCAGACGTTAATTATGTTCTTTTATCAAGTTTTTAGAAATTATTCTTTAGGCACGTGAGTCAATTTAAGTGACCCTAATGCTACACTGTAACACAGTAATTAAATTATAATTTATTTTATATTAACGGGGAATTTTGTAGGTAATTTTTGCTGTCTGCAGTTTGCGTGAGAAAGCGACGCAGGGCTGAAATGGCAGATGTTAGGATTTGGGCCACGCGTGGACAGGCAGGAGATGGTGACGCTCTTCAAAATTCTGGAGATTCGCAAAATAACGGAGGGAGAAGGACGGTTTTAAGCGCGCGACAAAGTTCACGCGAGACTATCCTAGTTTGGCGAATTGGAGCTGGAGCGAGAGACTTTCAGAAATTGTGGTTTCCAGAGGGTTTTCCTGAACCACGGACTGGAGGAATCAGCCAACAGTCAGGACCGGCTGCCAAAGTACTTGTTAGTCCTTGTCGCCCATACTGTAGACGCCGCTGAAAACGGTAAACTTATCTCACGATATATATATATATTGTAGCGGATTCCTCGTTCCTCCGTATTCGAGGATTTCTTAATTCCTTTAGGGCGCCAGGTATTTTTCATAAAAACACCAAAAATAAATTTTAATAGTTTTAATTTCAATCAGAGCATAAAAAAATTATATCTGCAGGGCGTGGTCATTCTTTCGTCGTACCGCCGACACAACCTGCTTCTCCAATCACCCCATGACGACTCCCAACCTGCTTTTGCGGACCACCCAACGTCTCGCCAGACCACATTGTTGGCCCGGGTTGCGTCAGTTCCTCAACAATTGCAACTCGCAAGCTGACCTGCATTGTTCATCGTAACTTTTCATGTCCTTAATTAGTAATTTAGTGATTGGATGTATTGAAATCCTAATTTCTTGAAACGTCCTCTTGGGGGACTTTGACATGTAAAGCTAACAAGCATTTTATTTTTTTAAAAAACATCTCTTTCGCAGTAGAATTAATCCAGAAAAATTTATTTTTTACGTTTGTCTATTTAAGCCAATTAATAATTATTGTATTCAGATTAAATAAATATTTTCGATTGACTGGAGTAGCGTTACATCTAGCCTGGTATTTACAAATTATCACGTGTTATATATATATAAAAGACAGAGCCGAAACTTAGAACGTTATAATGACCCACCATATAGAGGCACCTCAGGCACAGAATTAAATATAAAAAATGTAAAATGTCCGAAAATTTAAAATATATCTATAAATCGATTCTTTATAGTGATACTTATACCTATTTAATAAGATATATATTCTAGCCTCATTAGTTCTGAGATCGCTATGCTACGGCCTCATCACAGAGCGGAAAAGAGGAACGATTAGTTTACCTAACATAAAACACGTGATAATTTGTAAATACCAGGCTAGATGTAATGCTACTCCAGTCAATCGAAAATATTTATTTAATCTGAATACAATAATTATTAATTGGCTTAAATAGACAAACGTAAAAAATAAATTTTTCTGGATTAATTCTACTGCGAAAGAGATGTTTTTTAAAAAAATAAAATGCTTGTTAGCTTTACGTGTCAAAGTCCCCCAAGAGGACGTTTCAAGAAATTAGGATTTCAATCCATCCAATCACTAAAAGGTATTTGTAATTAAGGAGTCATTATTCGCAACTAATTCAAATATAGATCATGTTAATACTTGAAACTAAAACAACTTAAAAACGAGGCATAAAACGGTTAGTTACGAAAATGAGTAAAATTATTACGGTATTACTAAAGTTAATAAACCCCCCCAAAACATAAAACACTTAGAAGTTAAAATCAGTTATCTAATGCGTTGCAATACAGCTTAGGACAAACTTTTTAAATTTGTAAGGGTAACTGTGAAGATTGGGATGGGTAATAGTGCAGCATTATTCGAAAGGGATAACATCAGAATCATTACCTTAAATGGAGACAAGCTACCACTTGTCAATACCAACTTTTATGCTTGTTGCATAGCGAACCCATTAGTTAGGGAAGCATATAAATCCTGGAGGCGCCATAATATTTCGGATTGATGGAGTTTTCGTGGAATGAGATAAGCAGTTGTCTGAGATGATCAGTTTTAATGGCAGTGAGTGAGAGGGAGGAGGAGGGGAGAGTTTAAAGTTCAATTTATGGAACAATCTCCCCGAATAGCAAGGTGATTCACCCCGACAGATCCAGCCTCAAAGAAGGAACCAACCACTACAAAGATCTTGAGTCTAGGTTCAAGTTCCGACTCGAGTTTTTAGGTTGCATAGTTTAAATAAATACCTCTTATGACCAACGTCGGAAACTTGACACATCCTATCATAATTATTTAAGCCCTCAAAATTCTATAATGCGTTACAATTTCTGCCCCACAATATGATCCTGAGTGTACTGATTTCAAAAATTTTGCAACTAACTAATTCTATGTGTGTCTTTTACTTTGTGATTAACTGAGCAAATAATTCATTTTGTTTGTAAGTCAAATTTCTTTAATCAGTTCTGCTACATAAATGCTAATCTATACGAATAAATTAAATTGAAGTCTCTGTCTATCTGTCTGTCTGGAAGTTTGTCTCCAATAGGCTCCGAAACGGTTCAAAAGATATCAACGAAAATTTTAGGGTTAAAAACAGGAGATTTAACTTAAGTATCGTGCATATTTGATTTCGATATTTATATAATATAAATATTAATATAAAATATTCTACCGGAAAGGTTTCTTGGCATATGCGCATTCAAATCTCCAAAAATTATAAACGGGTTGCATTTATTCTTGATCTGTTTCTGCTCCGAAACTGCTTAAAGGATTACAATGAAAATTTAAGGCATTGAAACAGGAGTTTTAACTTAAATTTTTGTGTTTGTTTTATTTCGATACCTTGCTTACTAAATAAACATTTAGTAATCCATTGAATTGCCACGCAAAAATAGGCATGAAAACTAACTACTATTAGGCGTTTCTATACTATTCATCGGACTTACTGCGTTATTATAAACGTAATTATGGCATCATGAGAGAGTGAGGGCGAGTTATCTCACTCCATCTATTGTTGCAGCAGGATTTGCGCCGTAATTCACCTATTCTTTGCAGAGAGAAACAATAAACTTCTTTGGATCGTCGATACGACGTATAAGTAAATTGGTTTTGTTTGTCGAGTCAGTTAAATTTTAATACTTAGTAGTAGAAAGTATTAGATTTACAGGACTAGAAATTTCTAAAATATAATTCGTTATATAATAGTATGCCAAACTAATTTCATTTAAAGAATAATATTATTGTTTTACAAATCGTGACTCATCCCACGCCATTTAAACTAGCTGTCGATAGGGTAGTTGCTAAAATCTATTTATGCTAAATTGTTATGAAATTTAAGATATTAAACAAACTCGGTTATATATAAAAAATTGTTAAACATATGCTGCTTTTGCAGTTAGTTCCCCGTGGAACCGGCTGTAGTTGCGCTGAGATCTCCTAACATTTTGACAACAGGACCGAAAAGACAAATATCATAAGTTGGATGGGTCAGTGCCGGGGGACTATGAGTCTTCCTCAGAAAATTATTAGTCATTAAACTCCTATCAATTAATATATGTTCGTTAACTGTTTGTATCCAACCGCGGGCCGTAGAATGGAAACTCCTATAGTAGTGTATGTGAAAATATATGTAACCTTCAGTAAATGGAATATCCATTTACTGGAGACAAGACTTTCGATAATATAAACAAAAAAGCGCTGTAGGAAATTTTATGCTAGATTTACGTTTGCCAGAATAGTCCGTAAGTACTCACATCATCCCCGGCGTATTTCTAAGCCGTGTTAACTGAAGTATGCTATTCTTATACACTTGGGACTCTGTATCTTTCACTCTTACAATTATGCTTCGTCTAGTAAGACTGTAATGCCGCTAGACGTTTCTAAAATAGCCAATATTCTTTTACGTTTGGGGACATCCATCGTCCTTGCGCTACTGCTTACGTTTCCACTGATGCTCTTGCGGTGTAGTGTTCCAGAAGTGTTGTTATAGATCATAATGAATCGACTTCGTATATTTATGGAAGAAGAAATTTGTGTGCAGGGAACTGTTATTGTTGATGAGTCGAATTCTCATGACAAAATATTTCACGATAGTTGGAATTAACGAGTGATTGACATCGTGAAACTTCTGACGTTTCATATGAAAAAAGTGGCTTTTGCATATTAAAGGTTAGCAAACACGGACAAATTTTTCTCGACACAAACAACAAGAAAAATCAATTTCTAATAAACAACCAAGTTTCACAAATTTATTTATGAAAATAAATTTAAAAAACGAACAACGTTGAGATTCCTCGAAAATATTACATAAATTAACAAATTTGATCAGAGAAAAATATAAGATTTACCAATTGCTCAATTTTTGAAATTGTCTTACAGAATCAAAGGGTCAATGAACAGTTGAGAAAATACTAACATTATCCTTTCAGTTGGTTGAATTATGATAATATATTTCAAACAGAATTTTTTAAATAAATAACTGATTGGTCGGAAAATATTTAATTTTAACCAATGAATTTAAAAATAACAGACGCAAAAACTAAAGAAAGCATGAAAAGTGCTGGAAATAATGCAATATTAACTATTAAGTGCTTTTTCTTGTTTAACCCTTTCGCGGACAGAACTGTATATGCAGTCAATTTTACGTTGATAAATAGGGACACGTCTGCATATTGTCAGTGAAAGGGTTAAAGAAGAAATGACAAGTTACATCATACACAAACATTTATAGAGACACCATTGAAGGTAAGTTTTCAAGACAAAGAGACGCTATGTGTTAATAAATACTATACGTTTTACAAAAGAAGTTTTTAATTTATTTATTTTGGAATATGTTGTTCTGGTATTCAGTCCTAAGACTTGTCTGATGCAACCCACCATGCTAACCTATCTTGCGCAAGCATTTTCATTTCCTTATTACTAGCACACCTTCATCCTTTCAATATCATATTCCATCCTTGCGTCCCTCTTCTGTTCTTACCTAATGTTAATTTTACAAAACCATCGTGTCTTAAAACGTGGCCTATTAATCTATCCCTTCTATTAGTCAATGTCCTCCATACTGTTCGCTTTTCCCCTATTCTGTTTAGAACTTCCTCGTTTGTGATTCTATCAACCCATCTGATTTTCAGCATTCGCCTATAGCACCACATTTCAAAGGCTTCTATTCTTTTCCTTTCCCCAACTCCTATCATCCACGTTTCGCACCCATATAACGCCACGCTCCATACAAACATTTTTAGGAACGATTTCCTAATATTCACACGTATATTACCTGTAAGTAAATCCCTCTTTTTCGCGAAAGCTTTCCTTGCCTGTGCTATCCTACTATTTATGTCTACTATACTTCTACCATCCCTAGTTATTACGCTTCCCAAGTAGCAGAATTCCTTAACTTCCTTCAAAATATCCCTTCCCAATCTAACATCCTTTGTTATTCCACTGTTTCCCATACTACACTCCGTTACCTTGGTTTTGCATCTATTAATCCTCATATTGAACTCTTTCTGCAGGACTACGTTCATGTCATTTATTATGGTTTCCAAGTTTTCTTCTGACTCCGCTAATACTACAATATTGTCGGCAATATTGCCCCCGGCTTCTTTCATGTGTATAGTCTTCTTTCATGATTCCTAAACCAGGTATTCGTCACAACTAAACTGTGCTCCATGCAAAATTCTACTAGCCTATCTCCCCTTTTATTCCTTTCCCCAAGTCCATAGTCCCCAACTACGTCACTTTCTCTTCCCTTTCCTAGAACTGCGTTCTACTTACCCATTACTATCAAATTCTCGTTTTCCTTGACATGCTTCATTATTTCTTCAATTTCTTCGTAGATTTTCTCAGTTTCTTCTTCCTCTGCGACACTTGTGGGCATATATACTTGAATAATCGTCGTCGGCTGGGGTTTTGTTTCTAACGTTATCGTAATTAACCTTTCATTATATTAGAATTATATGGCGATTTTTGGGTTGTTGGGCCACGTTGTTGTTTGGCGTTCTTGCCGACGTTTCGCTCAGAGCCACCGATCATTTTCAAGGCTAGGTCAAGGCTGTTGCTCTGTGCACACAGTAAGGCTTATATATCGTTGGGACGTTATATATTATATTGTTTGTAATAACTTTTGCGTTGCCCCGCCTTCTATTCATTACGAGACCTACCCCTACATTTCCTCTATTCGATTTTGTATTTTAGTATAAAGCATACAAAATTAATACATAATGTAATTAGGTACAAGTCTTTGTGATATTAGATAAATGTATTGAGGACTTCACACAGTATCAACGTCTGGACCAGGCGAGTGTCTGAGGAAGGGTTATGTTCTAGCTATAGCAACCCAGAATGGTTTTAATAGACGGAACATGGTCAATAATTTTTAAATTATTTCCTTTCATTATGTGTACCTTTTTGCGAACTGATTGGTGCTGTGAAAAAGAAAGGAAGGGAAACTGCTACTTAATTACAAAAGTCTCAATGATAAAGGCTAAAAATTAATTACAAGGTCGGGAGAGGCTTAATCGTGACGTATTGAGTTTGGGGGATAACTTTCCTCTTTAGCCCATTTTTGATAACTTTATAACCGGGAAAAGAGAGATGATTTTAAAGAAACTGTGTAGGGATGATTACCAATAGCATTGTTTTCTTGTTCAGACCAAAGATCATACAATAAGATAGAGTAGCAATGCTAGGGCTCACCCACAGACGGCAACTTAACTACTTCCCCCACTACCTGAGTTCCGACTGGCTCCGTAAGCGACAATGTAAATCAGTGTTATTTGAATTTTGTAAAATTTATGTTAAAGTAACAAGTGCATTGTTTATGAAAATATTCGTAATTGTACGAATATAAATTATTAACTCGTTGGCCACAGTCACGCTTTTGAGTTGTCTTGTTGCTACTCTATCTATATTACATGTTCTTTGGTTCAGGCAACATTGGGAATATCTTCAATTAAAAAATGTTTTGAATTTGCCTGTCAATTGTTACAATTTGGTACTTCCTTCAAAATAATAGTCGAGTCGAAACTATTGCAATGGAAGATATCTTGGCAAAATTGTTGGTAGCTGACAATGCGATAATTCAACAGGTGAATTTACTTCAAGTGATCGTAAATTAATTTAGATGTTATATTAATATGGAAAACAAAAATGGTCTATACAATTATCACCGCATAACACGTGCTAAACGTCATAGCAGAAACTCTTCTCTTATTTTGGAATACATTAATGTGATATTGTATAACATTGATAGCTAATTAGCTGTATCGACTTGAATTTTTTGTAGGGAACCAATGAACTTCGGGAAGCCTTCAAAACTGCGGAGGTTATCCCAGCTCTGTGTCAAGTTGTAAGTTCTTCTCAAAACCCGCAAATCCGACAATATGCCGCTGTTATACTACGCAAAAGACTCACCAAGAGTCGGCATTGGATGAAAATGTCAGAAGAAACCAGAAATATGTAAGTACGTGTTTTTCAGATTTAATCGTCCACATTGATCAAGCTTCACAAGTATTTAAATTTTAAAACTTCGTTGACGATTACATTCAGTTATACTGTGAAAACCTGCGCTTTATTCAAATAAAACACAAACTGGATATTAGTTTTTAGTATCCAGTAATGGAATACACTAATGATGAGTTTGGGTGTTGTGGCTTATTACCTCTGCTTAAATTATTTCGTAAATAGAATCTAAATATTTTTTTACAGAAAACTAAAGTATAGATATTCTAAGTGCATAAATTATTGTTGGTTTTTCAAGTCTCAAACCATTGCATCAAAAGGTTTGTTCAAATATGTGACCCATTGTTGATTATTTTTTTTAAAAAGTCACATTTGATGTGAAAAAGGCTGTTTATGTAATATTTACTTTATGAAACTGGACTAGTTTGGATACACATCTCAAATCTTTGTTTCTTGTATTGTGACTTTCATGATACAAAGTAAAAATCCCATGATGAGTTATAAATATTTGAATACATAAATACAAATAAGTGGTGTAGATGTATTTTTTTTCTTGATATTTATGTCTAACTTGGTGAATATTCTGTGGTATATCTCAATTAGTCATTAGCCTACTTAACTAATGCTTACTTAAAAGTGAAATACCAACAATTTTTCCTTTGGTACAAGTATAAACATAGCCGGTTGGTTTTATATTGTAATCAGCTAATTTTCGAATTGCCTCCCTAGTTATACAATTTGTTTAGTTAATAGTTTGTTTTGTAAAATCTTATTCATTTAATTAATTAATGTGTTGTAAATTATTGATTGATATTTTAGGGTTAAAAATGGAAGCTTAAAAGCATTGGTCTCTGAACCTGAAAAATTTGTAAAAAATTCTATTGTTCAGTTTATTGGAACCTTAGTGAAACATGAATTTCCAAATCAGCGATGGCCAGAATTATTACAGTTCATTGAGCAACTTTGTTCTACAGAAAGTCCTGCTGACAAAGAGGTGAGACAAAAATTTATTCAATGGAGCATAGATATGAATTTAAGTGACCTATGAACATTATTTCAATGTATAACTTTTCATATTGACAAATTGTTGTTCACATTTCATATTTTGGATTTATTTCTGTAATAAGTCTAAAATTTCAGTGATCAGAAAGTGTCTTTGTTTTGAAGGTACAAATAATTTCATTGACATTATTTTGAAAGAAACCATAAGTGTTGTATATATTATTGTCTAGCTACTAGTTTACCTTGTTATCTTGATGGGTTCCTGTTTTGATAAGGGTGCTTTTCTCAAACTGAATCATGTGTTTTGTGTGTTGTCATTTTATAGCATTATTTTCACAATTTTCTGATCATATCTTACTGATCTGACATGACAATTTAGCCAGTTAGTCTTCCAATAATTGCTCTACCATCTATTGTTGCCTTCTAATGTAGCATATTTTATGTTACAATAATCTAGGTTACACTTTAATGTACAATTTTTTTAATATGAAAGTTGTTCATTTTCTTATTTTCAGCTAGCAATGTATACATTAAGTATAATCACTGAAGTTTCTCCTGATCAGTTTTTGACACATTCTACTTCTATTGCTTGCTTATTTGGCAATATGATGAATGCTATTCATGATCTAACTTCACCGATAATCTACTACACCATTATAACCATGATTCATCTATTGCCTGTTTATGAAGGTGATAGAGCAGTAAGTACCTCAAAAGTTTAAATTTAGCATTTGGCTATTACTTAAGATTTATGAAATACCAAATTATATTTCAGATGCTAAGTGTATATCAGCATTTGCTGCCACGTGTTATGCAAGCAGCTAGAGCATTATCAACTATAGATGCTAGCAAAACTTGTGACATTATGGAACTTTTTGAAGATTTGTTTGAGCCAGGAATCTCTGTTTTACTACCATTCATGAAAACTGTGATAGAGATGTGCCTAGAGTTTGCTGTTAATCAGTCTTTAGATGAAAGTATTCGCGTGAAAGCAATTAATTTAATTGGTTGGATAACTCGAGCTAAGAAGAAGGTAAGCTCCGTTTTGAAATAAAATGAAAAATAGCTTATATTGTACATTATTTGTTTTATTCATAAGTAATCTGACATACCTTGTTTTGTAAATAATTTTCATGAACTACTCTGTACAAAATATGTCATTGGATCTAATGCTTGCTGATACCTTTAAAAACATCAATATTAATATGCATATTTGTAGTTTATTTGTGGAAATTCAGTTTCTTATCATTTAGGTTTGAAAATGTGTTGGTAAACTTTTGTTTTAGATATCAAGATATCACCCCCTTCCCTTACCTGTACAGATGGAGACAAAAAATTGCAGCTAAATTGTTTTTAACTCCCACCCCTATTTATACTTTAGTTAGTATATGTAGGAGAATTATAAAACTGGCCTGTAAGATCCAGAACCTTGCATATTATTCTATATTGATTTAAGATCTTGTTTTGTGCTCTGATAAGAAATGACAACACTCTTAACCGTGTCACTGAGGGATTTGTTTGTGATTCACTTGTAAGGATTGTCATAATATACAATAGAATTAATTTTATATGTTTTAACTAAAATATTCATTTTTTTCAAGCAAACAGAAAAGTACATGTCTTATATTTTTTATGTATAATTGAAGTGTTGGTATTGACACTAAACTAGATTCTTACCTGTTACAGACAATCATAAAGAATAAATTGGTTTTACCTATACTAAATACTATGTTTCAATTAATGTGTTCACCTTGTGAAGAGGATGATGATAATTCCTTTTTTGGAAGTGATGAATCTAATGCTCCACCAACAGTAGCTGCTCAGACGTTGGATGTCCTTGCTCTGCATCTCCCACCAAACAAGATTTTGCCAGCATTGGTGTGTAATTTGGTTAATTTTAATATATGACTTTTCACTCAGTCCATATACAAGTTGATTATTCTTATCCTTCTATGGACATAAAATAACTATTAATTGCTAAAACTGTAAATTATTTGTTCTTTGACAAATTATTATTTATTCTCAATTGAAAAGAAATTGTTAAAACTCTGCAAGCGTGCAATTACATTCCTATATTCACTTACACATCACATCTGAAATTTTACTTGAAAATATGTAAAAATTCTGTAATGGGTGAAATTTAATGAATGCATAATGAAGTATTCAATAAACTAACAGAAATAAGCATTAAAATAAATACTATACAACATACTTGTTACATCAATCAGGTAGTGAAGTGATTCTTCATCTTCTGATAAAAGCTACCAGGATTGCACAAGCATTGTGTTACATATTTTATCACTTAATTTTGTACTTTTATTGGCAACTTCATTATGTATTTATGAAATTAAGGTCAAATTATAGGCCAATTCCATATCTGTTTATTTTACAATAAATTAACTTAACTAAGTACTTTGAATGGCACGTGTTAATACTTATAATATTGTTTCAAACACTTTTGTTGCCATATTTTGTCCTGCATATTTGATTATACATTTTCTTTTTGTCTAATACATATGGTTGGATTTTGTTTTGTTTTAGCTGGAACATGTTCTTCCTGGTCTTCAAAGTAATAATATTTATTGGAAAAAAGCTTCTTACCTAGCTTTAGCTGTTGTGGCTGAAGGTTGTGCTGATGTAATTCGAACAACTCATTTAGAAAATTTTTTGAAACATATTTGCAAAGGAATTACAGATCCAGAAGTAATTGTTCGAAATGCAGCATTATTTGCCTTGGGGCAGTTTTCAGAATTTTTGCAGGTTATTGTATATTTTTGCTATTATCTATATTAAAAACTTTGTCATTATATGAATTCATTTAGATAGGAAAGGAAGACGGAAAATGTCAGTTGGCTTACCGTAAATTGATATTAGACATCAACTGGTAGGGATGAAGGACAGCATTAATTTTCCAAAGCTTAAGCTCCCTTCTTCAGATAGCGAAGGTCAGAATGACATAGCAGCCAGCATCTTAGTTACAAATTCAAACTTTGATGCCAGGATATTATTTGGCAACATGATCTACTTGATCATTTCAGTATATTTCCTCAATACTAAACTATTTCTTTATGTGGGGGAACTAAATTTTGTAAATTGCATGTGAGGCAGGGAGGTTTCAGGATTGTAAATCAATTGTCCTTTTTTCTATTACATGCAACTACAGTGGTATGTTGTCTTGTAATAATAAAGTTTTTGAAAATAGTATTCGGCCATCCTTCAGAAAACAAGAGATAATTGTTGCCTTCTTTGACATTTGATTTCTTTTTCTCAAATATTTTGTGGTATCAATATTTTATTGGAGACAATACATAACAAATCTTGCTGGACCACCCTATTTTTGATTTTTATCAATTTCATCAGATTTGTGATCTGAACTTGGTGTCTTTAGAAATTTTAATTTGATATTACATTGTCCAAGTTAGAAGAGGAAAGTGAAGAAACAAAGAATCAACAATGCTGGAAATAATGAAAACATTGGAGAGAAATTTGGAAAGAAGAAAAGCAAAAGAAAAATTTTGGAAGTGAAAGATTAGTAACAAAAACTAGTGGAAAAATCATAAAATTTAGTTTGAACAAAAAGAAGAAACCATGAGGAGAGAACCAAAAGAAAAGTGCAAATTATAAGCAGAAATGACTCAGTGTTTTAACAGCTAGGAAAACTGTTCATCTTCAGGAGTCTGAACTCTTGCATAAGTTGCCTAATTTGAACTAGTTCATAAAATGCTACCTTGACATTTATCTCCTTTGTTGATTCTCTGTTTCTTCTTCTTACTCAGGTACTCTAACAATATTCAAGACTATCTTAATATACATATTATAAAATTTATTTATTTTTGCTCCTGTGGCAGTTTGATTTTATAAGATAATTTTTATCTGCACACATTTAATTATTAAAATTAATGTCATCTTCCCACAAAAATATTCAAAATACATGTCCCCAACATAAAGTCTCTTCAGTTTTTCTTTTGTTTTCAATCCAGATTGTGCATTTATTTTCTTATATTCTTAATGGTCAAAAAGTAATGTGCACAATAAACAATCTTTTGAAGAACTTTCCTTTTAAAATATTTCTTCTTTTAATTACAGCCTGACATAAGTCGTTATGCTTCCGAGTTGTTACCGGTGTTGTTCAAATACCTTGAATGCTTGTGTGTCGAAATTCAGCAAGGTAACAAGGAACCTGTAGGACTGGATCGTATGTTTTATGCATTGGAAATGTTTTGTGAAAACTTGGAGGACAGTCTTTTACCCTACCTACCAAATCTTATGGAGCCTTTGTTCACCCTGTTAACATATAAATGTTCCGTTCACTTGAGAGAGTTGATAATCAGTGCAATAGGTGCAGCAGGTATGCAAAATATGAATAAGCTGAAATTTAAACTTAAATTTTTAAGGTTGATAATTTTATATGGAAGTATAAATAGTTTTTTAATAATTTTAGTTTGTAATTATTAATGGTATGTTAAAATTTTATGCTCTGTACATTTTTATCTTGTGTAAACTATAACATGTAGTTTTTGATTATGGAGAATCTCATGTCTTTATTAAACAATATTTTTTATTCTAATTACACATTTTCTGTTGTTCTTGAATAAATGTCATAAATTTAATTCTTTTGTTAAATTTTTTCTTTCCTGTTACAGCAAATGCTGCAAAAGTTGGATTGATTGCGTATTTTCCAAGAATAATGGAGTCGCTTAAAGTTTACTTAACTGAAGAGCAAAGTTCTGAGACATTGTGCCTCCAAGTCCAGTCTTTAGGTAATTTTATTGCTGTAAAATACCTGCATATATTAAGCTTAACAACAATACAAATTATCCATAAAGTAGTCTTACATTTGGTTGGTAGAATAAAATAGCGTTAACAATTATTCAGTATTGTATTATAGTAGTATTTCTTAACTAGTAGGCTGTTATATGCAAATATCAGTAATAGAATGCATTGGTGGTGATACATTCTCATTCTAATATTGTATTTTTACAAAATTATTTAGGTGTTTTGTTACCTTCCCTATGACTTTATATTCAGGTCACAGATGGAGGGTTTTCTTCCAATAATATGTAATAACTGATAATCAACAAGAAAATAAAAATTTTGGTATAGGAATTTTTAAAATAAAGCAAACATCATTCATAGACCTTTATTTCTGTGTAAAATACAGTGGGAAGAATAAATGGCAGAATTAATTTTGTGAAATAATGTGAATAAATTTATTGGCAAAATGTTCATATAATTTTGTCTTTTATCTAAATTTCCAGAAAGTGGCTGTGCTGCAAATTTCTTTGATCTTTTCTCAGTCATTGTTTTCTTAAGATAACATCCCAGAACAAAATCTCTTTTTTTAAAAAAAAAATTCTTTTACATTTTCCTGACCCCTCCCACCATTATTCTTTCTGTACCAAACTCGACAGTAATGACTCACTCAATTTCCTTTTTCATTTTGATTGTTGCTTTAAAAAGAAACAAAAAACAAAGCATATCAGGGAACACCTTTACATTTTGCTGTTCAAGAGGATAATTTAGATATGGTCAGATTTCTTCTTGAATAAGGTGCTGACATTGAATCTCATGACAAAGATGATAAAAAGCCTTTGCATCTTGCTTTTGAAGCAGGTAGGTTAAATGTAGTAAAACTTCTTCTTGATAGAGGTGCTAGTGCCAACATTACAGACGTGGATAGCCAAACGCCTTTAGGTTTAGCTACTAAAGGAGGTATGATAGAAATTTTGAAGAAGGCGGAGTTGGATCAAGGGTTATTAATTAATGCAAGGGATGGTAATCTTGATAAAGTAAAAGATCTCATCGCTCAAGGTGCAAATTTAGAGACTAAAGATAATACTCCTCTACATAATGCTTGTAATAATGATCGCTTAGAAGTAGTAGAATATCTTATAGAAAAAGGAGCTAGTTTAAAGGCTAAAAATGAAGATGGTAAAACACCTTTGTAAGGTTATAGAAAGCAGTGAAGAATATGATAAAATAATAGAGCATTATTTGCATCCTCCGTCAGAAGATTAGAAAAAACATGAGAGATAGCCAGTCGTCAATTGAGCAGTTGAAATTGCTGTGTGGCTATACTTTTGCTGATAAACAATATAACCACCCCTCCCTTCCAAGATTACCAACTTTCTTTCTCAATGACAGTCAGGGAAGAGGCAAATGGAGCTTAGATTCTGAGAAATTCACATTTTTGTACCTGCAAGTCAATACCTACTTTCAATTTAAGTCAATAACTTTTTTACTGTCTGTCTTTCCTATCAATTTTATTATGTACATAACTAACTTAAATTCTGTCTGTATTCTGCAGTTGTCCCACAGTTAGGAAGGTCATCAATAAATCATGTCGTTTTACCTGGCAATACTTGACAAAAAGCATTCAATTTTGTCTGTCATTTGCTATTCAAACTAAAGTTTTTGGAGAACTCAAATTTTTGCCTTAATCACTCCTAGCCATCCAAGTCTCTATTATGTCTATAGTTGTTTGGTTATTCTGAATAGTCCTTTTTTTCTGAATAGGTTTTGTAATTTATATAATTTGATTTGCAACAGATACCCTCGGGACATTAGCAAGAGCTATGGGCCAGGATCATTTCTTGCCTTTGGCTGAAGAAAGCATTCAACTTGGACTTAGGCTTATTAATGAAACTGATGATCCTGACATACGAAAGGCAGCTTATGGTTTATTTGCATCAATAGCTTCGGTTACCAAGGAAAATATGAACCCTTTTCTGCCAAGAATTGTTGAGCTAATGCTGAAGTCATTAACTAGCACTGATGGTCTTGTGGTAAGCAATAAAAATAAATTGACAGTGTGTCCTTTTCACATTTGAAAAATATTTTGCCAATGCTGATATACACATGCATTATCCCACCTATGTTAAATAAAAGGAAGTAGGCTCAATCTGGGATGTAGATAATATTCCACCAGAAGATGAAAGCAATGCCATTATCGTTGTTTTCTCATTGTCACTCGATTGTAAACATGAGAATTCTTTGTAAACTACATACCTTGGGAAAGCTTTGAAGTGTAGCTGCCTACTTGAATTATCCCTTGTCCACACTGCATTAATCCATCTGTCATTCCAAACTATCAG
The DNA here is from genome assembly GCA_034510155.1 of Eucriotettix oculatus. Lineage (NCBI taxonomy): Eukaryota > Metazoa > Arthropoda > Insecta > Orthoptera > Tetrigidae > Eucriotettix > Eucriotettix oculatus. The sequence goes on along the minus strand of CM067376.1, from coordinate 107,325,483 downwards.
TTAGTTTATCAAATTTGTATTATAATTGGTGTGGGCAGTGCACCTTCAGTAAGCTTGAATTTTTCATCTAAAAAATAGTATGATTCTGATTAACAGTAATAAAATGGTAACCCCAATGTGTGTTTTTTTTTATTATGTAGTCTGATTTTCAAATGGCTCAAATTATTTACAGAAGATCCATTTTCCTCATTTATGTTGGCTGCCATGATACTTTTCATGATCCTCATTATTAAAAACTATAATTATAGCAGATAATTGTTTCACTTGTTTCTTTTGAATAAACTTTGTGTGATTATATTTTCTGTTCATGTAAACCAACCTTGATTTTTAGTTCTGTTTCCTGAGATAAACAAACTAACTATGAAATGACTCGTAGTTAGCACCTTAGGCAATAACAAAAACTAGAAAATAACTTGTAATTAGTGTCCCAGGCAATAAAGTAACCCGTGTTCTCTTGTAGTTGTTTATCAGAAATAAGAAGTTTTATGTAGAAGCAATTATTTGGTCAAATAGTTAATTTCATGACATCCTTTCTCCCAATACCAATGGTTTCTATTCAAAAACATTTTCCTCACTAATAGCACTTAGATTCTACCTTACCACAGTCCTATTCTTCAGTTTTTTAATCCCTTTTACAAGACAGTGATTCTGACTGTCTTGATCAGAAGAGTCCCACAGTCTCTGCCATTCATGTGAGGTTCTTTTGTTCTCCCCTGATTTTTGTTGCAATAGGCCACTTACTGCTCTTGGTAGTACCAGTGGATTTATGTATGTTTGTCAAAAACTTGACAAACAGAATGCATTACATATAAGTATGCTTGTAGTTGACAACTTCCTCAGTGATGTGTGTTTTCCTGCATAATGTTGATCCAGAGTGATCTTGTATTGTCAACAAAACATAATATTGAATATGAATTAAATCGTCTCAGGCATTCAGCTGTGTCACTTTGTCATCAAACCACATTGTTTGCATGGCTGTCCTAGCCATTGTCTTCAGGTGAAGTGCTGAATTCTGTATTGTGGACTCTATATAGTAGAGGATTTTATTCATATACACTTTATATCATTAATGTGTTCCATGAAGAGTTAAGTTTCCAAATGTAAGTACTTTGCTGAAATATTCAATGAACTCTGTTTCACAGGAACTTACATTTATTAACAATTTTGAAACATTTTATTTAATCTGTTGAATTGTTTCCTGTTTACAAGTAATTGTCAAATTTAAATTACAACATTTTGAAGTAATGATAGATAATTAATGACATTTGTCACATTGTTTGCAGCCTCACTTTAAGGACGAGAATACTGCATTTCCTGTATATGAAGATGAAAGTGATACTCCTGATGAAGAGGATATAGATAAAGAAACTGATGAAGAAGATGATGATGATGACTTCCAAGGTAATTATTTTTTCATTTGGTTAGGCTCAGTTTCAATAGACTTGACATTCAGTAAACTGCCACTTAAGAATTTGATTCCTAAAAGTTGTCATATGTTACTTTAAATTATCCTTTTTCAGTTTTGGCTGTAATTGTCTTCTTTATTAATAAACTTGTTGGCTGATTAATATATCCCATTATTGCAGGATCCTCCTAAATAAATAGAATTTGTTAGGTGACGCAAAGAAAATCAAAATTTGGTTCATAAATATTTGAGTATCTGAAATACAGCAACTACATTTTAGCATTAATTATAATTCTATGATGAATTATTAAATATAAAAAATGTCTTAATGCAAAGTTAATACTATACATATGTGCATAAACCACATAGGAGAAGAGAGAGGAGAGCAATAACCATGTTTATTTATTTCAGACTTCACAGCAGAGAATTCATACTTAGAAGAGAAAGAAGAGGCTTGCAAAGCTTTAGGCGAGTTAGCAGTGCAGACAGGGTAAAATTCGTCTTTTAAATTACCATATAGTCTAAAATTTTTCATAATATGCTCTATAAGGAACATCTTTGTAAATTCTGTTATTCTTCATTGTCCACCACCCAACCTTTAGTGCCTCTGTTATCAAAATTTTGTAAACATTAGCAGACTTTAACAGCTCCCAATTTCAAGTAATTCAATACTTCACTTCCCTCTTCTTATCAATTACTTTGACATTATATTTTAATATTATAGTATATGCACTTTCTGTGGAATGCATTTAAAACTCTTTCATTTTAAAAAAAATTACATGCGAGTATGGTTTTATCAGGTAATTATATAATGTATTCTTTTTTCAGCTCAGCCTTTCTTCCCCATCTTCAGAGGTGTTTTGAAGAAGTGTTGAAATTAATCAATTATCCTCATGAGGACATACGAAAAGCATCTGTAGAAACTTTATCTCAGTTCTGCATTAACATTTCTAAAATAGAGTCAGCTGAAGGTCAAAATGGTAAAGAATTTCTTTGTTTTTTCATTTGTTTACTTAAGTTTTTATACATTTATGTAGAATATGAAAAGGAAATTTAATTACTGCATTTCAATATCTGAAACTTGCCAGCACTGAAAATAAAATGTTATTTGTTCCATGTTCAGTTAAAAAAAAAAGATTTGTGGGGGTCATTTCATATATTTCATTTACTTCAAATATTAACTATCCCTTTTTTAGATATTTTTATTCTAATAATGTTTTATTTGTTTTAGACTTACTTAAAGCCCTGACAATCTTCATTCCAAAATGTGCTGAGATAATTAGAATGGATGAAGATAGGGCAGTTGTAATATCTGCTTTAGAAGCATATTCTGAACTTCTGGGAGAATTAAAAGGAAGTGTTTTGAAAGGAGATGGTCACCAGGATGCTATCATCAATTGTATAAATGATATTATGACCCAGAAGGTTAGTTATTTGACCACTAACTAAAAGAATATATTTGTTTTTATCTAGTAACACTAACAAGAACTTATAGTATGGTAGCAGTAGTTCCTTTTTTGGAAATCATTCAAAATTGACTTTGGTTAAAAATAAATGTAATCTTCTTGCATTTGTTAAACATATTTAAGGGTTTTATTACACTTTATATATTTATATAAATAACAATTATTGTCAGCTGTGAAAACCTGCTTGAAAAGATTTTTCTAGCTTTGAAGTAACTAAAGAAATTTCTTATATTTCATTCTTCAGTTCTGTAAAATATTTCTCCTGATTAGAATAATGATTGATTAAATTTTTTTAGTAGATTGCAAAACATTAGTAAGTTTCTCAAAAGTTCTTCATTTTTCTGATGTGCTTTGGATAACTAATTCTTTTATCTAGTAGACTCGCTTAAAAAAAAAGCTAAATCATTACTATCCTTTCTGGAATCACTCAGTTTGATGATAGCTTAGAACCTTTTATTTTACTCACCTTAACCATATGTTTGGGCATTGTACAAATTATTTCAATAGATTCTGATAAAATTCAACTGATTTATAATTAACCAACTGGGATAGAGTTCAGTAACAACTAACTAATAATGTTAGAAATGGTCTCTGTATTAGAAGCCACTATTAATAACTAAAACTTGGCTGCCTTACAAGCAATTTTATCAACCATTTTGGGGTCAGTTTTCCTTGTGAGCTTAGTTAGATACAATTTATTTCTCTATTATAGGGGTTTTCAATTGGGGTGGGTCAATGTTGGCGGCCTGTGGTGGTTATGTAGTTTTTGTTGCATCTGTCTAATCTGTTATTTATTATTCAGACTGATGCCAAATCACCATGGCAATTGAGCAGCATGTCCAAATGATAAAACTGTATTATCAAAATGAATGTTTATTACTGCAAATGTTGCATGCCATTTTTCATCAAACTTTCGTGGCCCTTCAAAGTTGACTCTCCAATGTTTGGTAGCCAAATTTGGGATAGCGTTTTTGGTAAACAATCGGCCAATACCTGAATGTCGAAGGAACACCATATCGAATGAGAACATCACCACAGAGGGCAGACATTTGAACAATGTTGTATTCCATACTAAATGGCATACTTGGACCTTTCAAATAAAAAAAAGAATTTCATTAATACCTCACACACAAGCTTGTTTTTTCATTTCAACACGACCCATCCTTATTTAAAACCCTTTATCTAGGTTAAGTTAATGACTATTACAAGCATCAATAATTTGAGTTTAAGTACTTAATTATTCACATTAAGAAAAGTAGCTTTTCATTATTAATTTGTCATGTGTTATATTAAATATATCAGACTGCTTGCCAAGACAATGATGAAGAGGAAGAGAATAATTCAGAAGAGGAGCAGAGTGGAATGCAGGATGAGCTTCTTATAGAAGCTGCTGGAGAAATTGTTCCTCTTCTAGGAAAAGCAATGAATCCGGACACATTTGCACAGTATTTCAAGATAATGATGCCATTTTTCAGCAGTAAAACGGTAATAATAATTTATAACTTAACACAATTTCTTGGTTATCTATAACTTGCTCAAAAGTTTGTTGATATTGTGAAAAACAGAAGGGAGGGATTAATTTAAATAATTTTTATTTAATAACAAATTATTGATTTGATACAAACAACTAGGTCCTCATATAAACAGATACCTACAGAAAAATTAGGGCAATTTAAATATTGAAACAAAATGGTGAAGGCTAAATTCAGGGCATTTATTTGTATGAGACTTAAATTAAGTATCAAGATCATATCTGTGAAGGTAGCAAAACAAATTTGCAACAAATCTCGTTTATTATGTTGAGCTGGGAAAAAAACCTGTTTTGTTCTGAGCTTGGCGACTCAGATTCTTGAGCAGGTACTAGGCTACTTCTGACAAGTTGGTGCTGCTCGCTCAATATACTCATATAATACTATATATATAATTTATAAGGTCATGAAAGAGAGATAGAAAGTAGGTGACTTACCTTGAGGTTCACTGATCGCAGGCATCATGTAAGGTTTGCTGTGCTGCTAGCTTAGGTCAGAAACAATTGACCTCGCCAGGTCACCAACTTTTTCTCTCAATGAGGGTCTGGGAAGAGGCAAAGACTTGACGGTGGTTGGGGAGATGCATACTAACACCCCCATCTTGACATACACTCATTAAAACACATCCATCCTCAAAGGTGTCAATATTTAAATATTAACACATACATACAACCACCCCACAACCACATATCAAGGTATACACAACTTACATCAGGTTTTATTACACATTCAAATTCCAATGAGCTCATGAGGTGCTTGGGGGGGGGGGGGGGTAAAGAGCTATAGGATATTGAGTCCAGGGCTTTGTCTGGACTGTAGGACAGGCTGAAATGAAAGTTCCCATAGATGGAGTTCAGCTTCTGAAGAATCAGGAGGTAGGGCTTTGATGGGGTCAGTGTGAAGCACTGCTTGAAGTTGTTGGTGTTGTGGCTATTGGGGATTGTGTTTTGTGGAGTTTTACTCTACTGCAGTGGTTGGCAATCCTTTTGGGGAGGGGTAAAAGACTGGGTAGAGTGTGCAGTTTACTTTGTAGATGGCGTGAGAGGACAGACAGGTTATGTTTTCCTTAATTTTGTATGTAGTGCTGTTGGTGGGATTCTGGAAGGTTGTGGTAGGTGGGAGTATTGGGCAGACATGGCATCTGTTTCTGCCACACGGTCTACTGCCAATTGTGGGTTGGGGGTGTGGGTTTTGTAGGGTCTGACAGGGATATTACAGAGGTTGGGTGGGCGCCTAAAGGCAACCCTTGGAGAGGTGGGTAGTATGGTTGGGAGGATGTTTTTCATGTCAGGGTTGGATTGTAGTCCAGTGTAGGCAAAGCGGAGTTTATGTAGTCCAGAGAAGTAGGTAGTGGTTAGAGGAAGACTACGTTCTGTGTGATGGTTAGGGGTGGGACTGGCTATTTGGGAAGTGGAGAGGGCACAGGCTATTTGCTTCTGTAAGAGGTCTACAGGGTAATTTCTGTTGCAGAAAGCATTGAATATGTGGTATAGGATGCTAGGCTGTCCCAAGTAGAAAATATACGAGCTCCCCTAAGGGCTAAACTATAGGGGAGGGATCATTTGGTATATTCAGGGTGGCAACTGGAAAAGTTGAAGGGTGTTAGTTTGTTTTATGTGGACAGAGGTGGTAATGAGACCTGAATTTAGCTGTATGTTCTCATCAAGGAAGGTGATATTAGTGGGGGAATAGTTCCAAGTGAAATTGATGGGGAATTTAGTGTTAAAGTTGTTGAGGAAGTCTGTGAGGGCATCTGGTCCTTGGCATAGGAAAGGGCCATCCGGGTGCCCATGGCAGTGCCGCTGATTTGGTAGTAAATTTTATCTTGTAAGGAGTGGTAGTTTCTAGTGAGGACAAAGTGGGTGTTTGGGAGGTAATTTCAATGCTTGTGAGACAGGAAGTGTTCGAGTGCCGACAGGCCACTGGTGTGGGGATTGTTGGTGTATTGGTAGACAACATCTACGGTAGTGCGTCCCACGGGAGTGGTGTAGGTAATTCACGGAGGCGACTGAGAAAGTGATTGGTATCTTGATTTAGATGTATTGTTGTTTCCATTAGTCCTCGATTGAGGAAATGGGATGTCATACATTACAAAATAACAAAATAAGGTACATAATTAAAGACAAATTATCTTAAAATAAATTAATAAAAGAAAATGTATATAGACAAAAGTCAATATAAACACAACACGGACACACAATGTCACACACACACACACACACTGGGAAACACAAACAAGCACACACTGAGAAACACGCAATGGAGTTTGAACTACTTGGAGCTCTGCAACCAGGAAAATGTCCTTCCGTCGTAGCTCCAGGTAACATGTGAAACAACAAAAAAAAAGAGCAGAAAAAACTGAATAGAAATTTTAAAGATATGTGATGTGCTATTTTACAAGGCAGGTCTTTCAACACTTTTTGCAGGAACCTTGATTTTAAATACTAGAAGGACAATTAAGAAAATCCTGTACCAAGTAAAACACGCCATTTAAAAGAATAGTTTTACTCTGCTTCACGAATCTTTTGTAGGTACTGGTTTTAACCTCTGGAGGAAGGCTGTTGTATAAAATTATCCCAGTATTGTGAATACTTTTCTGGCTTAGAGCAAGGCGATGCTTGTCGGACCTTAGAGCTGAACGATTTCTGGTTGTGTATTCATGAAACTCTCCATTTGTTTGAAACAAATTAGTGTTCCGCTTTTTAATATTTCATAAATATATATGCTTGGTTAAGTAAGTATTTGCAAACTTTTGAAGAAAGGTTTGCAACTCGATATAGAATTCGTACTAGAAAGTATTCTAATTGCACACTTTTACAACTTAAATATTTCATTACTCCTGGAGCAGTTTCCCCAATTAGAGATGCCATAGCTCATAATAGAATGAAAATATGCGAAGTAAACCATTTTGATGTACTTTTTGTCAATGTGTTGCATTAGTGTTCTCAGAGAATAACAAGCTGAACTTAGTTTTCCAGCAAGCAGATCTATATGGTCATTCCACTTTAATTTATCGTCAATCCGAAGGCCGAGGAAAGGTGCATTAGCTGAGAACTTGTCTACGGGTCTATTACTAGCATCAGCACTAAACTGAACTAACATAGTCTTATCTAGGTTGAGGGACAATTTATTCATGTTAAACCAAATATTTAGACCATCCAGAGTGTTATCTACTTTCTTAAACAGATTATCAAAGTTTTTATCTGCAATAACTATATTTGTGTCACCCGTGTATAAAATCAATTTTAGAGGATTTATGTATCCTGGAAGATCATTTATGTACAGAATAAAAAGTAAAGGCCCAAGAATTGATCCTTGAGGAACTTCACATGTAATAAATTCCCTATCGGATAAGTGAAGTTGGCCGTCTTTGGTTTCAATTACTACTTGTTGTTTGCGGTTTGTAAGATACGATCTTAGTAAAAGTGACGTATTTCCCCGAATTCCATAATATTCCATCTTTTTTATTAATATTTGGTGATCTACCATGTCAAAAGCCTTAGAGAGACCCGCAAAAATGCCAGTCCTTCATCCAATGAATTCTGGATATTTTGAATGAAGTCTTACATTGCGCCATTTGTTGACTTTCCTTTAAGGAAGCCATGCTGCGCTGTTGATAAAATCTTATATTTATTCAGGAAATGAAGTAATCTAATATGAATTATTTTTTCAAATATTTTAGAGAAAATAGGAAGGAGAGAAATGGGCCTGTAATTAGATATATCATATGGCAATCCTTTCTTAAACAGGGGAATTACTGTGGCTATTTTCAATGCATCTGGAAAAATTCCAGCGGAAAGACATTTGTTAAATATTACTTTAAGTGGTAAAGTGTTAGAAACAGCATATTCTTTTAGCATTTTACTAGTTATACCATATATATCATCTGCTGAGGAACACTTCAAATTCCTTATTACTGAAATTATTTCAGCTTTATTAATTGGTTGCATAAATATAGTATTCGTAATTTCCGGAGTGGAATTTTGTAACAGATTTAAGAAATCCTCATCATGACATGCAGAATTATCTTTAGCCAGAAAATTAGCAACATTAATGAAATACAAGTGCCGCATTTCTACCACAAAAAGTTTCACTTCGTTCTGCAAGCATAATTTCTTTATGGTTACTGGTATCTTTGCCAGACACATTTTTAATTACATTCCAGGTTGCTTTGATTTTATTATCTGCATTCGCTATATATCTGGAAGTATCGAGTTATTTCGCGGCCACGAGCATTCTCTTGTATATACATATTAAAAGTTAGTTATGTTTAGATGGGCGAGCGCCGATAAATATCTACTTTGAAATTTTAACAGTTTTTATTCTTAACAAAACTAAAATATTCAACAAGAATACAATATTTAAATTTAATCAATTTAATTTTCCTAGCTGAGCCGTAACCAGAAATAATATTTCAAGATACTTTGTAAATACAATCTACTTTCACTCAGGGCTGTATCACGTGTTTATACACATAGCAGAGCGAGATTATTGCCTTGGTTCCTTAGTTTACATGCATCTTTCCAAGTTTCTTTGTTGACCAGCAGCCCTGGGTTTTACACAAAGGCAGCTTCCAGGTCAGCGTAGAGGCAGGCGGCAAGCCTCAAATTTTGGTGGTTTCCTTGTTGTCCTTGCAGCCAGCTGCTTCTCCTCCCAGCTCAGAATCGAAGCCAGGCAGTCCTTCCTGTTTTCTCGTGCTGTCCTCTCACCTCCAACTCTCTTTTCCAAATGCCTTTTCCGAGGTCCTCTCCACCTCGAACTAACCTCTCCTAAAATGTGATTCGTCTCCCTGCTTTTTCTATTTTCCCCAGGTCCTCCAATGGGGTTGGCGTTCCTACCCTTCCTCTCCAAAAATTCAAATTTTGGGGAGGGGCCACCCTAGCAATCCTGGGGGACCTGGGTTTTTTCGGTGAGACGCAAATAGCTTTGAGACAAAGACTGAACCTGTCAGGCTACAAGATATGGTTTTGTTTGTGTCGGTTTTCTCCACAGAAGGGTGCCTGCCTTGCAAATACCTCAGGACTGTTCTCTACAGAATTTACACAAATGCAGCATATTGTTAAATTAATTTATCTGAATAAAACGGAACATAATCCAAAATTTTATACACGTTACAGTACTATATGCATTTAACAGAATACTTCATGTAAATTTTTTCATTGTTACAGTAAATCAAAATCAAATTATTTAGTATTATAAATTTTTGCTTACGAGACCACACTATTGCACTTGTTCCAATTGTAAAGTAGAATAACATACTGACTATAAATCTTTTAAATGAAGTTTTGACATCTCCTAGATTGGTATTTCTCAAGAAATATGGTTGCAGTATATTATTTGAATACAAAGTAATTATGATTACCAATATAGTTATCAACTAGTTCTAAACACAGAAATATATTGTATATAAATATAATATACAATAAAAATAGAATCCACAAATAAATGTGAATATCTCGTAAACTAATAGTGCCAATAACTAGACATAGATTTTATGTTAGAAAACTTTCAATACATCTCCGAATGTACAGATCTGCTGATCCAAATAATATCACAATGACATTCTATCCCCCTATGTGTTCTGCTGCATTACATGTTTGAAAATTGTGTCTCTCATTATGATTGGCATAATGTGGATGTGCTTCTCTTGCTGAAAGAATAACTCTTCCTGTATTTGCTGAATACTGTAGGATATGTAGGTTAGGTATGTTGTCACTGTGCTTTCAGCAAAGATGAAAGGTGCAATAATTGTATCACAAATCAATGCAACATGTTAACTTTAGGACTGTCACTTTCAAAGTCCATTATGACACATAGTTTATCTTCTCTCCACATTCTACAGTCTCAGTGGTGCACTTTACCTTGCCTGGAATGTGATGTGGTGGAAGAATCCATTATGATCGTCAATACAGCACAACACTGTATGAACAAACTTGGCTCATTTTGCTGCAGCATTTGCACGAGATGAATTTTTATGGACAAAGTTGTGAACAGTCAACTTTGAAATACCCAGCTCTAAACTCACAATATTATGTTACTGTTGAGCATTTGCACCCTATTACTGTCCAAGTATTCCTTGTACTGCAGTTGAGAACTTTAATTCAACTAACCAATAACAAATTTCAATTTCTGCTGCATTATGAATTCCAACATTTATCCCAGTGTATCATGTACATGAGAAACATTTTTCCTTTGTATCAAACGTTGAGAGTGCTACATGAAACATATTCACAGAGTGATGAGTTATTCTTATTATTTATTTGTGGTATTTTTTCAATTCTACATACTATTTTAATTTTGAGTTTATGTCCAATAAGTATTTGTTTAATTATAAAAGTTTTTACAAATGTTATTTGTCAATTTTAAGGTCAAGAAAACTTCTCTTGCTCAACGGTCATTTGCAGTTGCTATTCTTGCTGATTCTCTGGAACCATTAGGTCCACATGTAGGACTGTTTGCAGAAGAACTTTTGCAAATATTTTTGAGAATGGCAAAGGTAAATGATGATGAGATTAGAAATAATGCAGTTTATGGTATTGGAGAACTGGCACGTCATGGGAAAGAAGCTGTATTTCAGTATCCTTTCAAAAAAAAAACAAATATGTGCACTATTCATAGAAATTTAAGTGATATATAAGCTAGTTGATGTATTAAAATTAAAAAAAAAATTGTGGAGATACCTTCTAATCTTGTCTCAAATAGAATAAAATTGACAGTAGCTACCCAACACATTGTATTTATATGGTGCGGCATGTGTGCCACGCTCGAGGGGTAAATATTTTTTAAGTACTTACAATATATTGTACTTCAATGCTAACTAACGTTATTTTTGGCCAAACAGACCAAATAGATGGATCAACTATCTTATTCTCATAAATGCTTATGTGCAAAAAGCTCAAATTTTGTGTCTGTGGATATGTATGTCCTGCAAACAAATCTAAATGTATGGAGTGATTTTGATCAAATTTTGCACAAGTGTTCTTTGCATCCCAGAAACAGCACTATTGGACCCCTAGGTGCAGGGGTGGGGGAGGCTAAAATTTAAATATGTGAAATTAGCTGATATTTACATTGAATACTTTTACAGTATTTCCCCCAACACTATTTGTACATAATCTCAACTCCTTTCAGTGAGGGAGAGGAGAATTCATAGGAGTGGAGTTGGACAGGTTTCAATTGAAAACAACTATATAATCATTGAAATTTGTGTTGAAACCCATGTAATTTGAGTCGCTGAGTCTGATTCCAGCAATCAACAGGCCAATTAACTTACAATTCAGTAGCTAAGAGAGGTGTGGAAGAATGTAAACCAAATCCTGCATTCTAAATTCTTCCCATAGAGTGGGGTAGAGAATGCGCAAATTAATAACATGAAATCAGTTTGTACTTCAGTCCCACACATTTGGTGAGGAGAAGGAAGAGGTTGATGGCAATAACAAGAAATCATCAAAGATTCCTGACTACTCCAGGGTTATGTACAAGGCTATTATAAATAAAAATATGGGCAACACTTTGTACCTAGTTAGTAAGTAACAACTAAAATTGGGTGTATGTTTGTACAATCACAAATATTTAAATATGAGGAGCAATGTCAAACAAACTTGATTTGCACATAGAGAAGCAAACAACTGGGAGTTAAATTCATCTAGTAACATTAGGGGTTTTTTAGTTAAAAAATATATTTGAGCCAGTGAGTAATGTGTCTGCACACTAGCATGGATGAAGTCATACTGTAAATGTGTTGATAATATTAAACTGAGTCATTAGATGTTAGTATAGTTACCAACTTTTATAAAGACAGACAAATATTCTTCCGAGTCAATACAGTAATAAATTTGTTCTGGATATTTAAGGAATAAAGGCTGTGCTTATTTTGTACTAGCTGGGTAACCAGAAATGCATATATATTAGCCATCTGCAGTTTTTAATTCAATAGTAATCTCTTTGTCAACATATGATTAAACTTGCAAGTCATCACAATTTTGAAATTTTACCTTTTAACAACCATAATAAATGGTATGAACTCCTGGAGAAAAAGTTCAATATGAGGATTAATAGAGAGTAGTATGGGAAACTATGGAATAACAAAGGGTGTTAGATGGGGAAGGGATATTTTGATGGAAGTTAAGGCTTTCTGCTACGTGGGAAGCATAATAACTAGAGATGGTAGAAGTATAGTAGACATAAAGAGTAGGATAGCACAGGCAAGGAAAGCTTTCATGAAAAAAAGAGGGATTTACTTACAGGTAATATAAGTGTGAATATTAGGAAATCATTGCTAAAAATGTTTGTAGGGAGCGTGGTGGTATATGGGTGCGTAACGTGGACGATAGGAGTTAGGAAAAGAAAAAAGCCTTTGAAATGTGGTGCTATAGGCGAATGCTGAAAATCCGATGGGTGGATAGAATCACAAATGAGGAAGTTCTAAATGAAATAGGGGGAAAGCGAACAATATTGAGGACATTGACTAAGAGAAGGGATAGATTAATAGGCCACGTTTTAAGACACGATGGTCTTGTAAAATTAGCATTAGAGGGAAGTGTGTGGGGTAAGAACAAGAGGGACGCAAAGGATGGATTATGCTAAGTAGATTAGGAAGGATATAGGTGTGCTAGTTATAAGGAAATGAAAATGCTTGTGCAAGATAGGTTAGCATGGAGAGTTACAACAGACCAGTCTTAGGACTGAATCAAGAACTGTTCAATTTTATCTGTATCGTAACTGAGTCTAGAAATAAGCTAGTACCTTAAATAATAAATACACAGTTATAGAAAAGTACACAGGAACAGTTAATTATGTGTGTTAGTCAAAGATACTGGAACCGTTTCTTTGGTCTGATTAGTGTGAAATAATGTGTAGTTATATGGAGGATATGTGAAAGATAGAGCAAGGTAGCCAAGGGTTGACTATGGTCCCGTTTTATTGAAGCTCAACAATGCTTGATTCCCTTTAGGTAACAATTTTTACTCTCGTAATGTATCATGAGTACACATAACTTCCATAAGGTACTAGGAGTATTTCTTCTAACTCATCAGCACAAGTAGGAAAGGGGGCAGGAAGGTGTGAATGGTAAAAAAACCTAATGCTCCTGATGCCTGTTAAGTCACATTTGACCAAGAAGATAGAAAATGAATACATTGTCCAAACCTCGTTAAAAAAATGCTCTGGCTATGGGAGTTATTGAATGATAATTTGTGTGTGTTCCATATAAAATAATGAAAGTATGGAAGTATTTCAACCAAACTTTGTAGACTTACTCTGGAATCTAACAGTAAGACTTTTTAACATGTGTATTTCCTACTTATATTGGTGTTGAATAAAAAGTCTAAATTGTTTCAAAATTCAGAGTTAAAGGGTTCGCTGACTTGCACCATGTTCAATTCATAATGTTTGAGGTAAACTGTGGATAATTGAAAAAATCTATATGTGGTGTTTTAGTCAGCTTTAAGCAAATCCTTCTGCAACACATACAACAGTTTTAACAAACAATTAATTTTCCTTTGTTATGCATAAACAAAGCCAGCTGCCTTTCGGCCCCGTCAATAAAAGCGCATATGCGTAAAGAAGCGATTTAAAAATTGCTAAGACATTGCAGCTTGGTTATGTATCCCATCTTTAGTCATATGTTTGTCATTATTTAAACAATTGTAGCATTAATCCACACTTCACATGCCAGTTTTTGTCACTCTGTCTCCTACTTCTGTTATTCAACATGAATACATTAGTGCATTTTAGAATCTTATTACCAAAACCAGTTTGTTTCTCGTTCTTCTGAAGGTATAATTTCTGTTTTTTAATTTACATTTATTTCCGTTGACATTGTTTGTTAAGATTCAGTGTTATTCTAATCGACCAAGACAAAGAGACCAACATTCAAAGTTATAGATACAAAAGAATCATTGTTGGAAATTTTATTTATAGTAGGCCCATTGGGGAAGGTGACTTGAACATTTTGTCAAGTTTTGCATTATGTACCTATTATATCCAAAAATTCTTTGTCAAACATTTGATCTCCCTCATAATATGGTTGGAAAAACGTTTAGGAACTGCACTTGATTAACTTTTGTTATCCAATATTTGTTTAGTTTCCTTAGCATGAAGACATTATCCACTTATCCTTTCAATGTTGGCAACTGTGGGCAATGGAAACACACATGCTGGAACTTTAGACAACATATGTGGAGCTTTGGCCCGTCTTATATTAACAAATATAAATGGTGTTCCTATGGAAACGGTTTGTATACTGTACCATTTAATTATTTAAAATTATAGTTGAGTCTTTATAAAAGTTTACAGATTCTCTGTACAATAGCAATTAATTTATTTTTGTTGCAAATTATAGTTATATTTGACTACAACATTCCTGGTAATTTAATGTACACATCTGAATACACAGTATTTTCATGTGCGTTAGACTCTACCAAACTGGTTAGATGTAGAACAAACTTCTCTAATAAGATATACTGATATAGACTGTTCATCTTGTTACTAAATTTTATAGCACTAAAATAGAAATTCAGTGGAGGAAATATATTTACTGAACATTTCATAAATATATTTCTTGTTTTGTTTCTCCTTTATTCTGTCAGATCCTTACTTGGATCTGTCCTTTACCAAAGAACTTTGTTCTGTCATCTCTGGGTGTTTCAGAAATGTAACATGTGGGTCACTTCTTCTAATCTTATTTGTTTTTGCTTTTTTGGGATAGTACTTCTTGGGTAAAATGTTTGACATCCATTCATTTGGTAAATATTTTTCAGTGTGTGTCCATATCCATTTTAATTACTCAATTTAATGTTTCTTATTTTTCTATAAGTATGTTCATATTTCCAATAGATAAGAATGAGTGTATTACCATAGTTACTGAGAAGCTGAATTGGAAACTTCAAGAAAAACAGTATGTTGGTATCAACTGTGGCAAAATTGTTTAATTTATAAGTATACATTGTTCAATTTATTAGAGTTCCTGCAGTTCATTTGCCAGCTGTTTACACAACCAGCACAGGCTTACAACTATAAGCACAACATCTTCCGTCCATTTCAGTCACTACTGTCCACTAATTCCTTCAAATCAGATTTCATTGTTTAGTAGGAAACTTCCTTCTATGCTTTGTAATTTGGAAGATAGAAAAATGTTAAATGATTGAATGGGTAAGCAGTAGTTTCTTTTGTTTAAAATAATTTTTCCATTATATCAAGCATTAAGCCAAGAACTGTAAGTGTAGAAATGATAACTATGAATGAAATTAAATGGTTTGTCTAAGCTTGTCTGCAAACCTCAGCTGGACAAATGGACAAACTAGACAAATTTTGAATGGCTGTTGTGAGTCTTTTTGAGACTACTGGTATTTGTCGTTATTGCTGTGAACAGTTAGGCTATACATTATGAAGTTATTTCTTCATTTTCAAAAGTCTTAGCTGTTTTTACTTCTGTGTAGGTTTTCCCAGAATTTGTGAAATTGCTGCCACTAAGAGAGGATTTTGAAGAGAATAAATCTGTGTACGACAGCCTCAATCAGTTGTACAGTCTTGGCTGCTCTCTCTTAATAAATCATTTGGAACATCTGGTAAAGTCAAGTATAGAAGTATTGCACAAGAAGCAAGGCACGCCTGGTATGTACAGAGAAGACAGGGAAAGATTAAATTGTTGATCTTATTCTATTTTTAAAATATCACTCCTCTTATTAAATCCTAAATTAAATTTTTGTAGCATATATGGTTTTAGATAGTCATTGATTGTCATAATAATGAAGTATTATTCAGTATTTCCATTGGGTCAATTCTTTGGTCTTTATTTTGTTTATAGTCAATTATGTGTTAAATTTTCTGGGTAAGTTGTTTCTTTTGTTTAAAATAATATTTTTCTTAACTGTATGTCTGTTTATCTCTAAATCAACAAAATAAAACAATTTCCACTTGCACTTAACATCTAATGAATAATAATTCAAACTATAATTAGTAAATTTAGTATTCCTTCTCTTGAGTGAATAAGGTTTCAATTTATTCCCAAATGTGGCATTCAGGACCTGAAATATCCAGTTGTATTTGTCCTTGAAAGTAGAGTATTTAATTAATTCGATTTGTTTGTCATTTTCAGAGACAATAGAAATGGTTAAAAACTTTCTGAAAAGAGTTGAACATGACTTTCCAGAACAGTTTTCAAAAACATTGACCTCCATACCTCGGGAGGTAATCAATGCCATTAAATTGTCATAGTTTACACAAGTACTATGAAATTGGTTATATTTGTTTTGTTGTTACATTGGTGCTGCTTTCCTGTATCAATATGTATATTTTAAGGTTTTATAAATTTTCATATGTGTATTTGATATATTATTTATTTGTGTAAAAGAATACTTACATATATATTGCTACTGTATATAATAATAGTAATAAATACTTTGTTTTGTTATAAAAGTATGCTGCTTGGCTATGTTTTTTTCATAAAATAGTAATTACCCGCAATTATTTAGCTTCCTTCAGGGTATGTAATTGGTTCACTTCAGTTCATGTATTAGAAATTTAATTTTTATATTCTAATGTGTGGTGTTTAACACCATTTTAAGATTTAATTGAGAACAAATTATGAAAAACTATGACACCTTTAGCATCTAAACATCTAGTGATTTTCAAATGAAGAATCTTGGTAAAAACGGAGGCAGATCAGTGACACCACTCAAACTAAAGCATACTACCTAAACATTTGCTACAGTAGCAATCTGCATAAATGTTTTCTCGTGTGTATTGTATTAAATTAATAAGCCAATTGAAACAATTATTAAGATAGTATAAACATTTAGTTTTGCATTTGAGACTTTGCCCGTCTCCGATAATGAATGTGACAGATATGATTCAAAGAACTAGCTTCCACTGTGGAGTGAGAGATAACTGATTCAGAAGGTAAGAATGGTAACTCCTTTAATTCACTCTACTCCTTTGATCTTAAAGTTACCTATTATTTGAATCGGTCACTCATTAATCAGATCGCATGGACAGTGATCCCACTGCTAGGGAATAGCACTTGAATCAGTACTCACGAATCAGATAGGGTGACTGTTGATCCAAGTAATACCTGCTGTTTGAATGAGTGAATCAGAATATGTCCTTTTCTGGATATATTATTGTGGGGTGATTTTTTTAGCAAAATTAAATTTAGTGGCATATGCTCAAAATATTGTAACCTAATATTAATATAATTTTCTCGTATCTGACTGTTTGGAATATAATTGTATTTTGTTAGTTTCATTTTTTGTTTTTATGTGTAAAATAATACATTTTATATAAGAAAGTTTTAATTTACTATTTCCCAACAATGGAAAATAATTTCAAGAATTGTAATGGTATATTAAGGTAATAGGAATGGTCAAAGATAATAATTTGGACAAGAATTTTTTAGTCACCTTTCTCTTTGCATTCTAACATTTTATGTGGAAAATACTTATTTTTATTTGCCTTGCTGCTGTAGATTAATATAATAATTTTTATTCATGGACATAACATTTACAAATATAAGTGTATATTATGAATATTGTCAATAACTTTGTTCCCGTTTAAAAGAAAATCCATTCAAGGCCATCAGAATTCCTCAGTTATATAAATAAATTTCTTTGTAACGCATAAGAACCCTATCCAATGTAATTCGTCAGAAAATTGAACGAAAATATTCAGATAAAGATGGAGCAGATACAGAACTTAAGGCATTATAAAGTTGCCGTGTAGTCGCGGAGATTCGTGCGAGGATTATGGATTGCCAGGTGACAGTGCCCAATAAAAGTTTCCCCTAGACGATTCCGCTATCTTTAAAAATTAAATACGATTGATGAAGTCACGTTGCGCGGCGTTTTACCATGAAGAGGGTGAAAAGAGATTGGCTGGGAGTTAGTAAGGTAAGGACTGCTCGTTGGAAGGAGGAGGAAGTCTGGGAATGAGAAACGTGAATACATAAGGAAGATCAGATCTGAAGCTGAAAGAAGAATTTTGGAAGAGAGCAGAAGGCGTTGGTTCGAATGGCAATGCCGTAAAACAGTAATTAGAAGAAAATAAGACGCTTTCATTATTTCCAAAAGAAAACGCCTACTCGCAAGAAATAGATCTCAGATAGAATCTTCTGCTGAGATCTAAGAAACATCGCCTATACTGAGGACTGGTTTTCCTCAACCCTAATCGGAGTGATCTGAAAATCCAGAGCCTGCACCTGTTACAGGATTACGCCCATTCGTGAGACGGAAGTAGTTCATCGCCTGCAAGTCTGAGACAGCCACTGCAGCTTTCTCGGAAGAAATACATGTAACAAAGCAACCAGATTCATTCCGGCAGCATATAAAAGAAATCTCTGATGTACGCTTGTCCCTCCCCGAATAAGTTCAGTACTAAGCCAATGCCAATTTCAATGTTTAATTCTCCCTAAATTTCCAATTGTTGCAAGTATATAGTGCAGGACCATAGTGGGAATTTGAGTGATATATATATATAATATCTTAATTGAATTTTGTTTGTATGTAATTAACATAAAATCCTTTATATCTTAGCCATTTTATTTTTATATTTATTTATTAAGAAATAACGAAACATTTATATATTTTTTGTTATAAATATTGATGCGCCTAACAGTAAAAATAATATCGAATTTTCCGGGTAGGCCCTGTCAAATCCACGCCCTTTTTATACGACAGCTTTACTACACAAATCATTTTATTCATTTATATTTTATTTCGAACCAATGACTATATCATGGCCAGTGGGAATAAATTGCAAATAAAATGTAAAAGTAAATATTCCATTAAAAGTGATGAAATCCTATATTATTAGTATTTCAACACATCCTCTGGGAGTGACGGCCGGAATCTGTCCGTTGCTTGTCAAGCTGCCATTCAAACTACACAACAGCTTGCCCTTCCGGACAGACCGACAAACTGTCTCGTAAAAGGTCATGAATAACACCCATTTTCATTACTTTACTTTATATCCAACCCCCCAGGATTTTGAGAGTTCTAATCGTCGAACAGTAGTTTTTTTAGAATGCTGTAATTGAGAAAGGTGGGTGCTAAAGAATTGTAAAATTTGTCACTGGTAGATTTTTCTTAATAGGTTTCTCTCGACCATTGTTAAAAGAAAGAAGAAAAAAAGAGATTTTACTCGAAACATTGATTTTTATGGGCAAATAAATTAGGATTCCATGTAAAAGTCTCTTTCTTCAATAAGTACGTTTTCTTCATAAGAAATGTGCAGCAAGTAATTTAAACAACACAGAAGAATGCTTCAAATTGTAATGCTTATTTTAAAGTTAAGAAGCATTTAGTAGCTACTGGGTTGTATCATCTGTAGTCTAGTTGTGTGACTACAGTGTAATTCCAGACATATTCGTCGGTACGGTATGAAAATAGGGAAAAGTGTGACAGTAAGCATTTACAAAAAGCGAAAGAATTGGTTCCATCTGACCTTTTAAGTTCCCTCAGTTTTGGCTGAACAATGTAAAATAATGGAAATCACTATTAGGAAAATTGTAAGTATATTTTGGTATCTTATATTGTGGTCCAGAGATATTGTAGGAGAAGGTTGGGAAAAGTGGCCTCTCTAAAGGAAATTCAGCTCTTGCACATATTCATATTTAATATACATAGTATAGTTATCGCTCCATATATTTATAATTAAGAAAGGAATATAATATACAGGGTGGGAGGAAAGTCCCTTTGCACTGACTTAACCTATGAAGTAAAGTAAAGTAAAATGTGATACTAATCTGCTTATCGATAAGGTCGTTAGTTACGGCAACGCTGGTGCTGATACCGGAAACAATACCCAATAATAACTATTCAAAATATAGTAATGATTTGGTCGATACAATTCTCTCGAGTGAGGAAGAGCGTTTCGTGGATCCACGAACGTTGAAACACCGGATAAACGATTGAAGGTATTCAGAACGATTTCGTGGTGCGTTTTGGCAAAGCCTCACCGTCACGTTCAAAATTATTGCAGCGGGAGAAAAAGACTAGTGGCGCAGGACGTGTTCTAAAAGCGACGTAGTGGACGAGTCGAAACCTGTTCTGCTTGGAAGCATCAAGTCAACCTTCCCCGGTGAAATCTACGCAAACGTTCTGCGGAGTTGGGCGACAATGCGAGACCGAACAAAGAAAAGTTTTAAAATGAAATGTTTTTGTCCAACCAGTTGTCAGATGCTGACCTGAATCGCTCTCTCCGTGCATGTCAGTTACTGCTTGGACGATTTCCGAGCTGTTTCAGATGAACAATCGGGGATGGAAACGCATTAGATTATGCCGTGAACATGGAGGAACCCACACGGACGGTTTGGACGCTGTGCGTACCTATATAGTTTCAAATTCAGTGTAAAGGGAGTTTCCAGCCACCCTGTATAGGACACAAGTACTGAATATACTATTCACTGAAGGCTTGCTTTGTAGCAAATTTTCTCTACTTAATGAGCCGAAATAAACAGGCCACATAGGTCAAAAGTAATGAAACGTGGGATTGCACCATTTACTATACAAAGGAATATTATTAATGTAATAATAATACAAAATACATAAAAAAACTTTAAAAAATAAATTGGCCACCTTTACTTCCTTCCAGAAGAGTTCTGTATAGCTTTTTTTACTGTGGATAAATTAAACTCGGCTAGAGGTACAGTCATCAGAAAAACTTAAATTGAAATGTGGTAATTGAGTTATTAATATTTCAATTTAAGGTGATGTTGGTTTTAATCGGATATAATAAACAAATGAATGGGTACGCAGAAGCCAGTTAAATAAGAGTTTAGGAGAACTCACATGAAATGATAATTACAGATTTATTTACTAAATTTTTTTTTTAAGTCAAAAAGTGTCAAAATGAATTCGAAGCAAAACGACTGACCACATTACATCAATTTATGCATGAATCTATCCAAAATTCTAGCCTCCTGTTCCCCTTTCGTGTCCTCCAGAAATTGTGGTCAGCTGTAGCGGATATATTTCGATTACAAGTTAAAGTGGAAACAAAAAATTGCAATCAGATAGATCTAAGAGTCGAGGATATGCATTACTTACTTGCTAGGAGGTCCAAATTGCCACTTGACAATAAACTCGTAATCTAAGTTGTAAAACAACCCTTAATGAATCTATGGGTGATATTAATTCAATAATTAAATACAGATTATATATTGTAATAAAGAAAATTTAAAACATTTACTTTGACAAAAACAAAACATATTTACAATAATAATTACAATTTTAAATATTTCAATACTTGCGCCGGCACTTATTTTCAATAAAAAATACACACATATTTACCAAAATGATTTATATTAATTATTTAAACCTAACAATTTATAAAAACTCATCTCAGGGTCGCATTTATGGGCCTTCTCATAGAACAGAACTAATCCACTTGGACCTGGCAGCAAATAGAAAATTAGAAAGTCACAGGAATTATTTACCGTGTAGGCTTTTCACTTCTTCCGGGCTCGTCCTCCCTCCAGATCTAAGCTGCCGATCACCGCTCTCGCACTATCTGGCCAATTCTCCTCTCAACGCTCTCGACCACGAATCTTTCACCAATCTGCATCCCAAAATCTCTCCGCCTACCTCCTTTAAAACCTCGTCCCCACTATCACCAAGGTGGCAGGGGTGGATATCCTCCAATCATATCCCTAGTTACACTTGGGGAAAAGCACGCCCTCGGTCGCCAAATTCTCAGACAGATTGGGATCTTTCGAAACCGACGAGAAGTCTGAACTTTATGGCCCAAGTGTCAACCGCCGTCTCCTTTGTTTAATATTCCAAAGCTCGAGCAGATGTATCTGTTCGTTAAAAACCCTTAAACCAATGTTTATGAGTAGGCCCTATGTGGTATTGCAAGCCTAATATTGGGATACCAAAAATAAACCAATAAAAATATTACGCATAATAGCCGATGCTCATAAAGAGAGAGAAAAAATGTTGAGCCACCCGCAAGAGGTGAATTAAAAGCTTCAGGAGCTTGATGACTTCTCCAAGCTATCCGCGACACAGCGAGATCAACCCCGATGCAGCCAGCGAGAATCGACATCAAGCGCCAGACCGGAACAAAACGCCACCGTAATGTATGTAGCTGCAGTCTTGGCGGGTATCGTTGACTTTCATTTTATGGGAGTTCACATTGCCAGACCTATTGTCATAAATTATGTTGCTTCCTTTTCGTTTACCTCCACAGGTGACCCTGATTTTTAATGAATCTCAATATAAATTTATTATTGCTAAGTTTTTCATTTGTGTCAATTTTATTGTTATTAAATTCAGAATTATAAATCAAATATTTTTTTCTCATTTGATCCCTTTATGGCTTATAAATTCAATTGTCACCTACCTGTGGAGCTTAATATTAATACTATAATAATAATTAATCGTAATTAATAAAATTAACCTCTCATCCCCACAATTTGCTTTATAATTGGCTTCCACCGACGTGGGATATATATAATTATAAATTAATAACCTCCCACGCTTTTATTCAGTTTGAATTTTCCAAACATTCCATCAGGACGGCTGCGAACAAGCGTAAACAGGAAGCCTTCACGTGATTATGATGTAATCCCTTTGACATTGTTCTCAGAACATAATAAAATGCTGGGAACTGGGCTCGAAAACTTGTTTCGGGATGATTCGAGTGGCAATACATCATTTCCTGTTGGTTCTGACGACGGCGCAGGGGATCCCATGGTACGAGGGCGTCATCTACCAGGTTTATCCGCTATCTTTCAAAGACAGCGACGGAGATGGATATGGCGACCTTAATGGTATATACTAATTCTAAGTCATTTAAATGCCTGTAACTTGAAATTTGTTTTAAGTTAAAACTAATTTTCCATTCTTATAGTTTTACTTTTTGTTGTTGTGGTATTCCGTCCTAAGACTGGTCTGATGCAACCCTCCATGCCAACCTATCTCGCGCAAGCCTTTTTATTTCCTCATAACTAGCACAACCCACATCCCCCCTAATCTGCTTATCGTATCCCATCCTTGACTCCTCCTTTTGTGCTTACACCACACACTTCCCTCTAATGCTAATTTTGCAAGACCCTCATGTCTTACAACGTGGCCTATTAATCTATCCCTTCTCTTAATCAACGTCCTCCATATTATTCGCTTTTCCCCTATTCTGTTTATAAATTCCTCGTTTGTGATCCTATCCACCCATCTGATTTTCAGCATTAGCCTGTTGTTATAAAATAACTATTTTAGACTCTCGAACTCGAAAAACTCTAAAGTGCTCAACCAAACGGCGGTTACTTTGGCTGCTTGGTTAAGGCATACCTAGAAAATATTTTTTTGTTCACCACCTAAATTTTATTAAAGAAAAAGCATTGTTTTTAAAAGTGAAATGTATCATGAACCTTTTTTATTGCTATTTGTTTATGTAACCCCTCCAAAACATTCTAATGAAACTTAAAATAGTATTTAATGATAATTATCTTCATGAAAATGAAGATGTAAATTATATGAATTATTAAGTGAAGTTATCGTCAAAGGCAAATATGTAAATGCGGGATCATTTAATTGTTTGAACCGATCGAGGTCAGGAGTAAACTTTTTATCAAATTTGAAGTTTCAGCTTGACAATTGAAGATAACCTCAATATGTTCAAATGCCTTCCGCCATTTTCCTGCAAAGCGATCACAATTTCTGGCCTAGGAGTTCCATAACGTTTTGGAACTTACGCCGTTTCATCGCAAGGTGGTGGGTGGCTGTTTATTTTGCCAAGAACCTTCTCTCGGACCTATGTAATGTTTTATGGACATTGGGCGCACCGCGTGAAAAGCAAACCGCGACAGACAGAAATTTTGATCGCAAATAGTCTTGTACTTGTAAAGCGAAATGAACACGATATTTTAAAATGTACTGTGATCAAAATCCTTTGGTGGCTAAAAAATATATTGACGAGCGAGTTTTTCTATTGGATTAGTTAATCTGACATGGGCTTGGATGTTTGTGCCGTCATGGTAACGGAGACCGGGATTAAGACTGCTGGAGAATCGATACGCTCCAAATTGTGATGCGACAGTCCGCAGTCGACTCGGTAGACCAAGGCCCTGAACAGGAAGAAGAAGAAATTAGACTGAGCTCAGACAAGTGGAGTCTCATGAGTTTTGTGCTACATCACCCCCAAGCAAACAATTTTTTTACGACACTTAAAAATATGACTGAAACAATGATAGTGTTAGCAATAATCTTTGACAAATGATCGACCCATAGTAATTCCGCTACATAGCTTGTAATAGCGACTAATTTTTAAAAGTGGAAATATTTCACACCAAGTTGACACAAATGTCTTACACTAAAGTAGTTGTCCTTTTGCACATATTTTAAATAAGGCTAATTTCAAGAAAAAACCACGCATGTGACGATACCGTGCCGTCGTTTTTATAATTACAAATGCCACCAAGAAAATGATTTCTTTCATTAAAATAACTTTTCATTACGATTCTTTTTAGAATTCCAGGAAAAGTATATAAATGTAAACTACTACATATCTGTAGTACCGAAAAGAGACAGTTCATTGAGATTTATAGATGCTTCAGGATAGACAAAACATCAAAACAGAGGAAACTTATTAAAGAAATTTAGATAGAATGACGTTTCCATGCGAGCTTAGTATATTTCTCCAATTGTTATAAAGGTAAACTTATAATATTTGAAACAAGAAAACACCAAAGATAAACCAGGAAAGGACCAAAAAAATAAAATAACACATCGTAATCTTACGAAGATTGCTGAGTCATGCTCGATATTAATATTTCCTGGATGGTTTTTAATTGTTAACATTTCTGAGATCAATCTTTCACGAAATACGGTCCTCTCTCCAAATACGAGTGTTGAAAACATCGAAACACTGTTTGAAAGCAAAACAAATATTTTGATATGATTATGTTTACATCTAAAAAGCATAATATTAGCCTTATGTTATTAATTCTAAATTTCTTTCATTAGTGCAGTCTGTTTTAAAGGGTTATCTGTTAAAAAACGTAGTATTTATTGTTGTTATTAATTTTATACAACTATGCGCCTCGTAGTGTTCCTACTTGATACTTGAAGGCGAACAGTTTCTCACAGTTGCAATAGCTGTTTTTAATATTCGTCGTGAAAGTGGAAGGTACTGTAAAATCACTAAGAATTATGCAACTGTACGAGTAGAAAGTAGAGACACCCACATCAACTAATCTTTTGCTCACACTTACACATCTTAAATGACATTTTATCATTAAAACTACCAAATGCGTTTGGCCAGCAATAATCAACCCAAAAGTTCCCTGTCTGTTGAACTTTCTAAAAGAATGTTGATGAGCATGTAACTCTTGAGCAGTGTAAATACTAACACAAAGCGTTGGTTTTTAGGCGTGAGGCAGAAGTTATCACACGTGGCCGACTCTGGCGCAACGGCGGTCTGGTTCTCGCCCTTCTTCAAGTCCCCTATGGTCGACTTCGGCTACGACGTTGCCGACTACACTGCCATCGATCCTCTCCTCGGTACCATGGACGACTTCATTCACCTCATCATGGAAGTTCACGAATACGGTCAGAGAAATTATTCCAATTATCTCCATGATTGTACGCGTTACAAGCAATTTTCATTGTTTTGTTTATTCCACTCATAAACGAATCTGGATATTCCAGAATCAATTGTGGTGGGGTTCTCGACTTCGACCTTAATGGGAATTAATATTCTATCCGAAGGAAGGCTAACTCAAGTTTTAAGTAAAAATACATAGATTTCATTGATTACATTTAGATTATATAATTATTAATCAATAATTTGATGATTAAAAGAAAAGAAATTGATTTTAAATATAAAGTAAATTTATTGAATGAAAAGACATTAAATTATTTATAGGCTCCGGCTAGCAAAAAATTGAGATTTAGTTCATCTGGGATATTGTGGACAGTAGTCGAAATGAGAAAAACACCGAAAGAAAAACATTCACTCTATAGCCAGGGGGAGAAACGTAAATTTAAGTACATCACCCAGCCCGGATTTCGTTCAGACGATGTCATGGCTAGCCAGGTCGAGTCACAGCAATTCACCAGGTGTCGTGATGGGAATGCGTACCTGCCACTATTGTAGGTCGTGATGGTCCACAGCGACGAAAAGGATGTTATTAATTTATATTGTGTCGCAGAGAAGATTAACTTCTTCCGTTTCGCGAGCCCAGGATAGTTGACTATTCCGCTGCGGAGATTATACTCTCCGTCCGCGGTTCCAGTACTAGACTGTCTGTTCTTTTAGACGTAATCTCCTTTTTATTTAAAAAAATCATCTTGTCATAAATAACTCGACCATTACTTGTTGTTGTAGGTCGGCAGAACATGCTTATCTAAAGAAAATGACCTACTCCGCACGTGTTTGGCTCTCAACAACTTAGCGGCTTTTTTTTTTGGTTAACAGGCTACATGAGGGTGATCCTGAAACAGGCAACTCCCCTGCATCAGGTAGGTCGGGCATTGGGTACTATTCTCACGCCCTTCCGAATGACGGGAGACGAGTTTGCTGTGGGGACGCAGCATTCCCTTCTCCGTGTCTCCACCAATTTCAGGAGGCAATTGGCCAACTGATCCAATGGGATCAGTGGACAATTCTTGCCATATGCCCAAGGTCTTTGACCCCAGTACATATACCTCCTAAAATAGGTGCGGCTCTTTCCCAAATTTATTTACCCGTGACAGCTTGGGGTTTCAACTATGGGAGCGGTACGTATATTTACGATTTCTCGCTTGGCTAAGATTAAAATCATTTGACCAAACATTTATTAAAATCGGAATATTCTCAATTTGCTCTTAGTCGGCAACAATAGATTTTTCTGATACTAAATACATAAAACAAATATATATATATATATATATATATATGTAACAATTTAGATTTATATTTATTATTCAATCCATTAGCCTCGGTAGAGGAAATAGGATACGTCAATTATAATATTGCAAGAAATATACAAAAATTTACAATTAAAAAGTTAAAGACAAAAGAGGAAAGATAAAATTCAATCTTTCAATTTTCAGTCGACGGAGGAGGCAGGAGAAAATCGTGCGTAGGTTCCTGTCGAACATAAACAGAAAATAAGTCGGTAGTTAAATTCTAGTAGAGTATAGTTGCAAAATAATAGGAGAATTTGATAGGACAGCAGCAAACTGTTTTAGTCCTTCCTATCTACGAACTCTTTCAGTAAATAATACGCTCCATTCATTAACAGAGATTTACAAGTCTTTATAAATAATTTTTGAACCTTTAAAGTTTTTATTCCGTCCGGAAGAGTATTGTATAGATTTATACCGGAATAGTGAAGGCTTGTTTTTCAACACGGAGCGGAAAGCGATGTGTGCATATAGATTGATGTTGCCCCTTACAAACTTTAAAATTTCTAAAATATTCTTACAAGGCAAGGTTAGAATTTCAAGTTTGCAAAACAAAGGCTTGTAACTGGTATTTCACTCCGCACCAGATACTATTCATACTATTCGCTTTTGTAGTTTAAAAATGTGAATCGCGTGATGCGAATGACCTCAGATTACAATACCCTAACACATTGAATGAAAATATGCATGGTACATCATTTTTTTATGTGGCTATGTCGGTTTCCCGAGCTAACACTCGTAATGTAAAGCAAATTTTGCTGAGTTTTCACGATAGTTTTTTAATGTGGTGCTTATAAGAGAATATAAAAGAAAACAAAGATTCTGTAATTGCACAGAAGCACATTACACAATCACTTTTTATTTAATGAAAATAAAATGACAGTTGTTAATAATGAAGAAATTGGCAGGAAACTAACATTGCTAAAAAGATAGACCAAAATTTTAAGAACCCATGGATGTGTTTATCATCGCATTAAACTATTATGCACAATTGAGAGTAGCAAATCCGTACTGTAGAGAGGCTAGTCGAATAGTTCCCAAGCAAGATGGAACAGGTCGTCGCTGAAATGGAAGAACGCTACCAGGAAAAATGTGCTCCAAAAGTATTGGCAGAATACTGTTGGACACTGAAGATATTCCTCTAGAAAATTATAGTTGAAAATCTACTTCACGTGCACTTCAGGTATGAAAATGTATTCTAGCAAAGGTTTTTAATTTACTCATGTGTCTAATTTATAATGTGAATATTCCCATCCTGTGAGTGATGAAAAGTTCTACAACAACATTTTAAATAGCACAAAAATCTCAATAAGAATCACGAATTATGCTTATTGTAACATTAAAACTTAAAATTTGTTGACCAGTATTAATAGTCGTGAACAGCTCACGTGGTCTAGTGACAACATCGAAAGATACGGATTCCAAAGGATATGATAGTGTTGTTGTTGTAGTCAGTCCTTAGAATGATCTGATGCAATCCTCCATGCTGCCTATTCTGCGCAAGCCTTTTCATTTCTACATAACTACTACATACTCCATAATCTCCTTAGCGTATTCCTTTCATGGCCTCCCTCTTCTGTTCTTATCCCACGCACACTTCCCTCTAATGCTAATATTACAAGGCCTTCTTGTCCAAAAACGTGGCCTATTATTCATGATAGAATTATACATAATTAATCCATCGTTTTTTATTGTTTATTCAAACCATTATATTTAAATTTCTGATGAAGATTAAAAAATTGCCGCTGAACGATTTTAAAATAAACTTTCTCATTTTTTCTATCCCCTGAAAACTACTACAAATTCATCCCTTTCCATCGCATGTTTCCAAAGTTTATATAATAATGATTTGTAGGACAGGCTCAATCCTTTTAAATAACCGTAGAGCATTGGTATATTTCTATGTTGGGCAAATATATCGTCAAGAACAAAGATCTTATGTTTTGGTAAACTCATTACAAATGCAAAATATTATATTGTAACATGAAGTTACGGCTCCGTCCCTAATAGCAGCTAAGCCACTCGAGACTCGTTGTCGGCCATGTTTGACTCACCGACAGAAGAAATTGGCAATTGTTGATTTGGACGGGACAGGGAAAGTGCACGAAAATCTGGGTAGTCGTCGATGAGCTATGTTGGAGGAAGGGTGAAAGCGTGAGTTTGCGAGAAATCGGGACCGTAGGTTGAGGTGTTGGGTCTCAAACACGCTATCGGAATAGGGGTTAGTGAGACGTCATACGGATTTGTGGTCCGCGAGGCGCGGCTGATGTTCCATTATAGTAATGAACACATCCTGCGTATTGTTTTCCTCTCATTGCTCGAATAAACGGAGCGTTGTTTTGAAATAAAACTCTTAGTGAATATCCTTGGTAAAATTATCTCGCGCCCAATTAATCGGAATAATTCCGAATCAACGAAGAGCACAGCTGTGGGTAACGTAGCTTTCGTTACAATTTTAACAAATATATCTATCGAAATTATTATAACTTATCGCTTATCTTTATAAATGAGATAAAAAGTTTTATTGCGTGTGGTGAAATCAATGAAAATGCAAGAAAATTTATTTCTCGAGGTTATCATAGGAAGGGATTTGATATATTACAGAAAAAAAATCCCCCCCTTTTCAGTTCCCTTCCTATACTACTATAGGGGAGTTCTTTAACATATAAAAATACTTTCTGTATTTCAGGATCACCTTCGTGTTTCCTGTGAACCAAAATGAAACACAAAACAAAATTTTAATTTCATTCATTTAAGTAAAACCAATTTAGTTGTTCTATTTGTTCAGTCTAAAATTTTCGGCCTTTTTCATATTCATCTGCTTTTTACGATGAAACACCCGTCAACAACATAAAAGCTTCATACTTAGTTTTTGGCCTTCGTCAAAACAATAACCGCTGTCGAGTGTATGTAACGATGAATATGAATATATTCGTGGTTCTATAAAGTACAACGATTCAAAAGAGAAACTTGTAGTAAATGTGATTAAATTCTGGTTAAAATTAATAAAAACAAGAAGTTAAAATAGCATATTTGATCTTTAATAGGAGTACTAGCCGAGCCCGTAATGAGTCGTCGAAAACTTTCAGTCTCGGCCGGGAGTCAGGCGCTGTTCATTCGTATCACGGATCGACTGATGAACTGCTTCGTGGCTTTTTTCAACAATTTTAAACGAAACAGCGTACTTAAACTCAATTCTAAATTCTGTATTGTGGAATTCGCTGTTTTTATATTGTAAATTGCTCTGAATAACACGAAAATTATACGTTAGATGCCAACTCCTTTTTCTCTTCTATTTTATAACTCTGATCCCCTATTCGCCTAACAAATTAGGTAAATAAAACTATGAATACAATAACCGTAACAGCCGTCTCCTTTTATTGTTCTGAACGGAGTGAATGTGAAATAATGTTATTTCTCTTTAAAAGCTAATAATTAATTTTACTGAATATAAAAGTGGTTATTCATCTCAAGCCATTTAATTTCCGAAAAAAATGCCATAGAGCATCCTATTCAAATTGTACTAAACGCATCACTGCCTTCAACTTTAATGCAAGATTGTCAGAATTATTATTATTACTTAGTTGGTATTGGGCGTTTACCTGGTAGCAAGTCAATAAAAAATAAGTACAATAAATTATAATTACAATTTAATCGAAAGATCTGTCGTATTCTGTCGTATGAAATTTTGGACCTGAAAGAAGAAATAGAAGTCAGGGGCCATTTTGAATTCATTTCACTGCACTTTCCTTCACTATTTATTTAGAACTCTTTATTTAAAACGCACACTTTCATTTCGTTAGCCAACCGCTAAACTGATCAGCGCTACCCAGAAAAGACGTTAGTATTTCTGCAGGCAAGGAATTCCAATCGCGTATTCATTTATTTACAAAAGAAAATTTTGCGACGTCTGTGCGTTGCCTTTTTCTTTATTTTGAAAGTGTGATCAAACATATTTTCAGCCCTTTTTTGTTTTTCTTCCAAATCTAGAGTGTTATGATAATATGTTCAGGCATGGCCTTTGTTCTGGATCTGGTTCCCAACCACACCAGTGATCAGCACCAGTGGTTTATCATCTCCAGCGACCCTTCTCATCCTTTGTTCCACAAGTACAAGGATTATTATGTCTGGAAACCTGGGAAAATGATGCCTAACGGAACTCTTCAGCCTCCAAATAATTGGGTAATTTCATACACATATTTTTGAAAACTTTAATCGTGGAAAATATTCTGAATTTTGCTCTTGGTAAATCATTTGGTTTAGGTAAGCGCGTTTGGAGGTTCTGCCTGGACTTTTAATAGAGCCAGAGGGATGTATTACTTGCACCAATACGACCAGAAACAACCAGACCTCAACTACCGGAACTCCGATGTATTAAATGAAATGAATGTAAGTTATATTACACACTATGTTCTCTGAATGAAGAAATGTAAAAGGGGTTCCAAGAAAGGGAAGTAGGTGTGATGATCAGTGGCGGCTAGTGTATATGTGGCCATTAATTTAGGAGAAATTTTTTGTTTTGTAATTTTAAGAGCATCACCCTATCATAATTCGATTAAAAGTTTCTTATTTGCATTAAAACGAATCTCCCCGATATTTGGAGCATTTGGATTTAATATCCACGTGTTTCATTTTCTTGGAACCTCTTCGTTTGGATATTAATGTTCAGAAGACTCTTTGAGCGGCTTCAAGTGCTATTGAACAATACCAACTATCTGTCGGTTGATGAATTTTTTTTTCTTTTTTGTAGTCATCAAAATTTAGTCGCATTTGCAAATGTTCGTTATTTAATTAATTCGCTGTTTCATCGTTGCAGTTGTAGAGGGGGAAAGATTTTGAGGCAGATTTTTTTTCAGAACACAGTAGTATTTTGTTACAAATCAATACCCCATATAATGTTCTTATTATTTATATATATATATATATATATCTCAGATAAAGGTTTTATTTTACTCATCAGATGAATTAAACGAACTCATCAAATATCAACAATATATATTTTTTCGTATGATTATTACTGTGTCACGGACCGGTTAACAACTGCTGCTCTAGAGAACGTGGGCGGGTTCTAAGAAATTAATAAGTGAAAAGCAAGTAACTATGGGCTTAGACGAGAATGGTATGCAATTACGCAAGGAGTTAGAGCATGGCATTTACCATGAGTTTTCGGATGGTAGCAGGAGATACTTTCGCTGGTAAATGTTCTCGGGAAACTTACGAAACGGTTTCTCGTTAAAGATTCTCGGATGGTTTCACCATCTCGTGGTGGTCACGCGGTTACTCGCCAAGTCTCATCTGCAGTGCACCCAACCACTCATTTCTTTGCTTTTAGTTGGGTTATTTCTAAGACATATTTTTGTAATAAAGACATGTTTTTGGTTTGCTGTACGCAGCCATCTCTCTCAGTGGTGGCTTGTGCATATGTGCTCATGTGCTACAGCACATGAATTAATTTAGGAGGAATTATTTGTTTAGTAATTTTAAGAAACTATAAAATAATAGTATTTTAAGAGTGTGGATTTCTGCTTCGATTTCGAAGATTCTAAACTGTCCGCCTTCCTGCGCGCTCCCTCCCGTATATATCTTGGCTACATTCTTTATAGCACAAGAATCTTGTCTGGAATTAGAATGCGCATTATTACAGTTTCACACCCCTGCTCGTCTAAGATCCAGCAATAACATGAGCTACCAAACGCACAGTGCCGTCAGAGCGAGCGTGCTGACACAGCCTCATCAGCATACAGTTTTAAATGTTTTTGAGCACTTGTTGTGCTTTATTTGGTTTAATAAAAGCTTATTAAAAATAAAACAACGTTTAGCAGGCTGCACTTCGAAACTTTCATAATTCTGAGAAAATTACCGTATGATCCTGCATACAATATTCCCATTATGTTACTTTTTTACTAAAATTAACTTTCTTTATTTAAAATATGCAATAAGTAAAAATACTGTCGCCTGAGGAATTTGCCCCAATATGGTTTCATATTTTTACAATTTTAAAATTTCGTTTTTATTACATGTAATGGAGACGCATATTACAGGTCGTGGAGTATTAACAACCCTGTAGATGTTGTAGTATTATTAATATCTCCTGCTCTAAAATATGCATTGGGGTGATGTAGCACGTGAAATATTCACGAGCCGCCATTGGTGATAATACAATGTGTATTAATAATGCAAGGGTAAATATTTCGTGTATGTACCACTCTCTGATTGGTTAATTAGCTAGGTTACCTTATCATTTTTTCTTGTCGCAAACTCATAAGACTGCGTATCCAGCTTTTTTCTGCCAATGCCTAAAACGAATGTGACGTGGTTATTTATTATTTATAAATATATTAAATATTAGTTAGATTTAGATGGGTGGGAGCCAATAAATATCTACTTTGAAATTTTAACAGTTTTTATTCTTAACAAACTAAAAAGCAAGATAACAATATTTAAATTTAATGAATTTAATTTTCCTAGCTGAGCCTTAATTAGAAATTATATTGCAAGAGACTTAGTAAATACAATCTACTTTCCCTCAGGGCTGTATCACGTGTTTATACACATAGCAGAGCGAGATTATTGCCTTGGTTCCTTACTGTACATGCGTCTTTCCAAGTTTCTTTGTTGACCGGCAGTCCTGTGTTTTACACAAAGGCAGCTTCCGGGTCAGCATAGAAGCAGTCAGCAAGCCTCGAATTTTGGTGTAGTTTCCTTGTCCTTGCAGCCAGGCCGCTTCTCCTCTTAGCTCTGAATCGAAGCCAATCAGTTGTGCCGTCCTCTCACCTCCGACTCTACTTTTTGAATCCCTTGCGAGGTCCTTTCTACCTCAAAACTCACCTCTCCTCAAACGTGGTTCGTTCCCCTGCTCTTTCTATTTTTCCCAGGTCCTCCAATGGGGTTGGCATTCCTACCCTTCCTCTCAAAAAAATCAAATTTTGGGAGGGGCCACCCTAGCAATCCTGGGGGAACTGGGTTTTTTCGGTGAGACGCAAATACCTTTGAGACAAAGACTGCACCTGTCAGACTACAAGTTATTGTTTTGTTTGTCTTGTCTGGTTTTTCCACGGAATGGTTCCTGCCTTGCGAATACCTCAGGACTGTTCTCTACAGAATTTTACACAAAATGTTAACTTAATTTATTTGAATAAAACAGAACATAATCTGAAATTTTATACCCGTTACACGAATAAATGGTCCATATAACTCATTTATTATTATTTATTTATTTATTTTGTTTGCAGAGCATTTTGAGGTTTTGGTTGGACAAGGGCGTTGATGGTTTCCGGATGGGCTGCGTGTCGAGGCTGGGAGAGGCTGCGGGATTCCCCGACGAGGCGTGGGAGGGGCAACACACGCAGCACCAGTCTCTCAGCTTCAGCCTCGTGCAAGCCTGGCGCAGGGTGCTGGACGAACACCATGGCGTGTGAGTTTAGCAGCAATTATAATATGCTCTCTTAGTTTGTCATAATTACTTTGCTAGAAATATTCTAGATACATCAGATGGCATATACAGTGGTACCTCGAAAAGGGACAGTCAGGGGACGGAAAGTTTCGCCCGCTATTGTGAGGTGCACGCTGATTTTTCAAAAAACGTTTTTGCGGTTGTTAGACATATGAGTAAAAAAGCTGCAATTTTAATTAAATAGAAAAAAATTAATTTTGAAATACGGATATGTTCTCGGGATACGAGCCGAGTTAAAAGCAAACAACGTTTCGGTGATCAAGTCTTTGCTGCCAACTGTAAGTGTAATGTTGCTCCTTCTTCTGATTGGCAGGCTACATCACAGTCATTGCATAGGATGAAAGGAAGGACGCGGAAAGTAGCCAAAGGGAAACTAGGTAGTTTAGGGATTCCACTCTACTCCTGGATGTGATTCAGGGAAAAGCCTACAGTAGCCAGAGGTCAGGGTTTGCCGTGGGGCCGCAGCATTGCCGACTTCATAGGCAGCTGGCCGGCTGGACCAATATGAGAAAGCCAAAAACTGTTTCTGTGCCCTCGGACATACATCCACCAAATCCGGCATCGTGTTACAGTTTATGGGAAATTCCTCCATTACTTGATGCTTCCTTCTTAGATCCCCTTTTGTATCATACAACAATCTCGATATCCGACGTTGACAAGACATTTATTTATATTAGTCCGGTCTCCCGATGTGTGCTGAATTACAACTCAAGTTGTATTTGAATGTCCGAATCGAACTCAATGACTAGCCTCGGAATAGGCACTAATTTCGATGGTTTTCGCGTTATTTATGTAACGCCCCTCTATTGGTGTTCCTCTCCCATTGTCGAATGGAATAGGAACGAAACACAAACAACATCAGGTGAAACGCTATTTATCTCACTGCCCCCTAAAAAGATTTATTCATCTACGCGTTTAGATTTGTATGCGGTGCATACTCACATACTAAATTTGTGCTTTTTTACATATAAACATTGAACTTTGCTTTTAAGAAGCATATAATTGATTCATCACTTTGGTCTAATAGAAATAATGTTAAAATTTTATTTAAATAATAATACTCCCTAGCACAGGGGCGTGAGAGAAGTACCAAACACCCGACATACTTGTTACAGCTTCCACCAGGTGAATCACCTGGTAGGATCCTCAAACTACAGCCCGGGATCCTACTTAACCCTTGGTTACCTTACTCTACCTTTTAACAACCCCCCGTTTCCTATTATAGGGAAAGCCATCAATGCGGATAACCATCACGTAGCCCGTTTTTCTGAAAGAAGCCGCTTAACGTCTATTGTATTTTTAAGATCTAATATATATACGAGCACTTCAGAGTCGTTAAGGGCTCTGAGCCCTCTTAGGTAAATAGCCGCCTCAAGATCCGGTATTTATATAGGCTCTGTGACTGTTCTCGCCCTATACTTAAAACACTCATACGGCCAATTCTGACGCTTACGTGACCAGTCTGGGGCTTTGCAGCCAAGAATCACCTCCATATTGTGCAAAACAAGGTTCTTAAAATCATCGCCTAGGCACCTTGGAGGGCACGCACTATATCCAACCAACACTATCCAATGACATGTTGCTGCCGCACAAGAGCAGTATCCTAGTTTATTAGGCCTTTCAACTCGATACAACTATAGCTGAGGTTTCTTTCTCAGTAAGGAGACCCTTCAGGTCGAATTGTCAACACTTTTTTCCCTCAGCCACTCTTCATTCAGTTTCTCTCACAATCTATCTCCGTGAACGGCCGTATTAAAGGGCATTATTCCGTCAGGTACGGATCGAACACAATTTCTATTCCTTGTGTTCCAGTTAGTTTACTAACAGCACGCGCAGAATGGATGTAAAAACTGGTAGATCCCCATGCTGGCGGTCAGTGCTTTCTCGGGGACACCGCCTTACTCACGAAGCTCCATCGGTTCCTCTGCCTTGTACTGGATCAAGTTCCATAGTAGAGCGGAACTTCACGTAGAAATGGCGTTAAAGACGTTGTTCACCTACACGTCGACTGCTATTAATGTACTCACTCAATTAGTATCCCGAGAACATTTCCGAAAAGTCTGCGTTCATATTTCGAAACATGGGTTTTAAGGCTTTAATTCTCACTAGTGAATTCATATATCTATTTTTGGATACATGGTGATCCTGACCATAAAAAATAAGTTTGCTGATCGACGATTAGTTGTAATAGAAAATATTCTGTTTCAGGAGAATTTTATTAACCGAGGTTCGTGGAACTGTGGAGCAAGTAATCGCTTACTACGGACAGAGAGCCGCTCCTGGCGCACATTTATCCTTCAACTTCGCTCTCATCGACAATCTAAACGCCAATTCGACAGCAGAGGACTTCATAAGCACCATTATGTGGTGGATTAACGCAGCGGAGCGTCAGGGACTCCCCTCTAACTGGGTGGTGCGTCGATTTAAGCAACATTATAAGTAGCGTGAGCATTGCACTGCTCGGTAACAGGCCTGATGCCTTTCACGACGTTTGCATTCCGTTAGCTAGGCAGCCACGATCATCCACGGCTGGCGTCTCGGTTCGGCTGCGCGTTGTCCGACGGATTGATGATGTTGATGATGACACTCCCAGGCTCGGCAATCACGTACTACGGCGAAGAGATTGGCATGCTGGACAACGAGGACATCGACTTCGAGCATGGCGTTGATCCGCAAGGATGCAAGGCTCCCAAGCAACGCTTCAGACTCGCGTCGCGGGACCCGCAGAGAACGCCCTTCCAGTGGGACAGCTCTCGCAGCGCAGGTCAACAACCACTAAAGTTGCCCTCAATTACTTTACTTTACCTTACCGTGTGCTCATTTTGGACTTTCCAAATATGAGTAATGGTGGATGATACCCGGGAGACTTTCAACCATTCTCTTTCGCTTTTTTATGTATTATATCATTACTAGTTTATAATCCATTTAAGCGTGTAACACCATGAGAATATATATAGCATCTAAAGCCACAAGGTATTATACATCTTACAGGACTTATATAACACCAGTTTCCCTCTAGAAAAATCGCCTAATTAATTAAAATTACAGTCCAATCTTCACGATCTGTGTTGGATGGACTCTAGAAATTGGAATTCTATATAATATGAAACTCATTTTAGCGTCCTTTCAAATACTATCAAATAAAACAAAAAATGAAAATATAAATAGCATTTTTCAATCATAATAAATTTCACCAAAAAATATGTTCGTACAATTTCAATGTACGGTACCGCTTACCTACTTCTCACTGTTGGATAATAGAGAAGTTCACCGTTGTGATTTATATAAACGTTTTACTATGGGTACTTTTTATAATAATTATGAAAAATAAGATTTTTACTAACAATTACAAATTTATTACTACTCAAATTTTGATGTTATATTTTTGTTTTACCGCTATTTATAATGAGATTCTTTTTTAGAGGGTGTTCGTGGCCTGGGAGAATAAATGAATAGCATATTGACATAATGGCAGATAAACTCGCTCGTTCCACGGGAGTTCAATACCTCGGATTAACCTCTCTCTCCATTCTCTCTCCCCCTTCTCTCTCCCCCTCCTCTCTCTCTCCCTCCCTCTCCCCCTGTCGTTTCCGACCTAGCTCAGCTCTTCCTCCACATTGGAATTTAATAACTTTTAGGGCGCCTGGTATTTTTTGTTCATAAAAACGCCAAAAGATCTATTTAATAGTTTAATTTTAATCAGAGCACGAAATTGGTAATCTACAGAGCGTGGTCACTCATTCATCCTTCACTAACAACTCTCAGATTAGTCGACTTAATTTAATTGAACACTTAACGAAGACTTTAATATTTCTCGACGTATCACCACCTAAATCTGGGGTTGATTCGATAGTCGTTGATTATCACGTGGCCGCAAGGATTACGTCTAAGAGGACATGCTGGCCTGGACTGCCCGTACGCTTCCGCTTTCTCAGCCACACGTCAATACATCTCTGCGACAACAATGCCTGTCTGTGTCGTGGCGCGAAACATGTCCAACATGCTACAATCCTGCTCGTATTGCTTTTGTCTAGAACTGTAACTTTACATGTTACATTATCCCCGCTCCTAATTAATTAAAAAAATTGTACAACAATTTTTTAACATTCCACTCACTCATACACAATCATACCCAACTTAATTGACCAAAATCCCTTAATCAAAAATTACAAAAATATTTACAAAAATTAACTTGTAAACTAATTACATTTTTCTGAGGCATCATTCATTTATTCAAGTCAAAATACAATTCAATTAATTAACTAATTCGACGTTTTTCAATTACATCAACTGCTACAGCATAAATCACAATATTTACTTTTCAAAATAACTTTTTTTTCCACTTCTATTTTTGTTTACATCCCACACATTTCCTCTTATGTGCTGATCGGGAGATTTTCTTAAACTAAATGCAATTCATTTTATCATCTGGCATTTCCTCCATTGAAATTCAGCTGTTTTTTGAAACAGCTGAGTTCTGTCCGGATCACTTTGACATTACACAATTTAAATTATTACAAATAAATCACAAACCAAACTTTAAATCTAATTACAATCATATAACTGCAAAGTAAATAAATTATATTTACGATCTTTACAGTCAGATGTTTGCTGTCACCCTAGCTGTTCCCTGTCAAGGTCCAAAATACTTTGATGCAATTTTTTTCTAGTCAGCTGTTTCTGGCATAATCGCGATTTGAAGCACATCGTTCGATTCTCGGGTATCACACTCGTTGTCCTCCACACTTTCATAGCCTCACAAATGTTCGATGTTCTGAGCCTCACAGATGTCTCCCCACTGTTCGTTGTTATAGGCTCCACGATGACTCGCCAAATTTACTAGATCCGGTCGTTTCCGATCTAGCTCACTTCTTCCTCGACATTGGAATTTAATAACTTTTAGGACGCCAGGTATTTTTTGTTCTCAACAACACCAAAAGATCAATTTAATGGTTTAATTTTAATCAGAGCACTGCCCTCTACCAGACAAACACAAAAGCGGCCGACGAAGAGAGCAATGCGGAACCGTGACGCAAGTGTTCTGT
Source organism: Eucriotettix oculatus (assembly GCA_034510155.1). Taxonomy (NCBI): domain Eukaryota; kingdom Metazoa; phylum Arthropoda; class Insecta; order Orthoptera; family Tetrigidae; genus Eucriotettix; species Eucriotettix oculatus. The sequence continues at coordinate 107,285,702 of CM067376.1, read as the reverse complement.
TACAATATATATATATATATATATATATATATATATATATAATCATGTAGCAAGTAAATTTACAGCCCCAGCCGATTGTCGATATGCGCGGCAGTACAGGCGGCCAGACGCAATTGTTGTGTGGGTGACGTCGATGGCTGACGCAAGTAAGATCTGCCTATAATAGTCTTCATACACCTCACTATTGAATAGGTGATCCACTCTTGAAGCTCTGCCTGTTTAACAGGTTAAAGATTTTCTACACTTTCTTTGGGTACACAACATATTTATCCGCTGCTTCGACGAGCTGATGTTAAAAGGCAAAAATCGTTCCTTTTTAATACGCACAAGCTGGCCTTTCTTTCGCCTCAGTGCACACGTTTGTGGACATTCGTTGAACATTTCCGGAGTCGGCAGACCCGGCTTTTCGTGTATATTAGCAACACCTCCCCCTTCACTCCAATTTTGTGAATTTTCTCTTATATAATGCAGCACTACTAATTAAAATTAATTCATAACAACAAGTGCAATTAATTCAAGTTCTTTCTTCAAAAATTGTAGCTCCATTTACCAATAACGGATTAATAAATGATTTCAGGGTTCTCTGAAAATGAAACTACCTGGCTGCCTATCAACAAAAACTACCGAAATCTAAACTTGGACTTTCAGTTGAAATCACCGAATGCTTCGCACTTCAAAGTGTACAAGCTGCTCACTACAGTGAGGCACTTACCAGTTGTCCGTGGGGGACAGCTCAAACTCAAGGCGTTGTCGTCCCAGATACTGGTCCTCACAAGGTATTTCAATAATAGTTCCGAATATGAAATGGAATAATTAATATTTGCATTGTATTTATTATTAGTCTACAACTTGACGTAAGCCCGGTGGCAGATACATAATAAAATTACTTATACATAATACTCCTAATCTAACAATAGTCATTGTCCTTAAAATGGCATTACCCTTGAAAGAAAGAACAGCGAAAGAATGCAAGAATTATATTAATTTAACACTTCACTTCACTTTGGCTTTTAGATTAAAATTCGACTGTACATTTGTAATGGTTCAAAATTCTAACGATATGTAATGGAGGAAATGCCTAAATAGTGGGCCTTTCCGAGGCTTAACCTTGGAATGGAAAGTGGACGCCGCCAAAGGAAACTCGGTTTACAACTGAGGCAAATATACTGACTTATTGGCTCATCATCTCAGCTAACACTGGGAAACAAGGTTATTATCAAGCTAATTTGGACTAACGGGATCCAACTATGGGGAACGGCAAGTAATTCAAATCTGGAAATCTTACAACGCTTCCAAAAGTGATAAGAAAAATAGTAAATGCACCATGGTACGTCACTAACATCCAAATAGCAAAAGATCTGCAAGTACCGTCTATTAAATATGATATTAAGAGATTTAGTGAACGTTATTGTGCTAGAACTGAAATTTCTCCAACCGCACTTGCCAGAGTTTTGTTTGAACACACAAGTGAAGTGTCAGGATTAAAAATATATGAACCAGAACCAGTGGCGGCTGGTGCTTATGTCCTACAGCGCATGAATTATTTAGGAGGAATTATTTGTTTTGTAATTTTAAGAAACTCTAATTTAATAGTGTTTAATTTAAGAGTGTGAATTTCTGTTTCGATTTCGAAGAATTTAAACTGTCCGCCTTCCACCGCGCTCCCTCTGGTGTAAATCTTGGCTAAATTCTTCATAGCACAAGAATCGTGTCTGGAATGAGAAATGCGCTTGCGCATTATTACCGTTTCCAGTATTAACAACCCTGTAGATGTTGTAGTGTTATTATTTTTATCCACCTAAAATTTGTCTTGGGGTGATGTAGCACATAATTTTAAATACTCACGAGCCGCCACTGACCTGAACCTCTAATGGACAGATTTGGTTAGGATTACCTTGTGTGTACTTTATTGCTGAAAACCCGGATTTCCCAAACTGTGTTCTGCGGAACACTGGTGTTCTTTTGGGTCCTTAACAGGTGTTCCGCAAAATTAGAGTGATTCTATCTAAACTATAATATCCTGTTATAATATCATTTAATCAGTTCGTCAGATGAAAGCTCCGTATGCTTCTAACGGGAGAAAGTGGAATAATTTGGTTTCTAGCGTGTTTCGGAACCGATTCAACAACGTTGCGTAACAAAGAAACCCTATTGCTTGTTTTCCGCTACAATAGGAAACATGGGTAACAATGAACAAGTGTGGCCTGTTCAGTTAACTAGAATCCTGTACGAATAAGGTAGTGTCCATAGTCCAAAGTTATACAGATAATATTTATTTTAAAGTTAGTTTCTGAAAATTATATTCGAATATTTTATTCAATATGACAACGAGCAGATATGGCCAATAAATGAACCAACCTTAACACATTTGTTTGTGGAATGTAATTCAACTGTACATAATTGCAGTCTCTCAGCACAATCTAGTACAGTGGTTCCGAACCGGAGGTCCGCAGAAAAATTTTAGTGGTGCGCTTAAGATAATAAACTTTTTTTGCTGGCAAACAAAACACATATGGTCACAAAGGTATCTATTAATTTATATATTTCAGAAGCTTTCGACGTATTGTCATAATGGTCCATTTACAAAATATCTCGTTATTTAAGGCGTTAAATTTCGCTGTTGTTAAGACATATTAATTACGCCTTGTTATGTAAACTAACAAAGCAGCAAAACAAAGCAAGTGGGCGAATGAGGATCTGAAATTGGTTTTAGAAAAAATACTGCTAACAAAAAATTTCCACACATTTAGAAAATGTTATGAATGAAGCTGTGAAAGTGATAAACTATGTAAAATCAAAACCACTTCAATCCAGATTAAATAAAACTTTGTGCAATGAAATGGGCAGTAAACATAAATGTACAAAATAATTTAAGACAATTTTTTTTTTGAATTTTTAACAAATCCTTCACGATTGATAAAACTTGCATGTATGACAGATATTTTTACAGAGTGCAATTAACTTATCTTTACAAGGAACAAGTATTACAATTTTAATTATTTTCCTTCATTACACGAATGTAAATTTAAAAATTCATTATGAAGTTTCCAAAATGTTTTTAGAAGACCTATATATCTTGAAATCACTCTTTTGCAATATTTTCCGAAAAATAGTAAGGATGATTCCTGGGTTCAGAATCCATTTTCCGCGACAGCTAAAGCAGTGACTCTGAAAATCTAATTGATTTAATCAGTGACTCTCATTTGAAACAAATATTTCTAGGCGAGTTTGTCAGAAGTGTGCCCCGTTTTCTATAACCTATTTATGCGAAGGGGGATTTTCTTATTATGCTATAACGAAGTCAAAGTGCAGAAACAGGCTCGACGCCACACCGTAATATATTAAAATTCAACATATTTTGTCTGAATATGCAATTCATTGGCCCAAAATCATCAGAGTCATCACGTACTTTGTTTATGAATATTTTTGTTTTTTTATTATATTATAGTTTTATATTTAAAAATAATTACTAAATAATGTTTTTTACCCAACCTGTAAAATAAGCCAAGGGTCCCGTAAAAATGTCTAATTTTGGGAAGTGTTCCATTGCATACAAAATTTGGAAAACTCTGGCTTAAACTTATCTGTAATCGAATTTATCTACAATGTATTTGCTAAAGGTTGCATAACAATGTATCGTGCATGTTATCAAATTAGATTAAAGATTAAATATAATGATTGTTAATTAAATCATTTTTAAAATAATTCTCTGAAGAAATGATACCACAGTGAGCTAAGTGTCTTATCAACTTCATTAATGGTGCGTTCCGTAACATCTGATTATCGTTGCAAATCATCGTTTATATTATAAGAACTTGTCATATTCTCCTCTTCATACAGTTTCAATATGTTTAGTCATTTTACATTTAGACCACTCCATCACAAAACGATCACTCGCACTGTGATACAACACTCACGATACTACAACTTTAAACGAAAGAGCACGTATTGAAAGTAGGTAAGAGTCTGTACTGCGCATGCGCGTATCTTTGGGACATGTTACAGTGCGTTTCCATTGTTGGTGGGTCAAGTTGCGCTATATGTGTGCCACATTTTTCTCCCCGGAACTTGTTGCACAACGTGTCGTAGACAGTTTCCATTCAGGCAACAGGCTGAGGGTCAAATGAGTCGTAATGGAAATAATAAATTTTAATTCTAGATAGGGTTGTAATACATAATGTAATCCTTTAAAAATATGTTGTTTTTTTTTCTTAAAATTTGAAGATAAGCAAGTATGAATTAAATGATTTACTAACTTAAACTTTAATTTTCAGGGAACAAGAAGGCCAGCAAAGCCTGGTAGTGGTATTGAACTTGAGCGAGGAAGCAACAACAACCAACCTGAGAGTAGCATTCCCTGCTTTACCACTTCATATGACTGTGCACATATCTAGTGTTACTGCAACCATCCCCCGGGGGTATGTCTGTTAAGTTACAATGTCATTGAAATCTTTCTAAAATGAAATTAATATACACAGAATAACAGTTTTTTCCAGTAGCAGCCTTCTCATAGCTAAAAAATGTTCAATTTCGTATTTCTAACTCGTAAACTTCTGCTTTCTAAAACTGGCAGAGACACGGAGAAGTGAATGCTGTGAATACCCAGCAAACTCATTGTCTGTGATTTTGAAGGTCAGGAGAATAGTACCCAATTGCCTACCGGATGCAAGTTTTATAGGGTTACCGTGCATCTTTTTTAGGTGAATCACTGGGTTGATTAAACTATACCCCACGACCCTAGTCCCTTTGCTACTTTGTTTTACCTTCCACTTCCTCCTTTTCAATTCCCTTCCTAGGCTATTAAAGGAGAGTTGTCTGTTTGAGGATCACTGTCATTTAGCCTGCCACCCCCCCCCCCCACCCCACACACACACACAATAATTATTTTTACAATTTCCTGAAAGGATTACTTAATGTAAAATTTTTAAACTTTTAATTGCCCTTCATTCACGCCATGCTGAATAGTAATCAAACAAAAACACTCCTTAAGTTATAAGAACCAAGCAGGACTTATTCCTCCCTCTAAAAATTACAGTGTTTTAATTTTCTTTGTTAAATCACACATATTTTCATATTTTAGGAGCATTATGCTGAGCATTGACCATAAACCTATAAATTATCTTAGGTATTTCAATCAGAAAAGACCTTATGACAACCAACATTCTAGAACTAGGGGTTATGATAATTATGTATGTTAATTTTTGAAGAATCTGTAGTTGAATATATTATTTAAAAATTCTTTGTTGAACTACTTTGTTAGAAATAGCTGAATTATTTTAAAAATTATTATAATAATAGTTACATAAAGATGTAAGAGGTGAATAATTGAGGAAAAAGGCAAGTTTTAGGAATATAATGATAAAAATATAAATAATAATGACGGGACTATTAGATAGTAAACAAGGTTTTTGCTTTGTAATGTCATTATCACTTTCATCATACAATTTTTTCAACAGTTTCATTATCTTTATTATTTTTTTCTATTCTTCTACTTCAGTTGTTCTAATATCTATAGCACACTTATCGGATAGTGATCTCATACAGTTTCTTTACTTATAATGCTCCTGTCAAATTATAACTTACATTTGATACTATGAGATGTAAATTATCTACTAGTATATCCTTTCATCAGAGAGTAAAATACTTCTATGTGTAGTCATACTCTAGGACTCTAGGGCTATGGCTTTTATAAAATATCAAATGATACAATAATTTTAATTGTTTCTATTTTGTTGTTTCAGAGAAGAGACAGATATCAGTAAATTATACCTTGCTGGAAAAGCATCGTACCTGCTATTAGGATAGTGTGTCTGTATTGTTACATTTCAAAGAGCAAACTAAAATTACTACTACATGCCCTTTGTATCTATTAATTAAAATTCTTGCTTAAATGCCATAAACTTTTTTTTCATAATTTAAAGTCCCTAATGGTTTTCTTAGGTATAAATAACTTTTAAAAAGTTGTATAGCATTTCATTCAAAAGGAAGTGATCATAGAGATTTAGTCCATATTATAAACTATAATACAAAATAAGTAAAAACGGCCAAAACAGTCAGCATTAAATACATAACTATTTATTAACAAAAGTGATGTTTCATCTCCATTTTGAGACTTCTTCAGGCTTACTACAAACGTAATATTACAATAAATTAATTCTGAGTTCTATGTTACAATTTTGAATTCATATATAAAAAACCTGGTTAAAAACTTACAAATTTAGCAATACACCCTATTTACTCCCTGATTCCCTCAGTCGAAAAGATGATTGAATTTACATGTGAAGAATTTGGTGTCTTGCGTGGACCATCTCTAGCGATGGTTACAGCCAAAATGATGTGTAACAATGAGTGCTTTCAGGAGTTAAATTTTAACAATGGAGAAGAATATTAAAGCATTAAACTGCTACAACAAAAGAGTATCGTAAATTTTGTTCAAATTATTTGTGTCATTTTTAACGCTGATTGCACGAGGGTTACACCTGATAACACAACATTTCATTCATAATTCTCGAGAAGTAATTATTTTCTTCATCTAAAATTTCCATAATCTATTCTAAATAAATAGTATTCCATATATTCACAAGGCACCCTCCATGGTCAACCTGATAAGACAAACACAGTCATAAAACTTTTAGCCTGACAGACGCAGTCCTTTGTCTGAAAAGATTATTGTGACTGAACAAAAAAACCCAGGTCAGCCAAGATCACAGAGGAGGTTGACCCAAAATATGGCTAGGGGTAGCCCCTTCCAATTTTTTAATTTTTGGAGAAGGGTAGGGATACCACCCCTGTTGGAGGACCTGGGGAAGAAATAAAAAGTAGGGAGACCAATGAGGTTATTAGGAGAGGTGGAGTGGACATCAAAAAAAGATTCGGAAATGAGAGTTGGAGGCAAGAGGTTGGAGAGGAGCTAGCAAAATGGGAAGTCAGACTGGCTGGCTTCAAGGAGTCAGAGAGGAGATGCAATCTGGCTGCAAGTGTCACGAGAAAACAAAGGTGGAGACATTTCCTGAACATCATGTGTTTCATATGCTGACCCAAAAGCTGCCTTTGTGTTGAATCCAGAAGTGCTGGTCAACCAGGAACCTAGGGAGGATGAATGTAAAGTAAGAAATGAAAGGTAATAATCTCTCACTTTGCTATGCATATAAACACGCTATACAGCCCTGAGTAAAGTAGATTAAATTTACTTAAGTCTCTTACTATGTTACTTCTTTGGTTATGGTTCAGCTGGGCAAAATAAAATTAATTAATGTCTCAATATTGTAATTTTTTGAATTTTTTACCATTGTTAATAATAAAACTGCTTTAAATGACAAAGTTGAGATTTATTGGCAGCCATCCAAATATATATATGTGTGTGTGTGTGTGTGTGATGAAGGGGGCGGTGCCTCCGAAAATTCAAGAACTCCAAACCTCACAAGGTGTCTACCATCTATGAACCTCAGGTATAAGTCACTTACTTTCTATCTCTCTTTCCTTTCCTTGTTAATTTTCCACACACACACACTAAATGTTAATGTATTTATAAATTATAAAAGCTATGTCACAATATCCTCTTATTAATCATGCATGCATGTGATGGAATTTCTAAACCTGCAATTACATTATAAGATTCCAACAGTTCAGAAGAGGTTCAGCTAATAACCTAATTAGAGAATCATAATTATTTGAAGCAAGTAGTAAGAGTTAACAAAAGAGTCTGGTGTTTTCTGTCAACGTTTCACTTAATAACTCCGAACATTCACAAGGCTCAGTCAAAACTTCCACATGGCATATCTAGAGCATGTTGTCTTATCCTTCCCGGAATTTCCTCATTTGCCAATCAACAACAAATCCTATCTGTTATTCCAGTGAAGTTGTCTGGTCCCTTGAGAATGTCTGTTGGAAGTGTTTTTGGGTTTTATGTACTTCTATTTTCTCCCATTGGATCTACCATTTGTGTATCTATATGTTTGCATTTGCTTGCTCAGAAAACAGGAAGTTTAAAAATAATTGCAAAAATGAAGGAAACTATTTTTATGTTTAAAAACATTTTTCAGCATCAAAAGTTTTGCAAGTTTCTTTCCTAGTGATTATTTTAAATTTTACTGTTTTCCTGCACCAACTTATACTATTAGCAAAGTCATATGGTTACAATGGAGAGTCCGCAAACATCAGTTGTAGTGAGCCTATACTTGGTACTTGGGGACTCAGTGTAAGATATCCAGTCAAACACAAGATGTATGCATGAACCATTTATAATTCTGCCACATTGGAGACACCAGTTAGAGTAGATTTTTATAACAGATCAACAGTGTTCACTCAATTTTTTTAAAAATAAAAACATTGTGATGTATTGCTCCCTGAAAAAGCTAATGCATTCATAGCATCAGAATAAAATCAGACAGAAAATTCCAAAACTTTTTATTAAGATGGCCAGGAAAATTATTAGCAGCTGTAATTTTATTCACACTAAGTTTATAAAGTAAATCATTTTAAAATAAAATATTCAATTTATTTACTTTTAATAATTTTGAAATATTTTATTATTTGTCAAAAGTGATTAGTAAATTAATTTAATAGAACATACTTTAACCATATACATAACCTGTACAGAAGACAGGCAGTAGTAATTAGAATAGAGAACAAGAAAAGAAAGCCATAATCAAGAAATGAGTAATACAAGGATGCAGTCTTTTGTCCATGCTGTTTAACTTATATATAGAACAGGCAATGGAGAAAGTTAAAACTGAATACGGAAAAGTAATCATACTGCAAGGAGAAGAAATAAAAACCTTATGCTTTGCCGATGATATTGTAGTATTGGGGAGTCAGAACAAGGCTTGAAGACCATATTAAATGCCATGAACGTGGTCCTGTAAAAATACTTGAATATGAGGAAAAAATAGGGGAAAGGCAAACAATATGGAGGAGATTGACTAAGAGAAGCGATAGATTAATATGCCACTTTTTAAGACATGAGGATCTTGAAAAATTAGCATTAGAGGGAAGTGTGTGGGTTAAGAACAGAAAAGGGAGGCAAGTGATGGAATATGCTAAGTAGATTAGGGAGGATGTGGGTTGTGCTCATTATAAGGAAATGAAAATACTTTGCGCAAGACAGGTTAGCATGGAGGGTTCCATATGACCAGTTTTAGGACTGAAAATCACAACACAATTCTAACCAATCAAATCTAAATAATGCTACATAACATATGCTGCAAACTGAACATGAAACTTCTTGGTATTTTATCAATCCTAATTTTTATTGATATAATTAAAAATAGATTTTGTTCCAACACGTGTATTCCTTCACAAGAAATCTACTACACAAAATTGGGTTTATTAGATAAATTTCAAATTGACATTTTGTATTTATAATATTCTCTGGAGGCAGATCTTTTAATGTTTTCATTAAAAGTTTTATAAATGCCAGAGTTGTTTTTGTACACTTAGTAAAGGGTTTTGGTCTGACTAATATCAGCTTATATTCTCATACACATATTAGCATTAGTTTGAATTTACAAATGCTGCAATACAGACAACAAAGTTTCAAAATGAAACAATTAACTCAATGAAAAAAATTGGGAATTTTGAAAATGCCAATCTTCACTTTTTATATTATTAGGTCAAAAAACAAAAACAAAGTGTTATGTAAAAATACCATATATTATAACAAGAAACAGCCATATTAATTAACAATCACAATATTTTTTTAAAAAACAATCACATCGTTTTTATTGTTCAGTCAATAAGTATTCACTGATATACAAGTACAAATATTCAAATATTTTATTCTTCATTGGACTGCAACAATTATGAGACCAATAGTGCTGTTATTCCACACACATTTAATTATTTCTCAAATAAAATTGCTCACATTTGTGCATATTTGACAACAGTAAATTTTTAATCATATAAACTAATTATATTTCCATGATTTTAATTCAGACCATAATTATGTCAACACATATTTAAATATTTATACTACAAAGTTAGAAAATGGGATGTATTGATGAAATACTTAAATATGTTAACAAAAATATTGTTTTATTCCCACAAATTGAGCAAGAAATTTACACTTTATTGATTACATCAGCCTTAAACAACAATCATCATTTATCGTGTTGAAAACCGTGAACAAATTTTGGCTACAAAAATAAATTAGTTTCCACACAATAATTCCATAAAATTAAGATACAAATTAAACTTCATTCACTGAACTTAAGTTTGATTTTGTATAAATTGGTGGTACTTCATTTACTTTCTCAATATAACACGTTTTATTGCTGGTTTCAAAGTTCTTTTCAGAATTAATTGAAGAATTCTGAACTGTAACTGCTTCTCGTTTTTCTCTTTTCAATTCTTTACCTAAACTTTTATCAACAACTTGAAGAACTTCTTTCTGTAGAACATCAACTTTCTTTTCATTTGTCATATTTATGGTACTGTTGAGGGTGCTAAGTCTCTTCAATAACAGCGTAGAAGGTTTGCTGGTTAAGTCCACTGAAAGTAATAAAATACACATACTATATCGGGAAGAAACTGTCTAATCAAATGCAGGTTTTTCAACAATTCACCATACAGATTGTAAAGATACAAATGTACTTACTTTCCGAAGTTATCTTTATAGCACCACAAAGAAAAATCAGATTGTTCATAAATAGTAAAATAAATTAACATCTTTTAAAAAATGTAATGAATTTGTAAAATAAATACAACCATAGCTGAAGCGCATCTTACCTTTCAACTTTTTCACTGGAATGTCATTTTCTTGAATATTTTTGTACGGAACTGCATTTTTAATAGCTAAAGGCACCTTTTCTACTATTGGCTTTTGCACATCATCAAGATGTCTTACTTTAGTATCTATATTTGTTTTTGTTTTCAAGTTATCTTTCCTTGCTTCATCTAACTTCTTAAGTACATTTTTCAATTTTATTGTTTCCTTTTTGGCAATATCCAATATATTATCACTATGAATATATGAATTATTCACTTCAGGAACATTTTTCTTCACTCCTGTTATAATATTGTCATTTGGTTTGCTCTTAGGCTTCTCTTTTCCAATTTTTGCAACATTTTCTATCTTTGTCAAATCATTATCCATACCTTTTTTTTGTTTTTCCTGGTCCAAAACATTTTTATGTTCCGTTAACTTTTGTAAAATTTCCCTCTGTTCTTGCAACATCTCCATTTGCTGTTCCTTGTGCTTAGCCAAAGTCTCCAACAATTCAGCATTTTTCTTTTCCGATTCCTTCATATCTAACTTTTCTGCTTCAGCAAGTTCTGCCTCTTCTTTTCTAATAGCATCTTCATTTACTTCCTGTTCTCGTTTCACATCATTATTCTCAGCTATTCGAGCAACTTGGTCACCTTTAGAGATAATAGGTGTTTCAACAAAAGGCTGTATGATAGGCGTTTTTTCACTAGATGCAGATTTATTGTATACTTTGATCTTTTCATTGTTAGATTTTTCTTGCTTATTGATGTTTATATTTTCAGGACCAGTAACAACTTCTATACCTGTATGATAAATAATTATTTTTTAAAAAAAGCATACTAGAAGTAAAAATTTCACAAAATCAAAAATAAGCATTGTATGTTTAACAATTACTAAATATGAACCTTATTCTAATTAATCTCTCATACTCAGACACAAACTGCCTGTCAAAGAATTTACCCAGGATTTTTATTGACATGCATTGTCTTGAAGAAGAGAGCTCAGATTCTTGAAAATTTGCCAGGTTCCTGCATTCCACCATATCGTCATCTACTATTGATATAAGGTAAATCAATTACTGATCTCTGCGTTTCTTACTTAATTATTTTGACTTGGTCACATGGTATGTCCTTGCTCTGTATACATGCATAGTGAGTCAACGGTTGTCTGTCACTTCAAATGATGAAGGTGCCTGGTTGCCTCCGAAAATGATCACCCACTATCTGTTATGGTGTCTGCCAGCTTTATACTTCAGGAACATTTTTCTAATTTAATAATTTCAATATGACAATGTTATATCCCCTCCTATATTTACATACATGCACATAAATGGGATTGGATAGGAAAGAGAGACAGAAAACTGTATATTAAATTTTAAGTAGGTGTATGAAATTTGTGAATTTTCAAAAATCTAGGCTCCTTTCTTCAGTCATCTAATGGCTGGCAAGCTGTAATTTGAACAGTCACTATGCAGCTAGCCACTATGCCATCTGCACAGACTTTGCTTTAAGAATGGGAGTTTCAAATCTCAAAAATTGACATTTTTGTACTTCCCGGCTAGTCAATGCCTTCAATCAATTTATGGCAAGTCAATGAAATTTTCTCTCTTTTCCATAGATAGTTTGTTATTAGATATTTATGTATCTTTTTCAAGTGGCCTAGGTGTGAAAGAGAGGAGAAATGTCAGGAATGATCTGTTGAAAAGAGCAGATGCTTTCTGGCGGCATTCAATGGATTTACTGTAAATTCTTCACAATTTGTAAAGTACAGTAATTTATCATTGGGGTTATATGTTGTTACTGCATTTGAGTTCTGAGTCAGACTTGAACTGTTGAGAACAGATGCTCCAGATTTCAGGAGTTTGTAAAGTTTGACGACATTTTGTTAGCATCTTGAACAGATAGGGTCACAGTTCCCTCATGCCCTTGCTTAATCTGCAGATAAAAAAATCAGCATCTATGGTTATGGACCAGAAGTGCTATAAGAATAACAGCTCCTGAGAAATTTCATGGTCACAGAATTCAGTGAAACACAAGAGTTTGTAAAAGTGAACATAATCTTTGCAAAACAGCAAACCATACCCTCTCATAAATAAATAATAAAGCTTAAAGATCAGAATATTTTATAGCAAAATTTTAACAATGGTCAAATTGAATGATAATTTTGTGACAATTTACGGAACTTATTCTGTTTCAAATTATAATGTGATGAAAATAGAAGAACAGCACACAAAAAATGTTGAGACAAATGAAAAATTTAGTTGGAAAAAAGCTTGATTACAAAACAGTATTAATATTAATAATTATGCAGCAATTAATACAAAAAAAATTCTACAGCAATTACCTTGATCATTTGGCAAATTATTGATAGGATTTACTTTAACTTTGAAAGATTTCTCTTCATTGAGAGTAACTCCAAACTTGAAACTATCTGGTTGCTTAATAATTTGTTTAGACAATGCATCTTCATATTCAATTGAACCATTTAGAGTTGCATAACTACCTAGTATAAGAATTAAAGCTCCAACAAACAAAACAACCTGAAATAAATTAGAATAAAATTTAATTACACTGATGCTTGTGGTTTGAACATTATTAAAAAAAAATAATGTAGTGAAAATGTTTGTTTACATTAAAATTGTATTATTAAAATTTATTGTTGACTAATAGTCCAGATTATAAGGTGCAAATGACTCAAAGTGGTAGAGGGAAGTGTGTGTGTGTGGAGGGTTTAGTAATAGGAGGCAATAATGTTACACAAACAGTGTGAATGTGTGTGGCCTGTAACAACAATGCAGAGTTGAAAAGATTAGTTCAGGATAGAGGAGCATGTACAGTTGAATCAAATCAGTATGCAGACTGAACACCTCCATATCATGACCTTTATTAAGTAACTAAAAAAGGGCTAGAATGTGCTAACCATTCAAAGTATAATAATTCTACTGATACACTTGCATAAAAAACTAAAAAGATTACAAATGTCAATAACAAGAATTTTTATGCTGAATTTTATACGTATATTTTCTATAAAATGGGAAATATTTTGACTTCTGTAAATTTTAATAATTTGTAGCACAGTAGGACCCCTCCTTAATTTTATTTGAATTTTAGAGTTTTAAATGATTGAAATCCAGCAAAAATATTTTAACTCTGAGACAGACAGGAAATAGGAGAGTTTTTCCCAACACCAGGGTGCCAGGCTGAAGATGTGCCTGTCTGCAGCTTTAGAAGATTAGGTTTGTTTTATTGAAGGAATGTTCACCATTCAAAATTCCCCAAGGACACTATTCTGTTTGCCATGGAAAATTTCCCACACTGGATGAAGGATACACAAGGATTAGCAAATACATGAGTGCAGGAGGAGGAACAAGACGTTTAGAGGGAGGAGGAAGCTGGCGTGTGGAACAAGATGTTTAGAGGGAGGAGGAAGCTGGAGTGTGGAACAAGACATTGAGAGGGAGGAAGAAGCTGGAGTGTGGAACAAGACATTGAGAGGGAGGAAGAAGCTGGAGTGTGGAACAAGGCATTGAGAGGGAGGAAGAAGCTACAGTGCAACAAGATGTGGAAGCAGATAGGCATTTACAAATTAGTATAGTATGCATACTCCACATTTTGGCTCATTCCGCAAACATACTGTGGTCATGATTGTGTATCACATCGTAATTTAATACTGCTTTTATATTTATACCTGTTGTTTTATACAATGTGTAACAGACATTAAATGCAAGCTAGATGGAGTCAGGACCATTAATGAACATGATTGGCTATTCAAATGACGAATAATGAGTCATCTTACTGACTATAAGGGAAACATGAAGGTTTACACATTACATCATCAGTCGTAGGCTAGCCGATCACTGGAAATGTCTTCCTAACTTTCAGATGAAGGGGGCGGTGTCTCCTTTCCCTGTTTAAATTAACATGGCAAGGTCATTTCCTGACTCATATATATATAATTAATAAGGGCAGGAAAGATAGATAGAAAGTAGGCGATTTACCTGAGGTTCACAGATGGCAGGCACCTTATAAGGTTTGGAGTTCTTTAAATTTTCAGAGACTTCACCCCTTTCCCCTTCATCAGAAAGTTAGAAAGACATTTCCAGTGATCAGTTAGCCAATGACTGTTTTATCAATTGAAGGTAAGTCAGTGTTCTGTCTCTTTCCTATCCAATATGATTATATATTTGATTTTGTCATCTTATTTTGCCTTTTGTTTACATATTTTGTTAATTTAATAATATTCAATTAAATTTTAACTAAAGTATTGGCAATTATATATTATTAGCTTTCACTGTCAGTTTTGAGAATGTAAAATAAAGAAATATACTAGTTAATACTTTAAAATACCTGAGCAATAAATCTTTCTGTAGATGATTTTGAGGAAACACAAATAAATGCAGCTGCAGGAAACATAACACATATTACAACACCAATAGTTGATCCAACTAGACCAAGTACTAGCTCTATGCTGGGAATCAATAGCCCAACGGCTAAAGAAGTTATTATTAACATCAATGTAAGCCATTTGAATCTTATTTCAGGGATGTGTGTAATTATATTTTCATGGTAAGGCATGACATTCTAAAAATAATAAAGGCAATTCATTAATTTATGTCAAATAAATGTATAACAAATACATGCATATGAAAGTAACTTATTCTTTAAAATATTAACTTTACTACTGAAAAGTTTCAGCTTGCAGTAAAAAGATTAATAGTAATTACTGTATATTACTTCAGTATAAATATACACAGAAGGTATAGAACACCCATTCCCAATTTTAATAAATGATAATCAATAATAATAAAATATATATTGAAAACTGTAATTCAACATACTCACACGCCGAAACAATAAGGAATAGAGGCTTGCACGACAAGGAAATATTACAAAAGGAAAACTGACTGCTACTGATAATACAAATCCAAGTTTGAAAACTTCTGAAATCATTGTGGGAGCAAAGCTCAGAAGAAGATTCCCTAGGGGGGAAAAAAACATTTATTTAGTCATAATTATATTACCAGTTGAATTTCCAACAATTACTTCACATATTTTAGTAATTATATTTAGAACACACCAGAGACCAGGATACCTTATGTGATCAAAATACCAACATTTTTAAAACCTTATCATTTATATCAGTGGTTCCATAACTTTTTGGCTACCAACACCCATAATATATACAATTTCTTCAGGATGCCCCAAGTTAAAACATTGTTATATTGAACACACATTAATTCTGATGGCAATGAGGTAAGTTTAGTTTAAAAATATGATCATAAATTAAACACTGATTTTTAATTAAACAACAATGTATTAAGGAGGCATAATTAAAATTGGGCATAGTTGAGCTTGTTGCTCACTAAATTTTTTAAAAGTCAGATTCAAACAAGATATCTTTATCTCCTATTCCACATTAATTTTCACACAATACTTTCCTTTTATTACAGTGACCGTCGATAGCCCATTTTAGAATAATTAGGAAGTTACGATTGGAATTACCACACTTTCAAAATTTGTTTTTAATCAAATATGCAAATTCAGATGGAGAAATGTCTTGTGTCAACGTTAATTTGTCCATATTTCTATGTGAAAATATGATTCAAACCGATTATAAATTGTGATTAGTGATCTTCAAAAACAGATTCTATATTGAAACACAAATTAACTTAACTGAAATTTACAAACTGGTACTACAAGGAAAAGTGAATGTTGATATCACCTTCAATATTTTTTTATTTCATAGGGGTAATTGCAAAATTTTAAAAACTGAACTGATTAAGTCCCAATGGAGATGACGAAACATAGTAATAAACTATTTAATATTCAATTGCGTCTGAAATCTTTTCTGTTTTGATTTAACTCTATAATTTTTTTAAATACAGGTGTGAAGTTAATAATTTTTTTTCCTTCATGACTATACAGCCCATTGAGGGCCTCGGCCTACCAAGTCAACTGCGGACTGTCATCTTGCATGACAAATTCCGAATTTGGAGTCAGTGTATCAATCCTCAAAGAGTCTTAATCCCAGTCTTCTCGACCATGAACACATAAACATCCAAGCCCATGCCAGGATTCGAACCCAGGACCTCTGGGTTGTAAGGCAGCAATACTAGCCACTACACCACAGGTCAGCAAAGTTAATAATTACTACACAATTTTTTTTTTTTATATCACAATGGTTCATGAATATACGTCTAGTTATTTTTAATTATCCTGTGAAACATTTTACTTTGCTGTATGTGTCTAATGTTTTCATACATCTGTGTAACACAGCCACAACACCACAAGATGTTGTGACACCTAGTTTGAGAATCACCAATTTATATCAGAAAAATTAGGAGATCACTGATTTCATTTTCAAAGCTAACCCCATTGTACATTTGTTCCTAATTCAAATGAATAATGGCCAAACAATGTAGAAATATTAATTTTTTGCTACTCCTTCAAGATAACGAACAGGAATAAATGTATTGCAAGTATAACAACACTAAAAAAGGGAGAGAACCAATTATAATTATTAAATATTTTCTGTACACAGTAACACATTTACTTAATTCACAATTATTGAAACAATAACATATACATTTTTTATCTTCATAAAGTACATGAAATCAATAGTCAGGCTCAAAAATTAGTGGGAAAGAAACAATAAATAAGCACAAAAGACAATATGCTACAATCAAAAAAAATTTATAATTTTGCTGGTCTACTAGAGACGACAAAGTGGATCTAACAAATTTACTTTCATGGAATTTGGCCAAGCTTCAATTGAAGCAATTAATCTTTTGAATTAAAATACTTTTTACCAGAAAGTTAGACACTAGTTTTTATTTCCACTCCAAAATTTGGCAAAAGTGAAACATGGCATTATTGTTAAATAAATTTGTATTGTGATTAGCCACTGACTAGGGTGATGCTCAACAACATACAATGCAGTACTTTCTTGTGCTTTCAGCATCTGCCTTATTACACCGAAAGGTTGTTGCTCTGCTGAGGTTATCTTCTTGACAACTTCTTGCTGTTCCACAAATACTTCAGTGTTCAGCTCCTGGCTGTGTCCTTCCACTAGATCATTAATGTCATTGCTATCCACTTCTAGCCCCATAATTTTGGCAAAACAAATCTTAATAGAGAGCGTAAGTTTTCTTGGTGTAACTGCTGGATGTAGTGTTCTCAGGATACCAGCTAAGTGACATTTTATTGTCACAATATTTCAATGGCTGTCACAGCCATCTTCTTTAGGTAAAGTGCCATCCAGGTCAAATTTGGTTATTTAAATAGCCATTGTAAGTAGTACCAGAGCTGGAGCTCCTCTGATAGGCTCTCGCATATAGGTCGTAGGGATGGGCCACCCATGGTATCCCCTCTCCACCACCTCATTGGATCATATCTGTCTTGCCTCCTGTGTCTGTGGTGCACCTTCATATCCATTAGTGAGTTTACCCCTGGGATGTCCGGGTTGTCAGTCGGTGCTCAGGACTTCTGAAGCATGCCTAAGGCCGGGTCCCAGGCCTCGACGAGTTGGAAACCCAGTGTCCCAGTGATCAAACCAGTCATTATTGCAACATTCTCCATTAAAATATTGTCCCAGTAATTGTAAACTGGTTTAAGTATCTTGGTCTTCATAAACTATACTTTGACAGTTGCTTAAAAATAAGCTGTGCTGGTGTTCAGTCCTCCTTAACTCCACAGTCCACTGGATTTGACCAATGTATTTCAAACTACTTAAACAAGGGATTTGATAGACACCCGGTTTTCTGAGGCCAACATGTTCTGGACCTTAATCTGTTAACAAAAGACATAGTAATATTGTGTCTTCTTAACAATCTGCTGATCTGGCCACTGGCTTACCCCAAGAATGGAAGGTAGGCTGTTCTCTCAGTAATCTCTCTTTCTTTGGTATTATGGGTCATATCCTTCCTAAGGGCATAGCCAATCTCCTGATTAGTGTGACCCTTTTCATGCAGACAATTCTTAGGCACTCAATTTCTGCTGGCAAACTTTCTGGGTTCGATATCATGCATGCTCTATGTTGTTGTAGTAGTAATCAGTCCTTAGACTGGTCTAATGCAATCCTACATGCTAACATATTCTGTGCAAGTCTTTTCATTTCTACATCACTACCATGGGCTCTATGTACCCATGTAACAATGATGGTTGACTAACATGCAGGGTGATAAAAACTACATGTGTTAAGGCAGGGTTTCCCAAATTTTTCTTCAATGGAACACTTTGTAAAATCGAACATTTTAACAGAACACTTTTCTTACTTTTTAGGATGGATAGTACCTCATTGTAAAAAGTAAAACAAGATTAATTTTGTAATTGTTTTTAATATAGACCTGTAATAATATATAAATAAATAAAGTACTTAGTGACTTTGATGATTTTGGGTACTTGAATTGAACATCTTATCGACATCAGGCACAATATTAGTAAATTCATTCTAAAATCTGGTGTGGTGTCTCTGCACTTTGACTTTATTGCAGCATGATAAGAAAATCCAGCTTTGCATAAATCGGTTGTAGGAAACGGAAGTAAAACAATATATTGGGGTACTCTTTTGAAAAACTCTCCCAGAAATCACATAAAGACTGATCATTGTATTTTTATTTCACTGATTAAATCAATTATATTTTCATAGTGTGACACACATAAAATTTAGTCATATATTTTGTTTTTTACATGTAAATTAATTTTACAATATTAAGCATTTTTGTACAAAATTCCGTAGAGAACAGTCCTGAGGTATTCACAAGGCACCCTTCTGGATAAAAACATGACAAGACAAACAAAGCCATATAACTTCAAACTTGACTCGCACCATCTTGGTCTGAAAGGTATTTTTGGCTCACCAAAAGCAAAACCTTGTCACCCCAGGTTAGCAAGATGGCTGACCCAAAATATTGCTAGGGTAGCACCTCCCAATTTTTGATTTTGGAGAGGAAGGGTAGGGATGCTAACCCCATTGGGGGACCTGGAGAAGAAGGGTAGGGACGCCAACCCCATTGAGAAGTTAGAAAAATCGGGGAGACCAATCACGTTTTAGGAGAGGTGAGTTTGAGGTGGAGAGGACCTCGAAAAGATCATTCGGATAAGAGAGTTGGAGGTGAGAGTTCAGTACAGGGAAATGGAAAGTCGGGTTCAGATTTGCAAGGAGAGGTGATCTGGCTGGGAGCGTCACAAGGAAACAACACCACCTGCCACTGCTATACTGACCCAGAAGCTGCCTTTGCGTTAAATCCAGATTTCCATTCGACAAGGAAACTAGGGGATGAATAATGTAAAATAAGGAACCAAACGGCAATAATCTCTTGCTCTGCTATGTGTATAAACATGTAATACAGCCCTGAGTAAAAGTAGATTGTATTTATCAAAGTTTCATGCAATATTATTTCTTTGGTTAAGGCTGAGCAAGACACAGTCTTGTTGAATACACAATCCACAGGCACTTGCTCAAAGTTGTCACAATTTACAACACTGTCCTGAAAATTTCCATGGAGGAATAGGTGCTCTTTCTATGTATTGTCAATTATCTTGAGGCAACAATGTGAAACTGGTCTTTCAAAACTATAAAAGTAAGATAACCTCAAACCAACACTCAAAAATCACTTGAGTGCATATTTTTAAAATTTGAAATAACCTAAGATGTAGTAAACGAGTATTGGGACTGGATCCTGTTAAACTTAAATTCTTCAAGGTCATCTTTTAAGCTTGAGTAAAGTCCAGGATCATTATCAACATAACAAGCAAGGCACAGAGTGGCAAATTCTTCTCTGGGAGATATTTTTTCATACCAACGAAACACTTATTTGATCCAATCTGTACGAAGGTCATGCGTCATCCAAGCTTTTTTTGTTGGACCCAGATGACATTCAGCTTGAACTTATGGGCTTTGTACTTATTGAAAGCTCATAGATGGTCCAAATGGTAAACAAGCAGTGGTTTAATTTTCAAGTCGCCACCTTCATTTGCACCAAACAACTGTGTGAGACTTTCTATCATTGTCTTGTAGTCTGGCAGTGCCCATAACAATTAAAACCCTGTTGCTGCAGATAGCCCTCTATTCACAATCTTCTTGAATCAGCCAACAAAGTTGTAGGCCATCTTTAATGTGATCCTCACACTTCCCGATCAGTGGGCTCAACCTCTTAGATACTTGGCCAAGATGCTTTGGATGCTTCTTCATCCATTGGTGATCGTTGCATCTTCTCAATGAGGTCACCTTCTCACAAATTGTGTTTTTGTTAATGGTGTCACAATGCATTTGCTTCTCAATGATCCCTACTAAAAGCAATCTTTCAACATCATTGAGAAAATGTAGCCAATGTATAGTAATTCTCTTCGAAGCATCAATCTTCTTAATCTTATGATTGCATTTCAGGATAGTGCAAATCATTGATATTGGTCATTTGTAGGTTAGTGCTAAGTGAACCACATTCACACCTCATTTTCATTTCTCAATGATTTGATATTTGTCTTTAACTGTGATGCTTCTTTTTTTGCTCCTGTAATTCAGCAGCCTTGTCTTTCAAGAAAAATGTGTAAGCATGTAAAATTTTTCACTAAAAATACACAGGTTGTGTTTGAATTCAATTTTAAAATGGATAAAAAGATGCTCATCAAGCACTACACACAGATTGTTAACCGAGATACTGACAGGATCCTGCATGTGGCACCAGTTTCTCCTCATCACTCATTCTGTGAAACATTTTTTTACATTTTGTTTTTCTCGCTATTCAAATTATTCCTTATGCAAGGTAATCATTAAACAAGTTTTGACTGTACAGTCAATTTGAGAAAAATAAATTAAAATTAATAAGTCAAACAGCCTGTTGTAAATAAATTAAATAATAAAAATTTAGTTCAAAGTTGTAGTATGGCATTGCATTTCTTCCATTAGATCACTTCAGATAATTTAACTACTAAAAATATTCTCAGTTATAAAGAAAGTATAATATGATAAACTGTTGAAGATGTAAAAATTTACCTGAAAAATTTTGGCTATAAAAAGCAATGTAACCAAAGAATCCAACACATATATAAACTCCAGTACACATATTAACAGCAATTTTTATAACGTCATTCATCTTGTCCAGAGATGCATTGTGTAATGTTCCATATATTTCAAATAATTGTCTGTAAAAATAAATGTTTCACTTAGCATCTTATGCATGGCATAAAACTGTTAAAAGTAAGTAAATCATACAAATGGTACACTACTGACGGCTAAAATAAATTGGGATTAGGTGTAATCAAAATAAAAAACCAGAAAAATTGATTTCCATCATATAAAAATTATTGATCAATTCATGTTTCTGATCCACTGGAATGATGTGAAAACAATTGACATACCAGTAACGCAAAACAGGGTTGAAACTGAGTTTTTACAAGATAATAATTCTTCAAGACCTTACTTTATACACAGGTAATCCATTTGTTTTATGGTATTAAACATGAAGTGGAATTGAGTATAATAGTAATAGTATAATATTAAAATTGTACATCTCCAAACATTTTGGTTAATTACTTGGATTCTACCGATATTGCAGCTTTCCTGCAGTAGGATTCAGTTTAAACTTGTTACATTTACTTATTTTGTTTCAATTGTAAGTAACAGCTTGAGTAATAAAACTGTATACTGCAATATATTATTAAAAGTACAAATACAAATTAAATGAGTAAATAATGAAAGATTCAAAAATAAAATTAAACTAAAATGAAGACTTGTGGAAATTTAAAAAATTACAAATGACATAAAAGGAAAACATGTCTATCCTGGTGTGATCCATATATTATCAATTTTGCCACTACATTAGCTGAATATGACCACAAAACTTACGTTTGACATGAAAGTGACATTGAGAAAATTGGAATACATTTCAATATTCCCGCTGGCCTCCAGAAATGTACATTTGCAGTCCAATCGCCAGCAGCTAAATGTGGAATTGCCTCAAAAACTACCTGAAATACACAATTTATTTTCAAAAGTCTTATTTAAAATAAATGGATTACATTTTTTTAATTTTGCTGGATTAAAATTTTAATTTGCACCATTAATTTTCTATGTATTAATATAGTCTTCAGATAAAAATTGAAAAAAACTAAAACAAATAATATGGATATTCATGTTTACAATATTTGTCAAGTTAAAAATAATCCACAAGTTATAAAACTAAAGAGTTCCTCATACATCAAAATATTTATTTCAAATAATATGTCATTATTAAAATTAATCAAAACCTTAATATTTAATAATTATTCACAAAGCAGTAAAATCCATATGAAATTTTAATAAATAGTATAAGACATACAATACAAAAGATTAATTACCTTAAATACAAGAGACACATAAAAACCAATTGTTGCAATAGAAATAACAGACAGACTGTCAATATTTCTTAGTAAACCAAGAGGAAGAATGACAAAGGCTGCAAGACCTGAAAAGTCATTTTCAATAACATTTAGCTGTCAATTTAAAATAAATTAGATTTTATGTAATTTCTTTAGCTAAATTTATTCAAGAAATTAAACATTAAAACAAATGTTTGATAATACTCAATATCCACTGAAGAAAATAAAAAACAATAAAGTATTACTGCTGCCCTTCTCGCATTTAAGAATTTCCTTGTTATTTCAATTGAGGTGAAGTTTTTCCATAGTTTGCTAAATAATTAAAAATGATAATAATTCACAGATATTAATTATATAATGACAGGAACAAGAGATAGAAAGTAGGCAACTTGCCCGAGGTTCACAGATGGCAGGCATCTTGTAAGGTTTGGAGTTCTTTAAATTTTCGGAGGCACCATCCCCTTCATCAGAATGTTCGGAAGATATTTCAACTTTCTATTTCTCTTTCCTGTCCTTATTAACAATATATATATATATATATGTGTGTGTGTGTGTGTGTGTGTGTGTATGTGTGTGTGTATATATATATATGGTAAGTTGTTAAGATACTCACCAATGAGAACAGTTTGTCTTAAGGCTGGGGTGCTTTCAATTCCAAAAACTGATCCAACAATTTCTGGTCCCAAATCTCCCACAACAACAAAAAAAGCAATACAGGTTCCCATAAGAAATCCTATTATACACAACTCAGCTGTCAATTTTCCGGTGGACCCAAATACATGGAAAGCTAAAATGACAAATTCCTATCATTATCAAAAAACATGAACTTGGAACAAATTAATCTAATGACATGCTCTCTTGAACTTATTAAACTTGCACATTATATTCCATATTCCAAAAATAACATTAGCACACAATATTAATATTTGTATATGATCCTGTGGGTCTGGTTATTTCAGACAAGGATTTAAGAATACCTGGAAAGCGGGTATGTGGAAGGTAGAGAAAGGTAGTCAAGGGTTCACTAAGGCCCCGGACTATAGTTTAAGAATTCTACCCAGTGTTTCACCTAAAGAGATGCAGGGAAAACCCTAGAAAACATGCATCAGGTAGGTCAGGCATTAAATACTGTTCTCACGCCCTTCCGAAAGACGGGAGATGAGTTTGGTGTGGGGTCACAGCATTCCCTTCTCCTTGTCTTCCACATCTTCACCAGTTTCAGGAGACAGTTGGCCAACTGATCCAATGGGATCAGGCACAAGGCCTTCGACCCCAGTACATAAACCTTCAAAAAGGTGGCTCGGCATATGATAACTATGAAAAAACCTCGGAGAGAGTACAAGACATTCCCAACAGTCAGGTGAGCCCCACAGATCACTCTGGGGGCAAACGCCTGTGAGAGAAAGCTCCCACAGGCACCTCTATCGATAGCATATTGTGTTAAATCAAGTTATAAATATAAATGGTACAGATAGTAAAAAGAGAGTGTTAATGACTAATCAGAAACCAAGGACTGGATCATACTCAAAAATAGAACTAAAATTTTCACAAGATTTATACTACTCCATCAAGAGATCCTATTAACAAAAATATTATCCATATCAAATGATAGGCCATACCATATCATTCTTACATTAATGTGAACAGAAAAGAAAGAGAGAGAGAATAGTGGGTTTAACTTAAATAGAGGGCTAGTGTCAGCAATTTGGATAGATTGAAGCATTAATTTTTGGAGTCAATAATGAGCCTCCTTCAATGGGTGAATATAACCAGATAGAACATTGTTAAATCGCACACTGGTCTAGGGAAAAACCAAAATTATTTTGGGAAAATGCATGTATTTTTCTTTACTAACAAAATAGTGCATTGCATACAACTAGGTTTATCTTTCAGATAAACGAATACACAAAAGTTTAAACCTATAAAACGGCAATTCTTACCTAAAAACTCGAAATTTCTCCTCCTTGACATTATGGCAGCTTTTAGCAAAAAGTGACATGCTAGACGAGATAGTACACTACTTAAAAGCAGCATAATTATAGACAAAATGATGCCACACTGCAAAAATAAAATATTTTCAAGTCTCATATTAGAAAATGTTCAACAGTTTCTTTGAAAATTAATAAAATTACCTGTTTGAAGCAGAATGGCATTGCAAGTACACTGACTCCAATTATACTGTTGGCCAGAGTCATGGTAGTTCCCGTATTTGATCCCATGGTGTCTTGATATTGACTTAATTAAGTTTCATAGAAATAATCGTCAGTAAAATGTATATGATTGTAATACATACGTTGCAAACTATCAAAGCAAAAATGTTTGTGAATTTGAACCAACATGTGTATGTCTCTCTCACCAAAATTCTTGAAATATAAGATTAATTGAATAGCTTATCTGAAATAAGCTAAACATTTAAATTGTTTGAAAACGTAAAAACCAGCAAATTTGTCTTGCGATTTGTTCTCTATATAGTAATAAATTGAGGACTATGTAACAATAAACATTTCAAAATCATATTGACACGAGTTTATATCGGTTTTCTGTCTATAACCTTTAAACTATTCATAGCATTGTCTTGTATCTTTCAAATTGGTCGTTTTTATGCTCAAATTAATATAAATTATTAATCTGTATTTAAATTCTAAATAATACAGTTTTTACTGTTCCAGCTGTTTCTGACGTATCACAAAAACATTGCTTTGGCGCTAAGTTTTGATTGGTTTAATTGTACACCAAAGATCCTATTGGCTATAAACCTAACTTTCCACGTCAATGAAAAAAAATGAATCCATGAAATCGAGAGAAACAACATAGTACATAAAATATTCGTAGAAAAATAACCTCAGAAATATATTATTTTTCGATATGTAGGAGCTGAAATAAAAGTGACGTGTCTTATGCAGAAACAGTTAACAGCCACCAAGAGGTTAGATTAAGCCATGTATGATTTGATGGAGCTTGATTGAATCGTTAAGCATTAGCACATCTTCTGGTTGTGCTCACTATCAATTTTGTTTGCGGCGGGAACAAATGACACAAAACTTTTCAATAACCTAAAATACACGAAATTCTTGATTACTTTCATTTAATTAAGTAACCAAGTCGCTCTTGTAAACAAAACGTTAGCATATAGAGAAGTGGCCTACATATCAGTTAGAATCAATTTCAGAATTTAATGATAACATGACACTAATTTTTCATATAGAAGTAAAATTGGGGGGGGGGGGGCTACACAGGCTACACCAGGGTTTATCCGGAAACAGGCAACTCCCTATAATAGCCTAGGAAGGGAAATGAAAAGGGAGATCGTGGAAGGTAGGGCAAGGTAACCAAGGGTTGACAACGAAACCCCCGGGATATATTTTTTCACGTAATCTACTTTCCGTTCTACGGCCTTCCTCAATCTAGACACAAGGGCGTGTATGTCCTATTGATAACAGACCTTGTCCTGTTCACGAAGTCATTTCTTCACTGTGCGAATCACTTCTTCGTCATTCATCAAAATGTCTCTCACGAATGGTATTCTTCAGTGGTCCAAACAAATGAAAGCGGGCAGTAAGTTGGATGGGGTAAATTCTATCCAACCCTGATGGTAATGTGTTCCGACGTCCTCAAACTTGTCTGAAGGCGAGCATTAATCTATCGTGCTGAACAAAACAATCACCCTGGAAAACAAATATTTTTCATCCTTTTAGGGTTATTTCAGGTCCTTCCGACGAGAAATCGGTGAAATGCTACGTGAACATTTACGAATTATTACAATATAACAATAACTGATGTCACGCTGAAAACACACGGTTTCGACTGATATAACAGTATTTTTTTCCGCGAAGAATATCAAAAACATATTAATGTTAAAATAAGGTAAGAAAGAACGCTTTCAAAACCACAGGAACTCCGTTTCTGTACAACCAATAACTTCTAAGTCAACTAATTTTTCACATTTTCATAGTAGTATTTAATCCTTAGACTTGTCTGACACAACACTGCATGCTAACCTATTCTGTGCAAGCCTTTTCATTTCAACATAACTATCACATCCCACATCCACCCTAGCCTTCTCAGCGTATTCCATCCTTGGCCTTCATCTTGTGATCTTACCCCACAACTTCATTCCAATGTTAATTTTTCAGACCCTCATGTCTCAAAACGTGACCTATGAATTTATCCATTTTCTTGGTTTAAGTCGTCCATATTGTTCGCTCATCTCTTATAGTACTTGATTAAAACTTCCTACCCATTACACCCATCCGATTTTCAGCATTCTTCTGTAACACCAAATTTCAAAAGATTCTATTTTTTTCGTTTCTGTACCTCCTACCGACTACTTGTCGGGTCCATGTAACGTCATACTCCATAAAAAAGTTTTTATTAATGATTCATTCTTATATTGTTGTTGTTGTGTTATTCGGTCCTAAGACTGGTTTGATGCAATCCTCCATGCTAAACTTTTCATTTACTTATAACTAGCACACCCCACGTCCTCCATAATCGGTTTAGCGTATTCCATCCTTGGCCTCCCTCTTCTGTTCTTACTCCCCACACTTCCCTCTAATGCTAATTTTACAACACCATCAAGTCTTAAAACGTGGCCAATTAATCTATCCCTTCTATTAGTCAACGTCCTCCATATTGTTCGATTTTCCCTTATTCTGTTTAGAACTTCTTCGTTAGTGATTCTTTCCACTCGTCTGATTTTCATCATTCGATAAAGCACCACATTTCAAAGGCTTCTATTCTTTTCCTTTCCCCAACTCCTATCGTCCACGTTTCGGACCCATATAACGACAGACTCCATACAAACATTTTTAGCAACAATTTCCTAACATACACACTTATATTACCCGTAACTAAATCCCTATTTTTCGCTAAAGCCTTCCTTGCCTGTGCTATCCTACTCTTTGAGTCTACTATACTTCTACCATCCCTAGTTATTACGCTTCCCAAGTAGCAGAATTCCTTACCTTCCTTCAAAATATTCCTTCCCCAATCTAACATCCTTTGTTATTCCCCATACTACACTCCATTACCTTGGTTTTACCTCTATTAATCCTCCTGTTGAACTCTTTCTCTAGGACTACGTTCATTCCTTTTATTATGGTTTCCAAGTCTTCTGATTCTCCTAATACTAAAATATTGTCGGCAAAGTGTATGGTTTTTATTTATTCTCCTTCCAGTATGATTCCTTTTCCATATTCGGTTTTAACTTTCTTCATCGCCTGTTCTATATATAAATTAAACAGCTTCGTTTCTTGATTTCTGATTTCTTTTCTTGGTCTTCTATTCTTTTTACTGCTGCCTGTCTTGTGTAGAGGTTATGTATTAGTCACCTTTCTCGATATCTTATTCTAGTTGTCTTCAAAATCCTTAATAGCGTGTTCCAGTTGACATTATCAAACCCTTTTTCTAAATCTACAAATGCCATGAATGTAGTCCTGTTTTTTTTTGTTTCCTGTCTTCTAAAATAAATCGCAAAGTCAATATTGCTTCACTTGTCTCTATAGTCTTCCTAAAATCAAACTGATCTTCTCCTAACTCGCATTCTATTTGACGTTCCATTCTCTTATATACTATTTTCGTTAATATTTTGTTATCAAGGGGATACTAAACTAATTGTTCTGTGATGTTCGCATCTATCAGCCCCAGCTTTCTTCGGTATGAGTATAATTATGTTTTACTACAATCCTCTGGGATTCTTCCTGTTCCGTATATTTCTCAAACTATCCTGAACAGCAATGATACTGCTTCTTCGCCCGATGCTCTTATCAACTCTGCTGGCGCTTTACCATAACTCAGGTCTTTCAGCGCCCTATCAAACTCTGACTTTAATTTTTTGTCCCCCAACTCTTCGTCATCCATCTCCTCTTCTTCTTCTATTACTGACTGATCTAGACTTCCACCATGTTACAGCTCTTCTAGATATTCCTTCCACCTTTCTGCTTTTTCTTCTTTATCCATAATTGACTTCCCATCCACTCTCCTCTCACCAAATGATTCTTTGATTTTCCTATAAGCTGCGTCTATTTTCCATTTCACCATGAAATCTTTAACCGTTTTGCATTTCTCTTGTAACCAAGTCTCTTTGTCTGATTTGCACTTCCTATCTATCTCATTCTTCAAGCGTCTGTACTGTTCTTTACCATTTTCATCTCTCGCGTTTTTATATTTACGCCTTTCGTCAATCATTTTTATTATTTCTTGTGTTATCCACGCTTTCCTATTGGATTCAGCTGTTCCTTTTTTCTTCTCCTGCTGCTCTAGTCATTTTTTCTTTAAGAGTGCCCACTTCTCTTCTATATTGTTTCTTTCTCCTTTCTCTGTTAATCTACTCCTGATATCTTCTTTGAAACTCTGAAGCACGTCCTGTTGTTGCAGTTTTTCTATTTCCGATCTTTTTGTTTTAATTCCATTCTTGAGTTTCCCCTTTTTCAGCCTTCATTTCATAACCAGAAGATTATGGTCAGTGTTGTGTTAATGAATACACTTTATTAAATACATTTTGTTTTACAAGTACAGATTGTCTGATATCAGCCCGTCGGGTACACTGCCTGTCTCGCTACTGTCTAGTCTCTGTGTACCCCGCCAGAGAGCTCCAACAACTAACACTGCTCCTACAACATCTCCCCCTCAAAGCTAAAGATCTAGTCGCTGGGGTGCTCTTGATACTCGGCCGGATCTCGTCCGTCGACCTCCCGTCGGCTGCTCGATGGACTCGGGCGTAAGGACGTTTCTGTTCTCGGGCGTAGTAGACACATCAGTCGTCGTCCCATTCGGAACTTTAGGTAGTGTGTTGCCTCCTGTCGATAGCGTCGGACATATCGTATGTCTGTTGCGACGTATGTCATTATTTTCAGTACGGACGACATACGACCTCGGCTGGTCTGCCTTTCTAATGACCGTGCCGAACTTCTTTATATCTTTTACGAAAACTCAGGTCCCTGAAGCCAACTCAGGTAGTCTTCTTGCCCCTTTTGCCGAGTTATAGTTTCTCTCGATTCTTGCTCTTCGGTGGTCTCCTTTTTCCTTAACTTTTCCTCTATTCACCACCCTCGGTTCCAAGTTGACTGGAATATGAGGTAAGAAATCTTTCAATCTACGACTCATCGATAGTTCCGCTGGTGAGTGTCCGTTTTCCAAAGGCGTGTTGCGGTATGCCAGCAGGCCTTTGTAGGGGTCTTTTTCCTCCGCAAAAATTCTCTTCACGATTTTAACTCCCGCTTCGGCGAGTCCATTGCTCTGTGGGTAGCCAGGGCTTCTTGTAACTAATTTAAAGCCATATGCTTGAACCTTTGGGATTCCCGAAATGGGTTGAACTGAGTCCCGTTGTCTGTGAAGATCTCTTCCGGGATGCCTTGTCTTGCAAATATCTCAGACATTTTTTCTATGATAGTTTCCATTCTCAAGTTAGGAACTTTCGTCACTTCTGGGTATCGGGAATATCTATCAAAAATTATTAGATACCATTCATTGTTTACTTTAAATAGATCCATG
The DNA here is from genome assembly GCA_034510155.1 of Eucriotettix oculatus. Classification (NCBI taxonomy): domain Eukaryota; kingdom Metazoa; phylum Arthropoda; class Insecta; order Orthoptera; family Tetrigidae; genus Eucriotettix; species Eucriotettix oculatus. The sequence goes on along the minus strand of CM067376.1, from coordinate 107,255,150 downwards.
CCAGCTTTCTGCCACGGGCGATTAGCTGGTTCAACCTGGATCAATGGTTCATGTCTATTCGACCGGTGATGTGCGCAATGTCACAGTTGTCTACCTTTTGACGTATCTGCGTAGACATGCCGGGCCTCCAAACAGTTTGATTGGCTCTAGCTCTGCATTTCGTAATACCGAGGTGTCCCCCGTGGATCTTGTCTAACATTTCTGCTTGCAGTTTCTTTGGGATGATGATTCTCGACCCGTACATCAGCAGTTCACCCTGACAGGTAATGTCCCATCGTTTTTCCCAGAACGGTTTCAAATAGGTGGGTAGAGATTCTTGTCTTGGCCATCCGTTGCAGATGTAGACCCTAACAGCTGCTAGTTCTGAGTCCTATTTCTGTTCCTTGACGATTTGCGTGAGCTTAGAAGTGGACGCTGGAAGATTTGAAATCACCCCGATAACATGATTTTCCACTTCCTCCTGGAATGCGTCATGTATTGCCCGCACAATTGGTTGTCGAGATAGGGCGTCGGCTGTTTCCAAGTCTTTACCGGGTACGTGGACCACATTGTAATCAAAACGCATAAGACGGATACGATACCTTTGAAGTCTAGGAGACAAGTTATCCAGAGCTTTGGTAGTAAGAATCGGGATGAGTGGTTTGTGGTCGGTTTGCACTGTGATATGTATGCCTGTTATGTAATCGGCAAATTTCTCACACGCATAGATAATAGCTAGTGCCTCTTTCTCGATCTGGGCGTACCTTTTCTCGGCGTCTGAAAGTAGTCTTGACGTGTACGCTACAGGTTTGATATCTCCCCCTTCTTGCATCTGGAGTAGCGCTCCTCCAATCCCGAAAGATGATTCCCATTGCCGTTACGATCGTTTCCTTCCTAGGATCGAAACGGGCTAATACCGGAGCCGAAGTCAAGATTTCCTTCACTCTGGCAAAAGCTGCTTCTTGACTTGGTCCCCATACAAATGCTGAATCCTCTTTCAGCAAGGCTTGAAGTGGAGCCAAGATGGTTGCTTTATCTGATATGGCCTTCGCTAAGAAGTTAACCATACCCATCAGCCTTTTTAGTCCCTTCTTGTCATTTGGAGCTTCCATATCGGCGATGGCTTCTACCTTCTCCGGATGTATACGAGTACCCGACTCGTCGATGATGTGTCCCAGGAATTCAATTGATCGGCTGCTGATAACCAACTTCTTCTCGTGTAGCGTGATTTTAGATTCACGCAGTTTTGTTAAAACCATCTCTAGTCTACTGTTATGTTCCTCTTGAGTAGCTCCGTATACTAGAATGTCGTCCATCAAACATACGATGCCGTCACAGCCTACCAGTATTTCTTGCACGTTTTTCTGAAAACGTTCAGGAGCACAAGTGATTCTAAATGGTAAACGATTAATGCAGAATCTCCCAAAGGGTGTGATGAATGTGGTGAGTAGACGTGATCCTTCGTCTAGGACTATTTGGTAAAATCCTGAAGCCACATCTAGTTTGGAAAATATCTGGCATCTTTTATTAAGTTAAGAGTATAGTGAACATCAGGTATGGGATGGTACTCTCGTTGAACGGCTTTATTCAGTTCTCTCAGGTCCACACAAATCCTCGGGCTGCCGTCTTTCTTGAACGTGACAACCATAGGAGAACACCAGTCCGTATATATATTGACCGGCGAAATTATCCTTTCTTCTACCATTTTCTCTATTAGCTTTTTCACTTTGTCTAGCAGGGGTATCGCAATTTGCCTTGGAGATGTCACGGCAACCGGTATTGCATCCGGTTTGACAGCTATTTTACACTTTCCAGGAATTTTCCCAATTCCCTTGAATAATTCGGGATATTTCGACTTAACATCATCCAACGATATAGCCTTTGAATTGAAAATAGCGTCGAGTCTTTTCACTAGGCCTAATTTCACTGCATCCGATCTCCCCAATATAGGCTGCTGAAGGTTTCGGATATAATAAATTTCTTGACGAATATGTCTATTCTTGTAGGATAGTGTAGCTTGCTCGACTCCGTAGACGTTCAGTGCCTGTTAATAGTTTCACTGACCTTGAAACTTCTCTGTTGCCTGCATATCTCGGTAAAAGAGCCGTAACGTCGCTCCCCGTATCGATTTTAAACCGAACGTCCTTCCCTTTGACTTGGATTGTTGCCGTCCAGTCTGTATTGTCTCCGCTTTTCCCCTCGACCGTGTCGATGTGAAATAACCCGTCGGCGTCTAGCTTTCCCTCATTAACTGAACACATATTTCTCTTAGATCTGCAACTTTTCGAAAAATGTCATTTTTTATGACAATTGTGACATATGGCAGGGTTAGCAGGGCATTGTTTGCGTTTGTGTCTATCGCGGCCGCACCATTGACAGCTGTTCCAGGGTTTAGACCGCGAATTTGATGGTTTATCCTGTTTATTCCATAACGAGAATTGAGGGCCTTCGTCGTGTTTCTTATATGACCCGACTCTATTTATGCTCGGTTGTTGCAATTGTTCGACTTGTTTTCTGACCTCTTCAGACTGCGTAATCATCTTGACGGCTTCATCAAGCGTGAGCGTATCGTCTAACTGCATACGCTCGCTCAGCTTTGTGTCTGCAACACCTACGACAATCCTGTCTCGAATAAATTCGTCTTTCAGACTGCCATAGTTGCAATTTCTGGCGAGGTTATGCAACGCGGTGATAAAATCACTAGCTGATTCCCCAGGATTTTGAGCTCGGGTATGAAAACGTGCCCTTTCATAAATTATATTAGTTTTAGGCGCAAAGTGATTGTCAAATTTAGTAATCACAATTTGATACGCCTTTTCTTCAGCTTCCGTTAATCCAAAAGTGAGCATCACTTCGTCAGCTTTTTCTCCCATTAGATATATTAATGTATTTACCTGCTCTTCTTCTGACAAAGCGTTTAACTTAGAAGCAAGTCGAAACCGCTCAAACCTCCTTTTCCATTTAGGCCAGTCGCCGGGCGAATTGAAGTCAAACGGATCCGGCGTTGCGATGTTGTATGACGATGCCGCCGCATGATCTTGGTGTGCCATTATCCCTTAGTAACCATTCAATAGTCGGTAATTACACTACTTTGCCGCTGCCACCATGTTGTGTTAATGAATACACTTTATTAAATACATTTTGTTTTACAAGTACAGATTGTCTGATATCAGCCCGTCGGGTACACTGCCTGTCTCGCTACTGTCTAGTCTCTGTGTACCCCGCCAGAGAGCTCCAACAACTAACACTGCTCCTACAACATATCTGCTCCTGGGTACGTCTGTCTAACCATTATATAATCTAATTGGTACCTGTCCGTGTCCCCCGGCTTCTTCCATCTGTATAGTCTTCTTTCATGATTCCTGAACCAGGTATTCGTCACGACTAATCTGTGCTCCATGCAAAATTCTACTAGTCTATCTCCCCTTTTATTCCTTTCCCAAGGCCATAGTCCCCAACTACATAACTTTCTCTTCCCTTTCCTATAACTGCGTTCCAGTCATCCATTACTATCAAATTCTTATATTAACCGTAATTAAATTTCCCTTCTTTTGCAAAAGCCTTTCTTGCCTATGTTTAATATACTTCTACCTACCGTAGTTAGAATGCTACCCAAGTAGCAGAGTTACTTAATTTTTTCAAAATATCTCTTTCTAATCTAACACCCTTCTTTTTTCCACTATTTCCCATACTGCACTCCGTTACCTTGGTTTTCCCTCCATTATTCCTCTTGTTATACTCTTCCCCCGGAACCATGTTCATGCCATTTATTAATATTTCCAAATCTCCTAACTTCCGTAATACCACAATATCATCAGCAAACATTAAGGTTTTTATTTATTATCCTTGGAGTATGATTACTTTTTAATTTTCTTTATCGTCTGTTCTATATATAAGTTAAATAGCATGGGCGATAGACTGCATCCTTGTCTTACTCCTTCCTTTTTCCGGTCCAATATCCTTGCTAGTGTGTTTCATTTTATAAAAGGCTTATTTCTAAATCTACAAATACCATTGATGTATGCATGTTTCTTATTATTCTGTCGTCTAAAATTAGACGCAGAGACAATATTGCCTATCATGTCTGTCCCTATATTCTTCCTAAATACAAACTGATCGTCTAGCTCGCTTTACCATTGCTAAGATCTGTCAGCGTCCTATCATAATTAAAATTTTGTTCCCCAACTTTTCATCATACATCTTCTTCTATTGCTGACTGATGTTGATTTCCACCGTAATATAGCTCGTCTAGATATTCCTTCCATCTTTATCTGGAACTGGCTTTCCATCTCTTCTGATGCTCTTGCCAATAATTTCCTTTCCGAATTTTACATACACAGACTCAAATAAATAAATATATATACTTTCCATTAGTTTGTCGTGTACGCAATAAAATTCGTCTATTTCCCATTTATTGGGAATGAATTCTGCTTTTAGGCGTTACAATAGTATTCTGTGATTTATTTTTATTAAGATCGTTCTGAAACAAACCCTTTATCAGATTTACCTTTCTGACGTAACAACTTTGGTGTTATTGAAGATGGCGGAAAGCTTGGATAGTTCTGATTTACCTCCAGGTTGGGGTAGAAAATATGACAACCGGACTGGAAGATAGTAAGTTTATTTATTATTTTATGTTTGCTATTAAAACGAAGAAGCAAACGTAATTGCTTGAGTTTCAAAAAATTCTTCTAATATTGAAATGATGATGGAGGGTGGGCTATATTGACGTTTTGTCGAATGAGTATAGTATAATGACACGGATAATGTGTATATAAATATGTTTAGTTTGTCATATTTATACGATCTTCGAATTATTAAATTCGGCATCCAGTTTTAGTCAGGTGTAAAATAGAAACTTGTATTTTGTATGGATAATTAATGTAATCACTTACCTAATTACTCTTTAAGATTTAAAGATAACATTACATTTTTGTAGGTCACTCTGAAAGACGGGCCAAAGTAACAATTTTCGATTTTGCACAGTAAAATACTTATTTTTATCTGCCTAATTTAAGAAAATTTAGTGATAGGAACCCTTTTGTTCTTAGATTACAGTTGCATAACAAACTAGCATGTGACTTAAAATTGTGTCATATAAATAAACTTAGTTGAATTGATTCACCAGTGACACCATAACTTATTTAAATTTCTATCTTTATGCAATTAAAGAAAAACCACACAGTGGCTGATAAATATTTTAATAAATATGTGTGAATAATGAAGAGATGTAATTAATTTAGATGAAAGTAAACATTAACTTTGATAATTGTCAAAACATGAAGGAACATTGTGTGTTTGGAGGTGTGATGTTTGTGGTGTATCTTAAATCATCTTTAGCCAAACATAGAATTAAGTTCAAAACATATCTACATAATTGTTATATTAGCTAATAAAAAGTAAAAATTGTATTTTATTGCTACAAATGTCAGTGCTAAACTTGTATGTTAAGTATGGGCAGTCAAAAACTTAATTAAATACTTAATAATCAGTTGACATGCCTTGTGACAGGTGATCTGGATCATTGGTAGGTTTTCTAAGTGTTGTCATATTTATTGCTAGCTTCATTAAACCATTACTGACCTTGAAACTATAATATACTTGAGTAAGTTGTATAGTTGGAACAATCTATTCATTAATTTTTCAATGGTGTATGAATTTTTACTCCAGTTCAATTAGGAAAAAAGTTGGTCATTTGTATACATCTAAAATTTTGATTTTATATATGGATCTTGTAAAATTTTCAGAATAAAAACCTTGTTATGTATGTCCTTCATACCAAATTTTATGAAAATCTTAGTTAGTGAGGTCAAAACATTTTATTTTTGAATGAGTGGAATGTCTAATGTTTCTGTCAAAGCTGTCTAATTGTTTTTCTACAGCTTGTTGTTTCAAACCTTTTTAAGTACTATGCTGGGTTACTTTGTTTGCTAAATAATTTCAAACCAAGTACTCCTATCCTTATAAACAAGCAGAATTAATAATATTGAAATTGTTAATTGATAATGTCCATTGGGGCTCTTCTTTGATCAATCAACATTTTTACATATCAATTATTTGTATTTTACCCCTTAAAATATTACTTTTACTAAGGAAGTAAACAGAAAGTCAAAAAACGTACAGTAGGGAGAAATTGATCAAAAGAATACGTATATATCAAATGTTGAATGAGTAAATGATTAGTGGGGAGGAGAGAGATAAGTCAAAAGGACAGTGTAAGGAAAAGTAAAAAATACTGCACTGTTTTTGATTAACCAGTAAAACTCTTTATAGAAGAGTCTGAGCACATTTTAAAATTGGACACTAAATTCAGTGTTGATTTTCTTTCCCATATTACCGATACTTTTTCCTTTGTTGATTTTGGTTTATTTCTAATGTTGTCTACTAAATTCAAAATTGTGTATATGAGAGGTACTTTAATATCATTGCTGTGCAAATATTCATTTGTAAGAGAGATTGTCATATTTGAATTTACTGTTTATAGAGACTGTTAAGTATATATGAAATTGTAAATACTATTATAGATAATGCTCGTCATATATTTGGGACGACTGTAGTTTTAGGTAAATCTGCAGAATTCAATTGAATAAAGAATATGTTTACATGCTTTGGTTTTGCTTTATCCTTCTTCCCGTTTTGTTTATTTACTTTGCCTAATTTTTATTTCTGCTTTTTTTTTCAGCTTCATCTTAAAACCCAGCCTTTTAATTTTTTAAGGGCCCATAATTTTATATTTCCAATGAAAAAATTGAATTTACTGTAAAATTGACTTGTCCAATAAAGTTTCACAGCCAATATATTTAGTTTTTTTTTATGTTTAATATGAGTCAATGTGACATTAGTCCAGTAGTATTTCTAAAAACATAAGTGTACTACATTTATTTCTAATGATGTAGAGTTAATAGCTGCCCATATTTCTTGTTTTTAATTGAATTCTATTAATTAAGAGGCTGTCATCATTAAACTTTTACATATGGAATGGAATTCATTTCTGTAGTTTCTTTCTGTTTGTAAGTCGTTACTTTAGTCTGGCTCTTCCTTCGAATGGAAGGCAAGGTTATATGACAGCCCTGAAAGAAATTAGCTACATTTTTCAAACTATGACTAAGAACATAAAAAGTACATGGACAGACAAAATGAAACTTGTTAAATATTAAGAACTGTTTGTGAAGCTTTTTTTTACAATTATGAATATATGCTAATGCAACATTTATTGAGGTAAATGTCAGTGAACACCATAATAAAAGCTGTAGTAAAGAGTGAGAATAGTACGTATTCACTAATGATAAAATATGAAATATGTTCTCCGATTATAATAAATTTATATTGGTAGAAAATGGATTAAAAAATATCAATTATAATTCAGAATATCATATTTAAAAGGTTTCATACTTGTTGCAGACTTTAAAGATGCAGTGCACTTTTCTGAAGTTAAATGTGCATTTGGTTGACAAGTAGTTTAATTTTTTTTACATTTACAAGTACACACAATGAGTTTAGTGAAGTCTGCTAATTTTTTGAAACTATTGTATATTCTCTAAACTTATTTAGGAAAAATTCAAATTTCCTCCACTAAGTATTCCCCCTCCTCTAGCACAACAAGATTAACTCATACAAAGTAAGAGAGTTAATATTCACAAAGATGATGTGAAAAAATACTTGGCATATCAATAACAAAGAAACTAGATGAATGAGTAGTGGCATAATGTATGGACTTCCAGATGTATTAGAACTCAGAAAACGTTTGATCAGTCCCATATACTGCCTTCATTGAATTGGAATCAATATTGACCTCACACAAATAATAAACCTTTCATTCCAACCTTTTGGCCTTAAGCAATTCTTCAAGACAATATACAGAAATAGCTACAACCAATATACTTAATTCCAGTTGAATATCTTCCACTTTTTTACTATGTAGAAAAATTTTGAAACCATTGCAGCCATATAAATTGAAATCATACTTTATTTCAATATTTCCCAACACCCAAAATGGTGATTTGTGGTATATTATTTCTATATCAACTCAAAAATTTCCTTTCATTTGTAAACATTGTTAAACTTTTTATGTATGATTACATTGAATAGCATTGGTTTCCTTGTCATGCTTGAAAAGAAATGACTGCAGATGTTTACTGCAAAAAAATTATAACAACTTTGCCAAACATAATTGCGCATATTTGTTTATAAAGGTCATAATCAGGAACTTTGTATCCATCTTTTTAGAACTATCCAACGCATACTGAAAACTAGATTGCAAAAATAATATGTATGAATATGGTCTCGATTGTGTGATTTTAGTATAACCTATAAGACAAATCATATTAAAAATTGTATTTCTCATAATCATAAGTTTTTTGTTGTTTCAGGCCTTTCTGTTCCACTGATTCCTCTCTTCACTCCACAGCCATTTGTCTCAATCAGGATATCAATCAGTTTTCTTCTCCTTTAGCTTCTCCTTCCAGTATGTACTTCAACAAACAATTTCTTCTACAAACTTGTCCAAACCTGTTTTATTTGTATACAACTTGCTGTTCCATGACCATTACTTCTGCCACTTGGACAAGTCAGTTAAACACTGAGCATTGAAACAAAAAGTTTAAGTATAGGATTGCACAAGTTGTTGTGCTGTTAGGCAATAAGGTCATAAAATACAGCTGAAGCACACAAAGTTTGCCAATTTGTCTACATTCATCTCCTCAAGTCCATTTGTATTACTTAGACGAATGAACACTGGTGTAGTAATCAATCAGGGTGCCTGGCAAAATAAAAACATCTTGCATATTCATTTCAAGTGTTTGTATAGTATGTTATAGATAATTAGACTAGTGGTTACTATGAGGAGTATGTATATTGTTTGAAAGAAGAGCTATTTAATACGTGGAATTACAGTCTTTTGACAGAATGAGGAAACTACCACAATCTTGCCATCATGCTTAGATTGTCTTTTAATATTAACTTTATTAAATATTTAAAATATGTTATAAGAAAGAATACTTTCTCAAAGAAATGTGTTCCAACTGGGTTTTAAAATTTCCACCTTTTAAAAATTAGTCACTATTACATGTTATGTAGATGGAATTAGTAATGTAGAAAAGGATATCAATAAAAGTCAAATCTGTCTTCAGTTGATTCGCTTTTATCTCTAATTGCACTTCCTTGATACTTTGTGCATCACTCTTCAAATTCATTTGAATACTCTAAAATCTTTTAGAAGTTATTGGCGTAATATGCCACTTCTTTTGCCATGCCCTCATCCCTTTATTACAGATTTAGGAGGTAATGAAGTAACTTTTCCTTAATTTTACAAATTCTGGAGGGCCATTTCAAAAATCCTTTTGAGAATAGTTTTATACTTCTTCCACAACTCGATGCAAACTATATGCTTGACAATTTAAATGTTTTAGATTATGATAATTTTTTTGCGTTGCCAGGTGGAAAATCTTAAAAAATACGTCGTGAAGCCCGTTACTTCACGGTGTGTGGGATTTTTACACACTAAAAACCACCTCCGTAAGTAAAACTGGTCTGTAGAGACCAACCATTAGTTTTATTTTACTACGACTGTATTTCACGCTCACGCAGCATGCTTTATTTTGTAATTTGTCACTCATACTATTTTAAATGGTTTCCTTCGCTTGAGTCTTCTGAACAGGTATTTATTGTCCGAGAGCTGAAGAACTTCTGTGTTTTCATGCCGGCGAAGCCTTTCTTCGTGCTTTCCCGCAAATCTTTTAATTTCTTCTTTGACAGTTGGAATGGCAAGGTCTTTATGGATATCAGCGTTTCTAATGTACCACGGGGCATTCACCATGGCACGTAAAACTTTATTTTGGAATGTCTGTATTTGATTGATATTATTTTCTTTTGCACATCCCCATAGTTGTATACCATACGACCAGGTTGGTTTAATACTTTGGTTATACACCAAAGTTTTGTTATACAAAGACAGGTTTGAATATCTTCCAATGAGCTATCTATACTGTCGATATTTTATGTTAAGTTCTTCCTTTTCCTTTTTTACGTGTTCTTTCCATCTCAACTTAGTATCTAATGTCATATCAAGATATTTGTCTTTATTTTCATATGGTACTGTCGTGCCGTTTATGTGCAGAGATGGAGGGTCAATCATTCTTTTATTCGTAAAGTTAACATGAATGAATTTTAATTCATTTAATTTAATTTTCCATTGTCTGGTCCATTCATATATAGTATTAGTAGCGACTTGTAGTACTTCTGTGGATGTTGGATTGTGCCCCGTTGCTAATATCGCTGTATCGTTAGCGAACGTAGCGAGTTTCACGTCATCTAATTTGGGGTGTCACTTGTAAACAGCAGATACAGTACTGGTCCAAGAACACTTCCTTGTGGTACTCCTGCTTGAATTTCTTTTAAGTCAGAGTATTCATCTTCTTGTTTGATTCGGAAGAGTCTATTAGATATGTAGGAGTTTATAATTTCCACATATAGTTTGGGCAGCATTCTGTTCAACTTATATATTAATCCTTGATGCCACACACTATCGAATGCTTGCGCAACGTCAAGAAATATCGCTGAGCAGATTAATTTATATTCTAACGCTTTTCTATTATATCAGTAATCCTGTGAACTTGGTCAATTGTTGAGTGTTTTTCTCTGAAGCCAAATTGATGATCTGGATTTAATTTACTTTCTTGTATGAACGTTTCTCGAACAATTTTGAAATTACTGGTAAGATTGATATCGGTCTGTATGATTTGACGTCATGTGGTGGCTTACCAGGTTTTGGTAACATTATTACTTCAGCTACTTTCCAACTGGCAGGTACGTGCATCAATCTGAATGCTGCATTGAACAGGTATATTCTGATAAAATGGCTTAAAATCAGGGCCGCCAAGCGCGGGCGTGCACTGCCGCGGTAAACACGCCAATCTTATCATGGAGACTCAAAAACCATACGTTCATACTTACTAAAATCTTTTTTTAAATGTTTGTGATGCTTATAAAATATCTTGGAATTTTTTCTTATAGGCAATACAAGGTCGAAAAGAGTTTATTAGTCCAAAAATCCTTTTCCCGACATTAAGTAAAATAAAAATGTCAACAATCAAGTTTAAGTAATGGAAATACAACGTTTCATCCAATTTTGTGGACTTTTTGAGGTAATTTTTATTTGGATAAACTAATTACAATCGAATGATCCGTTATCAATTAACTGTAATATCGATCGCTCATTCATTGACATTTTTTTCATTGTTTTCTACATATTAAATAAATACCGCATATTAAGGAGCGACAAAAGGCTTGTGATTGCGAGAAGTTAAAACTTAAATTACATTATTTTGAATTGGGATCAGGAAAATCACGGATAATTCGGAATCTCGCAATTTATTTGCGTAAACAATTGCTAGTCATTTGTTTGATTTGAACGAGTTTTCCGACTTGCAGTATTCATCGTTAACTTTGAAAACTCATAAAGCCAGCGATTCCCACAATAAAAATGTAAAATTATAAATGCGGTTGAATAATATGCCCAAAGCTATTGTAAATAGCGTTATTCAGGTTTTTTTTTGGGGGGGGGGGGGGGTTGACAGACTATATGAGGGTGGCGGCTCGTGAGTATGTGCTACATTACCTCAAGCAACAAGAACGATTACAAGGATAACTGGAAAATACTAATAATAATACTTATGTTTGAAATAGAAGTCCATTTTTTTTGTTTCCTGCTGGCGAACTTCTCAATCACCTTCATGTTAAATCCTTTGGTTTGTAGGATTAATCTCTTTTCTATTGACAACATTGCTAGGGTTGTCGGATGATCTTGAGTCATAGAATTCCTCAAGAAAGTTTTTATTTTTTCAGGAATGAGAATCGCCTCTCTGGTCCACTTGTAGTCATAGGTGTCGTTACGGGAATATTCAGAAGTTTGCTATTTTTTTTTTAAAAAAAAGCATCTGTTGCTAAATTTTGGCTTGTGATAAGTCGTAGCAGTGCAACCGCGCCTGCGGTGTTTCAGAAGTCAGATCGAGAATACAAAACGCTTAACTCTGTCCTTACTCTTTTCCGATCAGACAACGGGTATGATTTTACTGGCATGAAAAGATCTAAAACATTACTATTGTCTTGTTTTCACTGTGTGCTTTTTTTAGTGAACTGAGATGGACAAAATCTTTAATCTTACTGAATGCTTCGTTGCCAAAAACAAGACAGGAAAATCTGACACAGCCACAAATCCAGTTTCAGTTTTAAATGTTTTTTATGAAAGTGTCTTGTGTGTTCTCGATTCCCCCCCCCCCTTTTTGCTTTTTGTTTTATGTTAACGTCAGGCATAGACCAGCCCAGTTATTTAATTTCTAACTAGTCTTGAAAGCTTCTTAAGGAAAATGACTTTTTAAATAAATTGTCAACGGCACTCATCTTTAAAAGTACAGTCTCACCACTTACCTCAGATAAGTAACACTAACGATAACTAGAGAAGGTAATGCTACAAGAGCTTCTAAAGTTAGTTCTCTAACAATAACGGCAGTTTACCCACTCGCCATATTCCGTCCACATGGTTTCCAATAGTGTGTAATTTTTAAAGCCAGAATAATTAAATACCAAGTTAATATAAATTTGTTATTCAAAACTATTTTTCGTTCGTACTTATTGAAATGTAGTTACGTTTAGTACCAACTCATTCATATGCAGGGTCGTGAGGTAGATTTTCGCAAAATAATAAAGTTCTGGAAAGACGGTCCCTTAAATATTTTTTTCGCTAAAATATTATTTGATTGTGATTTTTAAAAGAAACATACAACATATAAACTCTGATATGCATTTAATTCTAGGAAACTATCATCACAAATGTATGCAGTATAATAAATTTCAGCAACATCATATGATTTAAACTCAGAAGCTTTCAGATAAGATAGCCGTAAGTATCTGCCGACAAAAACTTTATTCGACCCGTCATTGCCAGCTATGAGGACGTTTTATTGCATGAAAAAACCTATAAAACTTGAATAAATAAATCTGTGAAATATAAAATACTTTAAAATAATATTTTTATAATAGTTATTAATGTGTGTACGTTTAAATAAGGCCAATAACACAAAAATTAGTGAAACATAAATTATAATTTAAAAGTAACTACATGTTTCGGTCCTGAACTTCAAGTTCAACTTGAAGATGAGCCATATCAGGACTGAAACATGTAGTTGCTTTAAATTATATTTTATGTTTCACTAATTTTGTCTGTTTTTGGTTTTATATAAATAATTTTTTAATTCCTGAATGGTTTCAATTTTATTTTGCTGCTTATGCAGTCTCCTTTAAGGTGCTGTCTCACTTTGCCACAGCATGGGACGTATGAGAGCTATTTCGTCCACAGCGCAAGGAAGTAGTAGTTTGACGAGGCTTGGGGGCTAGGACGGGGGTTACTGCGCATGCGTATTTATCGTTCCGTACAGATTTTGTGCGCTACGCGCTCTGTAGCTCTGACCATGGCCAGTGGCCACTTTAGCGGGAGCGAGCGCACCGTGCAAGCCGAAGCAGAAATTCTCACTGTTAAAAACAGTTAAAATAAATAAAATAATAATTCCTCGTAAATTAATTTGCACATATGCACCAACCCCCACTGCCGTCATGAAGTTTTTATCACGTCAATGTCTGGCTTTTCGGAGTTCGTTGAAAAACATCTTTGACCCTGATAACGGCAATTTTATAAAAGCAGTAGAAATAATAACTTCTTTGATTTCCAGAATTGAATCGAAATCAGATTCAAGTTATATGGGAATGGCTCGCTATTTAGGAGATCAAATTAAAAAGAAATTGACTTACCCGACACAACTATAAATAGTTAATTTATGGACTAAGATAATCGAAATATTTTTCAGTCTCATGAGCCTGCACGCCGGATGCAAGCTATGGAAGTTGGGGTTTCTCCAACAACCAGTACAGCTGGCGAGAGTTTATTAAATTTTGTTTAAGATTTATTTTTACGATTAAGCCTTAACATTCAACATTTGCGCGGGCAGGGTTATGATAATGGTAGTAACATGTGTGGGGAAAATAATGGGTTTCAGAAAAAGAATTAGAAATCTATAATGTTGTAGTTTACATTCCATTCTCAGCCTAGTCTACTTCTTACAAAACTATTAGTTTCTTCGATATAATTTAAATAAGTTACGTTTTTCATCGTCTACAAAATGGTGGACGCTCATTTATAAATATTTACCAGACTGAAATTTAAAAGCTTTGAGTGCTACATTATAGTCAAGCAGAATTGACGCATTCAAACCGTTAGGTCCAATTTTTCACATGGAAAAATATATATTATGCTCTGTTCGAAATATTTGAAAATATGCCTACGTCTGAGTATGAATGAACCAAAACTCTCAAAAGCTCATTCGCTCGTTTTAAGGATTCAAAATTGCAAGTTTATTTGCTCTGCTGTAGTGTGGTTCGAAATTTAAGTAGAATGTAAATTCACACAATGAATACTCAAATATGCATTACTTTGTTACATAATTTGATTGGTAAGCTCACAAATTGTCGCTCGGATGAACATTTTGAAATAATTTTACAAGAGTCTGCCGAAGTGCCTCGCAAGCTAAATGCTGTGACAGATTCTCAGACTTCGTTTAAAAACAAGACCAACACACTTCCATTTGAACAACGCGATGAAGTTATAGCATTTCCGAAAACCAATTATAAAGTTGAGTTATTTTGTTACTCCGAAGAGGAATTTATTAAACATTATAACAATCTTCACCTTAATGAAGGAATGAAGCTGACATTGGCGGTATTCATATGTACAGTGAAATTAACGCTTTAAAGCTACATTTTGAAGAAAGGCAGTCTAGTGAACCATATGCACTTTTGCAATAACTTTTAACAAATAATTTTATATAAATTTTTTCCAAATAGTTCTTACTCTACCAGCTGCAGTTGCATCTGGAGAAAAATATTTTTTCTTAGATAAAAATTATAAAGGATTATTTTAGGTCAACAATGCATCAACAAAGACTAATTCCTTTACCCATTATTTCGATTGAATTACAAATATTAGATAACATATTTACAAGACAAATAATAAAGATTTGCAATATGAAAGCATGAATTTTTTTGTAGGTATTAAGTTTTCTTTTAAGCATTGTTGTTGTGATATTCAGTTCTAAGACTTGTTTGATGTAACTCTCCAAGCTAACCTATCCTTCACAAACGTTTTCATTTTAGCATAACTAGTACATCCCACATCCACACTTATCTGCTTAGTGAATTCCATCCTTGGCCCTCCCTCTTCTGTTCTAATAATTTATCCCATGGTTAGTGTCCTCCATATTGTTCGCTCATCCCTTATTGTGCTTGGAACTTCATTAATGATTCTATCCACCCATCTGATTTTCATCATTCACCTTTAGCACCACATTTCAAAGGCTTCTATTCTTTTCCTTTCTGCAAATCCTATTGTCCACATGCCACACTCCATACGAACATTTTTAGCAACAATTTCCTAATATTCAGTCTTATATTATGAATAAATAAATTTCTCTTTTTCATGAAAGCCTTCCTTGCCTGTGCTATCCTACTCTTTATGTGTTCTATACTTCTACCATCCCTAGTTATTACACTTCCCAAGTAGCAGAATTCCTTAGCTTCAAAATATTCCTTCCAAATCTAACAGCCTTTGTTATTCCACTGTTTCCCATACTACACTCCATTACCATGGTTTTCCCTATATTAATCCTCATATTTAACTCTTTCTCTAGGACCACGTTAAAATTGAAACTTTAGGTAGTAAAATAACTATTTTTGAAACATCTAATTAATTAGAATGTATCCATTCATTTTAAGTAAGTAGGTAAGGAAGATGAAAAAAATTGTTTTGGGCAAATTCTGCATTATAAACATAGTAATAACAGTAAAGTTCTTGACTGTAAAAGACATTGTTTTATACAGTTCCATAAATTATTATTAAAATTAAAATACATTTGTACAAGCCTAGATAGGAAAAGCAGGATATGAAGGGGCCAGCATTGTCAGATTAGCATTCTGAAGCGGTGGGCCTGGCTGAAATTATGTACGTAGCTGCAACTGTTAACATGAAATGTACCTGTTGATCCTCAACTGCACTTGGATACAATAATTTCAGCCCCGAGTTGATTATTTTTCTTGGTTGCCTTTGAACACATTAAATGGGGATTTACAGAATCATTTTCAGTTACTTTCATAATTAAATATTCAATATGAAGTAAATCTCATGTTTCATAGCCTATACAGAAATGCAAATACCTCGTCACCAATATCATCTCTAATTTCCTGATAAATCTTTAGAAAGAATTTTTGCTCGATGTGGACTGGGAAGGAATAATTTGCTCGGATTAATTTTCTAATAACTTTTTCATTGTTGAGTTTTCCACAACTTAACAAAGAATTCCAGTGCTGGCAAATGCTTGACACAAATTAAAGTAAATTTGTTTTGTTTTCCCTCGACCCCATTGTACAATGTTTTATTAAGTTTTATTTGTGAAAAGAATCAAAGTTTATTGCAACAAAGGGAGCTTTTGTGTCCAAAAGTGAAACATGCAAACCCAAATAATAAAACTTCTTA
The DNA here is from genome assembly GCA_034510155.1 of Eucriotettix oculatus. Lineage (NCBI taxonomy): Eukaryota > Metazoa > Arthropoda > Insecta > Orthoptera > Tetrigidae > Eucriotettix > Eucriotettix oculatus. The sequence continues at coordinate 107,238,598 of CM067376.1, read as the reverse complement.
CACAAATAAAACCTTTAAATATGTTCATTAGCATAAAATAGGTATTTTCCTAAACATCCAATGTCTACTGCTGATTGAATAAGATATTGTTTCCTATGTGACAGAACAGTGCATCAAAAACCTTACCATCATTTAGTGATGAATATGCTGGAAAAGAATTAAATGAATTGGGCTACATACTTACAGTTTTTAAAGTATGAATATTTGCTTTATTGAGTACGATTTATTAAAAAATGTACTAGATTTACAATGAAAGCAAACCTTTCTCTTTTTTTAAACCCAACAAACATAACTTTTATATATTTTTTCCACATATTTACTGCTTAATAAGATATCAAATAAAAAAATTTAAAACTATGTTTTATAAAAAGTCCAATAACTATACAAAATGTTCAAGGATGCAGTCTGTCACTCCTGCTGTTTAACATACATATAGAACAGGTGATGAAGAAAGTTAAAACAGAATATGGGTAAGGAATCATATTGCAAGGAGAAGAAATAAAAACCTTACGCTTTGCCAATGATATTGTAGTATTAGGGGACTTGGAAACCACAAAAATGACATGAATGGAGTCCTGGAGAAAAAGTTTGATAACAGGATTAATCAAGGGAAAACCAAGGTAATGGAGTGTAGTTTGGGAAACATTGGAATAGCAAAATGTGTTAGATTGGGAAAGGATATTTTGACGAAAGTTAAGGAATTCTGCTACTTGGGAAGCGTAATTACTAGGTATGGTACAAGTATAGTAGACATAAAGACTAGGATGGCACAGGCAAGGAGTCTTACACGAGGAGTTTACTTGCAGGTAATATAAGTGTGAATATTAGGAAATCATTGCTAATAATGTTCGTATGGAGTGTGGCGTTATATGGGTGCGAAACGTGGACAATAGGAGCTCTGGAAAGGAAAAGAATGGAAGCCTTTGAAATGTGGTGTTATAGGAGAATGCTGAAAATCAGATGAGTGGATAGAGTAAATAACAAGGAAGTTCTAAACAGAATAGGTGAAAAGCAAACAATATGGAGGAAGTTGACCAAGAGAAGAGATAGATTAATAGGCCACATTTCAAGGCACCAGGGTCCTGTAAAATTAACATTAGAGGGAAGCGTGTGGGGTAAGAACAGAAGAGGGAGGGATGGAATATGCTTAGCAGATTAGGGAGGATGTGGGTTGTGCTAGTTGTGAGGAAATTGAAAGGCTTGTGCTTGATAGGTTAGCATGGCTGCATCAGACCAGTCTTAGGACTGAATACCACAACAACAACAATTATAAAAAAAATGCTATCAAACATAAATTTTACCAGGCTTTAAAACTTAAACAAAATGGCTTAATTTAAGGAAATGCAGTAAGTTTACATACTAGACAATTGGTATGATTAATATAATACTGTGGTTCCTCTTCTCTACCAGTATCATAGTATCTTTTGCTGAAACTACAACTTTCCGCAATACAGCCATAGTTCTTGATCTCCATTTGTGTCTCTCTTGTGGTCATACTGAATTACATCCAGGATCATGCAAACTTGAGATCCCAGTGTGCTGTCCTCTCACCCCTAGTGTAGACAGTCCTTGGCTAACATTCAACTCACCAATGTCAATGACTGTGAATTTTAAGTTTTTTCAGCTTATAATGATTGTAAGACTATATGAAAACTAATTTCACAATCTATAACTGACAATTAAGAGAGAATTTCAAGAGATTATATTGCTCTGGGGCACATGTCAGTGCTTTTAAAACTTTTGTCCCTCTGTCTTGTCCGTCCTTACATTTTTGATGGTGATGAGTTGTATATCCCCCAATCACAGTTCTTGGCATCTTAGTGTATTACTCCTTTCACTCCTCTTTGAATTCTAAAATTTTGATATTTCCACGTCACATTCCCTCTGAGACAATTTTATGCACCCAGGGGTCTTCCATATTAAATGTGAGGCCATACTGAAGCAAGTAAGGTTTTAATACCTTTGGCTTTGATATTGTTTTGTTGTTGCAATACCTTGCGCCTCCTGTTATTTCCCATATTTGAATAGCATACATATTTATTATGAATAATTGGGAACTGTATTTCATGCTACATGTATAATTCAACAATTTGCATAGTATTATTAAGTAATTTCCTGTTTGTTTACAGCTATTTTATTAATTACTTGAACAAAACTACTACATGGGATGATCCAAGATTACGTTATCGCCATGTTCCAGTAACACCTCAGCACATGCAAATTACTTCATTTTTTTTGTTGAATCCCTCTGTCTTGTCCGTCCTTACATTTTTGATGGTGATGAGTTGTATATCCCCCAATCACAGTTCTTGGCATCTTAGTGTATTACTCCTTTCACTCCTCTTTGAATTCTAAAATTTTGATATTTCCACGTCACATTCCCTCTGAGACAATTTTATGCACCCAGGGGTCTTCCATATTAAATGTGAGGCCATACTGAAGCAAGTAAGGTTTTAATACCTTTGGCTTTGATATTGTTTTGTTGTTGCAATACCTTGCGCCTCCTGTTATTTCCCATATTTGAATAGCATACATATTTATTATGAATAATTGGGAACTGTATTTCATGCTACATGTATAATTCAACAATTTGCATAGTATTATTAAGTAATTTCCTGTTTGTTTACAGCTATTTTATTAATTACTTGAACAAAACTACTACATGGGATGATCCAAGATTACGTTATCGCCATGTTCCAGTAACACCTCAGCACATGCAAATTACTTCATTTTTTTTGTTGAATCCCTCTGTCTTGTCCGTCCTTACATTTTTAATGGTGATGAGTTGTATATCCCCCAATCACAGTTCTTGGCATCTTAGTGTATTACTCCTTTCACTCCTCTTTGAATTCTAAAATTTTGATATTTCCACGTCACATTCCCTCTGAGACAATTTTATGCACCCAGGGGTCTTCCATATTAAATGTGAGGCCATACTGAAGCAAGTAAGGTTTTAATACCTTTGGCTTTGATATTGTTTTGTTGTTGCAATACCTTGCGCCTCCTGTTATTTCCCATATTTGAATAGCATACATATTTATTATGAATAATTGGGAACTGTATTTCATGCTACATGTATAATTCAACAATTTGCATAGTATTATTAAGTAATTTCCTGTTTGTTTACAGCTATTTTATTAATTACTTGAACAAAACTACTACATGGGATGATCCAAGATTACGTTATCGCCATGTTCCAGTAACACCTCAGCACATGCAAATTACTTCATTTTTTTTGTTGAATCCCTCTGTCTTGTCCGTCCTTACATTTTTGATGGTGATGAGTTGTATATCCCCCAATCACAGTTCTTGGCATCTTAGTGTATTACTCCTTTCACTCCTCTTTGAATTCTAAAATTTTGATATTTCCACGTCACATTCCCTCTGAGACAATTTTATGCACCCAGGGGTCTTCCATATTAAATGTGAGGCCATACTGAAGCAAGTAAGGTTTTAATACCTTTGGCTTTGATATTGTTTTGTTGTTGCAATACCTTGCGCCTCCTGTTATTTCCCATATTTGAATAGCATACATATTTATTATGAATAATTGGGAACTGTATTTCATGCTACATGTATAATTCAACAATTTGCATAGTATTATTAAGTAATTTCCTGTTTGTTTACAGCTATTTTATTAATTACTTGAACAAAACTACTACATGGGATGATCCAAGATTACGTTATCGCCATGTTCCAGTAACACCTCAGCACATGCAAATTACTTCATTTTTTTTGTTGAATCCCTCTGTCTTGTCCGTCCTTACATTTTTAATGGTGATGAGTTGTATATCCCCCAATCACAGTTCTTGGCATCTTAGTGTATTACTCCTTTCACTCCTCTTTGAATTCTAAAATTTTGATATTTCCACGTCACATTCCCTCTGAGACAATTTTATGCACCCAGGGGTCTTCCATATTAAATGTGAGGCCATACTGAAGCAAGTAAGGTTTTAATACCTTTGGCTTTGATATTGTTTTGTTGTTGCAATACCTTGCGCCTCCTGTTATTTCCCATATTTGAATAGCATACATATTTATTATGAATAATTGGGAACTGTATTTCATGCTACATGTATAATTCAACAATTTGCATAGTATTATTAAGTAATTTCCTGTTTGTTTACAGCTATTTTATTAATTACTTGAACAAAACTACTACATGGGATGATCCAAGATTACGTTATCGCCATGTTCCAGTAACACCTCAGCACATGCAAATTACTTCATTTTTTTTGTTGAATCCCTCTGTCTTGTCCGTCCTTACATTTTTGATGGTGATGAGTTGTATATCCCCCAATCACAGTTCTTGGCATCTTAGTGTATTACTCCTTTCACTCCTCTTTGAATTCTAAAATTTTGATATTTCCACGTCACATTCCCTCTGAGACAATTTTATGCACCCAGGGGTCTTCCATATTAAATGTGAGGCCATACTGAAGCAAGTAAGGTTTTAATACCTTTGGCTTTGATATTGTTTTGTTGTTGCAATACCTTGCGCCTCCTGTTATTTCCCATATTTGAATAGCATACATATTTATTATGAATAATTGGGAACTGTATTTCATGCTACATGTATAATTCAACAATTTGCATAGTATTATTAAGTAATTTCCTGTTTGTTTACAGCTATTTTATTAATTACTTGAACAAAACTACTACATGGGATGATCCAAGATTACGTTATCGCCATGTTCCAGTAACACCTCAGCACATGCAAATTACTTCATTACATGAATCCATTCCATTGCAGGTTAGTTAAAAATAAACTAAGGTATAATAGTTCACTTAAAACAAGGCAAGTTTGTGATAGCAAACGTTAGAAATTTACAATAATAAATTATTATTCTTTACAACAGTTCAATTAAAAATGAATGTTAACATCTGTTAATTATTAGAGATGCTAATCAGAGAAAATTTTTTGTATAACCTAATTAAATATATTTTTATAATTTCACTAGAAGTCTTCAGAAGTAAATGAAGAGTGATAATATTTTTCTGTCAACCAATATGACAGTACACAATCCTGTGTTATACATCAATTGATAAAATAATTTTTTTACTGTGACTGTCTTTCTCTGCTTTAAAATATTAGTACTATGCAGACTTGAGTTATTACATAAATTTCAACTACAAACTGATTACTCGGCTCTGATAAATTATAGTAATAATTGAAAGATTTTTATAAAGAAAAGAAACAAATGCCAGGAATGGTTATTTAAAAGAGTGGATTATAGTATTTTATAACTATATTCATTTTGATTTATTTTGACTCTATCAAACTTTATTTAATAAATTCCTAACCTTAGATTTCAAAATCTACATGTATGTTTAGTAATACATTCATTTTATGAATCTTATCATATGAATTGGTGAATTTTAGTTCATTGTCTTTCCATGTACACTAATTCTAAAAATTACCAGAAAATGGCAGAATATATTTAAAGAAAATTATTATTTTAGTAATGGTTTTGTTTCAGGTTTGAGACAGATAAATCACAAATATCTTGTAATTATAAAACATACATTTTATTATGTTTATTTCCTTACCTGAAAATGCTTTATTAATTTTAATTTGGTTATGGTATTTGGTAATTTGCAATAGTCACCTGTCATAATAAAACATATGCAATTAGAAAAATCTTCAATTTATACACTCATACAATCTTATTATTTGACAACATTTGAATTATTTTATTCTTATTTCACTAGTGACTGATATATAGTTTTATACACTTTTAAAAATTTTCCAAATTAGATTTTCTAATAAATATCAGTCATAGTAATTCAGACAATATTTTGAAGCAAAGGCACTAACTTAAATGGATTCAAAAGGATAATTTATTAATGAAGTTAAATAGGGCCCTACCAGCAGTGTTGAAGCTCTGATCATATTAGGGGTTTCTCTGAAGAGAGATTTTATATACATTTTGGTACTATGACAGATAACCTCATTAAACTGTTTTGGTTGTCACCCTTTTTTACTTCAAGTCAATATGCCTAATCACCATAATTAATTTTGTTGTCAATAGGGTATAAGTGGGGCTTTGACATAATTTACCACTACATCAATTTGTCATATTTGTCTCTAAGTTGTGATCTCTAAAATTGTTTTGCTGGAAGAGAAAATAAATTTTCTTAGAAAGAAAAGTTAACAGTCTGAAAATGAGTGCTATGCAATAAAAACAAAATGTTTATTATAAAGATATAAAGAAATTATAATGTTACTGGAGCAAATGTATTGAACTTAATTGCCATTATATTGAGAAATGATTTTTATCTAAAATAAAAAGCTATTTACTGTGTTAATCTACACCCATAGCTTATTTTTTTGCATGTGGCTTTCAGTTGAGGACCCTAAGTGATGTGTTATTTAAACAACAAAAAATAGATATTCCATATAATACATTACTATTCAATCATTTCTTGTAATTTGAAACAATTCTCTTCCAATTTTGAATGAATTGAAAATATGTGTGTACATCAAAGAATATAAAATAAAAGCCAAATTATAAGTAATTCTTCTTGTAATAAATACTTCATATGCGCACCATCACAGCTTATGATTGTTGAGTGGAATTTCTCTTAACTCATTTTTTAATTGTTAAAGTCACTTTGCAAGCTTTTGATTTTAATTCTTTTATGTGAAACCACAATCATTATAATTACTTTATTTCAATTTACTTTCTTGTACGTATATGTGAGTGAGTGAATGATTCTAATTGTTTATTGAAAAGCTGCTAAGATATTTAAAAAGTAAAGTCTCATCTACAGAAATGATGTGGCTTTTAAATTTTTTGAATGGATATGTTCCATTGCTTTTGTACTTTATATGCTTTAAATAGCATATGCAGCCTTGTCCTCAAACTCTTTTGTTATATTAATTATCCTCATAGTTTGCCATGTCATATTAGTTGAGCAAGTCTTTTACTGTACTTCTTACAATGTTTTTATACAGTTTTACCTATAGAGGTCTCAACAATAAAGCATCCACCTGTGAAAGGTTAGACTCCTAATTTTAGGTTGTTTATAGATATTAAAAGTAGTATTGTTTCAACTATTGAACATTGAGTAACTTATGACATTGTAATTTTTATATCTGAAATGCAGCTAAAGAAAATTCTTGTTTCTGTGCTATCTTTTATCTTCTATAAATACTGTAGTGTTAATGATTACACTTATAATTTGTGTTATATTTTATTCTGATAAACATATACACAGTACTATCTTTAAACAATCTCAACACACATTGTCCATAACAACTGTATGACTAGCAGTCTGTCTTGACACTATCCTCACTTCTGTGAAGACCATTAGATGGCCAACCTCATGAACCACACAACAATATCCTATCGCATCCAATGCTTTGGCGAACTCAATAATTATTCCATTGTTTCTACCTCCACCAATAACTTTATCATTGGACCCTTCCTTAAAATTCAGATGAGATGAGGGCTTCTATTATTTCCTCTATAATTTTACAGACTACTGAAGTTTTAATCTGTCCCGCCCCCACGCCTGCTTTGTATATTGGTACTATAATCACAGCTTTGCAATCTATGGGCAGTTCCAAATTATTAATTGACATGTTAAAGATTATTAATAAATATGTGATTATTGCTATCTCTTCCTTGGTAGATAATATTATTATGTATGTATATTGTTTGGACTGTTAGTTTTTGTTAAGATATCCTGTGTCTGATTGTTTTTGTCTTAATCTACAAATTACTTTCCTTTTGTTAGTTTTTTTATATATAAAAATTATTTCCACAAATTATATATATATATATAAATTAATGGGGAAAGGACAGAGAGATAGAAAGAAGATGACTTACCTGAGGTTCATAGATGGTAGACACCTTGTGAGGTTTAGAGAACTTGAATTTTCGGAGGCACCGCCCCCTTCATCAGAAAGTTAGGAAGACATTTCCAGTGATCGGCTAGCCAACGACTGAGCAGCCAAAATTTGCTGCTCTGCTAACTTAGGTCGTAAACAATTGACCCCACCAGGTCACCAACTTTCTCTCTCAATAAGGGTCTGGGAAGAGGCAAGGACTTGATGGGGGTTGCGGAGATGCATACTAACACCCCCATCTTGACACACATTCATTCAAACACATCCACCCTTAGAGGTGTCAATATTTAAATATTGATACACACTCTCATACATACATACATACATACAACCACCATTCAAACAAAAGGCAAGGTATACGCACACACAGAAGGATTTATTGTATGTACACTTCCAATGGACTCGTGCTTCTGGGGGGGGGGGGGGAAGGTTGGAGATAAAGAGTTATAGGATGTTGAGTCCAGGGCTTTATCTTGACTGTAGGACATGCTGGAATGAAAGTTCCCACAGATGGAGTTCAGCTTCTGATGAGTCGGAAGGTAGGGCTTTGAAGGGGGTCAGTGTGAAGCACTGGTTGAAGTTGTTGGTTTTGTGGCTATGGGCATGGGCGGCTATGGGGAATTGGGTTTTGAGGAGTTTTACTGTGCTGCGGTGGTTGGCAATCCATTCGGGGAGGGGTCTCTTTGTCTGACCGATGTAAAAGGCTGGGCAGAGTGTGCAGTTTATTTTATAGATAGTGTGGGAGGACAGACAGGTTATGTTTTCCCTAATTTTGTAGGTGGTGCTGTTGGTGGGGCTCTGGAAGGTCGTGGTAGGTGGGAGTATTGGGCAGACATGGCATCTGTTTCTGCCACACGGTCTGCAACCAATTGTGGGTGGGGGGTTGGGGTTGTGGGGTTTGTAGGGTCTGACCAGGATATTACGGAGGTTGGGTGGGCGCCTAAAGGCGGTGCCTCCGAAAATTCAAGTTCTCTAAACCTCACAAGGTGTCTACCATCTATGAACCTCAGGTAAGTCATCTTCTTTCTATCTCTCTGTCCTTTCCCCATTAATTGTTTTAATAAACATGACAATGTCATTTCCTGACTCATATATATATATATATTATATAATGAAGTATGCATTTAGAAGAACTGCCTTTTCCTATCTGATGTTACCTAATAGTTTCACCATCTGCTTACTTCATTTCTATGTTACATTCACAGAACATATTTTAAGGCAGGGGTTTCCAACACGAAGGTTTAAAAAAAGTACCCTAGAGTTCATTCTCTAATATCAGTTCGGCAGTGGGTGCCACTTATTTCATAGTGTATTTGTAATTGTATAAGGGTAATAAATAAAATAATGTCTGATCTGCAATCAATTTATGCAATGCCCATTCTTTACATATTTCCTAGAATTAGGGTGTGAAGAATGTGATTAGTGAATTGGTAGGTGAGACCTAGCTTAGGTTTATGGGAATGGAGAGATTTTGAATCGGTCTTTGGACGTTGACTCGAATTAGCTCAGTTGGTAGAGCACCTGGCTGGATATTGGGAGGTCCTGGGTTCAAGTCCCTGGTTTGGTAAACGTTTTTCCATTCTTGTATTTCTTCTAAAATAGAGATTATTGTTTATATTGCATGATATTAAATAAACATACCGAGTAAATGTTTTATAAAAAAGAATATCAATCTGAGTGTGGCATTGTATTTCATTGGCTAGAGCCTCATAATTATGAGGGTATGTTGTTACACCTGTTAGAAAACAATTATGAAAATGCTGATTGGTCAGTGGAGATCTGTGTTTTTATTTATTAAATATTCTTGAAAATAATGTTTCACAAATATATGTCAAACAGAAAAGATTGTATTTTGGATTCCTCTAAGCTGTTTATCAACAATATACTAATACACACAAACCGTGCATACATGTCATGCTCAAAAATAACTTTTAGCTCAAATCACTGTTTTTGATGTCAGGAACAAATAGTGACATGCACACACAAATTGGTATGTGGGCGGCATGGAACCTGTAGCCAAGCTGTTGATAACCCCTGGTTTAAAGAAAATAGTTTTTTTTTAAGTTAAGGTAATGGCATTAAAGTTCCCTTTATTGTGTTTTAGCAGTTAAAAATATTATATGAAAGGACCATATATGTAATACATTCCCCTCACTTACTTGCTTTCATTTTTTGTCATTATTACCTCTTTAATTGTTTTAAATATTTTGAACTAAAAATTAAAATGTCTGTTTGGTGTAACACTTTAAATTGTTTAGTGTATTCCTAATATCTTTTTGTATTAAGTATTATGTGTGTTTATTATGTCAACCATGTAATATGTCTCTCCCACTAACTGTTGTTGTTTCTCTTTCTGGCAACTGCTACAGCATGGATCCCCAGATTCTCGTGGTTACCATGTGTATCCTTCTACCTCCTCCATTCCTCCTCCACAGCCAGCTTTTCAGAGCCCTGGTAGCCATGGTCATACAATACTTCATTTTCAGGTAATCAGGAGTTTCTCCTATTAATTTATATACCCAGACTGTTGTATAAGTATAAGTATAAAATCATATTCCATAAATCCTATAGAGAAGCACAAGCTTCAAGGATGTGGAACGAGTCAGAGATTTTACATAGGTTGCTTTATTAATATTAAAATATACTGTAACTATTCATTAATTTTTAACTTATAATAAGATTTTCTTAAGTTCTATACAGAAGACATACAATTTGTACCTTATATAAAAAATTGATAAATATTTTTACATCCTATACTAAAAAATAGTGTTCTAATAATGTTCTTTCATAATTATCTTTCATAATTATAAATATCTACCCTATGATACATTCAGCTCCATAAATTCTTCAACAGAGTAGAAGGAGTGGCTTAGTAAGAACTTAGTTAGTTCATATTTGAATTTGTTTGGATTTATTTTTAATTGTTTAATGGAGGTGGGAAGTTTATTAAATATGCTAATAGCATTGTAATGTACACCCTTTTGTATTATGGTTAGAGACTTCCCTTCCTTGTGTAAATTGTTTTTACTTCTGGTATCAAAGTCATGTATATCTGAGTTTAGTGTGAAGAGGTTACTGTTATTAATAACAAATAACATGAGTGATTGAATATGCTGGCAAGTGAGTGTCAGTATTCCAGTTTTCTTGAAAAGTCCCCTACAAGATGTTTTTGGTGAGACCTGACATAATATTCTAACAGCCTTTTTTTGAAGTGTAAATATTTTATCTTTCCCTGTTGCATTGCCCCAGAATATTATACCATATGTCATTATAGAGTGGAAATATGCAAAATAAACTAATTTTCTTATGTTAGGATCACTACAACTTGTCATAATTCTAAGAGCAAATGTTGCTGAGCCTAGTTTTCCCTGGAGAATATTAATATGATCCTTCCAGTTTAATTTATTGTCCATGGATATACCTAAAAATTTTGTACATTCAACTTCAGTTATTTCAAAATTATTTGTTGCTAGTTTTATTGAGTTCAAATTGGCATTCTTTGAAATAATATCTTGTTATTATTTATACATTCTGAATAAGTGTAAATTTTTTGCATGCTACTAGTTAAATAATGAATATTATTACCAGAAATTAATAAAATGCCCATGTTATTGTATGTTTTGAATATTGAAATAAGATCCCTTTTTTAATTATTTGGAATTAACTGTTCTACATTTCAATCCAAGTGCATATAACATATAAGAACATATAAGATCAGATGATTTGTGTTGAAAGGTAGCCTTTTATTTTGTTTTAATTATTTAACTTAAACTACATCAATCATAAATGTTTTGTTTTGAAGCAAATATTGTATTACACTATTGTAAATGAATTGAAATTTATGTATTCACCGGAGAATTATAAAAGGACTAACAATACCAAATTTTGTAGACTTGGTTATATTAATCAACTTTACGAATAATCAAGTTAATTTTAATCCATAGGTATTTATCCATTATAATATAGAATTTATTCTCATAATGACATTGCTAAATGCCTACATTAAACAAAATTAAATGATTTGGAAAATTCTACATCTATTAAGGACCTTGTATTAGAATATTATTTGTACTGTAATGTGTGTAGGCTTCTAACATATGGTCCAGTATGTTATCAACCACATTCGTTTTAGGATACAAATTATGAAAATTTGTAAATTCAACTTTAATAAGAAATGTGTACTAATTAGTGAAGCATAAAAAATACAGTACATTTTTATTCAATATTTTTATCACAATAGTTTTTATTATAAATTATAAAATTATTGCATTAGGATCTGACTAACATGAGACCAAGTCCTGTACCTGGTCGGGCGGCAATCACACCATTTTCATCTCCAGCAAGAACAGCTGATTCTACCATGCCAACTAGTTCTGATATAGAAGCCTCTGTGACCAAGATAAGTGCAATGTTCCCTACTGTGAGTGATACTCACATAAAAACTCTACTGATAAAGTGAGTGTAATATTTTTAAATTTGTATATATATGTATAAATATTAAAATGGTAAATTCTAAATTCCTATGAGTGACTGTATAATAATGTTAGTTCATATATGTTTTATATAACAATGTTATTTCCCCTACATAATATCTTAATATTGACATAACATTTTTAGTGCACAATCATGGTGCACGTCTGAAAATGATTTAAATCCATTCTTGAAAGTTTCTAAGTAAGGTTGCTCTACTGATAACTATAGAAATACCCTAAATATAGATTTTAACTCTGAAGAAACTATAGCCTCATATAAAAATGTGAAAATCAGTATTATGCATGTTTATGTTAAAAAATGTTTTATAATTAATATAGTTATCAATGATAGCCTTAATGTCTAAGTACAATGTCTTGAGGAGGGGACTTTGGAGCACTACTTCAAATTTTGTTATGTACAATATTTAGTAATGTTTCAGAAAAAAAGGGGCATTTCAATATGTCCTTGTTGTAAATATATGGATTTCATATACAAAAGAGGTTTGAAAATGAGCAATGTTTGTTTGCATATAAACCTCATTTTTTACACTTTGGCTTATCTTTCTTTTTTGTAATGTGGGTCCAAATGTGTATGAGTTTAATGAGGTATTTTAAAATACACATATAAATAAGGGTTGGTTAAATTCTTTGGTTTAGATTTAAGTGTTCATATATCTGCTCGAGTTTTCTCATTACTGGCAGAGAATCTGATGATTGTGATATGCTTGAGAAAGTATTGAGAGGATATATAGTGATTGAGAAATTAAGAAACAACTTCAGATGCAATATTTTATCAAAAGTTTAATGCTATACATAAAACTATTAACAAATCCAATAGGGTTTCTGAAATTATTCAGTCATGTCATGAATAAAGGAATGTTACAACCACATCAACTATGGTTGGACACCAGTGAACAACAAATGGTGTTCAGGTAACTCTTTAACAAATCAAAATAAAAAATTTCATAATTAGGAAAGACAAAAACCGTTCTCATTTTCTCTGTATGAAACTTCAGATAAACATAGTCAATGATGAGAAATTAAGTACAAAGTAACATTTGGTCCCAATGTACTGTATAATCTTTAGTATTCTGCACACCCAAAATTCTAATGAGAAATGGGATTGAGCAGTGGCGGCTCATGAGTATTTAAAGTTGTGCGCTACATCACCCTAAGACAAATTTTAGGAAGATGAAGATATTAATAACACTACAACATACTCCATGACCTGTAATATACTACATTTGTAATTTCATCTCCATCATGTGTAATAGAATCAAAATTTTAAAATTATAAAAATATGAAACCAATTTGGCGCAAATTCCTAACATGACAGTATTTTTTGTTATTACATATTTCAAATAAAGAAAGTTAATTTTAGGAAAAAGTTACATATTATGGGAATATTGTATGCAGGATTATATGGTAATTTTCTCAGAATTATGAAAGTCTTCGAAACACCACCCATTGAACTTTTTGAATAAACTTTGATTAAACCAAATAAACCACAAGTGTATAAACAGTAATCTTTTTATTAATTTGTCAAAAACATTAAAAACTGTATCCTGATGATGCTTTGTCAGCACACTTCGCTCTGATGGCACTGTGGTTTCTGTAGCTCATATTACTGTTGGAAATTAGGCGAGCAGGGGGTGGAAACGGTAACACTGCATATATATATATATGAGATAGGAAATGACATTGTCATGTTAAAAACAATTAATGGGGAAAGGACAGAGAGATAGAAAGAAGATGACTTACCTGAGGTTCATAGATGGTAGACACCTTGTGAGGTTTAGAGAACTTGAATTTTCGGAGGCACCGCCCCCTTCATCAGTTCTCTAAGCCTCACGAGGTGTCTACCATCTATGAACCTCAGGTAAGTCATCTTCTTTCTATCTCTCTGTCCTTTCCCCATTAATTATATATATATATATATATATATATATTTCTCATTTCCATTCCTGTGCTATAAAGAATTTAGCCAAGATAAATATGCACAAGACTGCACTGGAAGGCAGACAGTTTAAAGTCTTCAAAATCGAAGAAGAAATTCACATTATTAAAGTACTATTATTTTTAGAGTTCCTTAAAATTACAAAACAAATAATTCCTCCTAAATTAATTCATGTGATGTAGCACATATGCACCACTGGATGTGAGTAGTGTGTAAGTTTCATACTGTGTACTTTGAAAAACATGTATGCCATATATATTTATTACATTTTGAAAGAAGGTGGTTTTATCTCTTTACTACGCTACAGCCTTTAGATGTGTGAACTAGCTGGTCACTAAAAAACAATTTATAGGAATTGTACTAATAATAGATAGCAGCTGCAGACCATGAATCTACAACAACTGCTAGAAGGCAGAAACCCTCACTTTATCTCATTATTGAAAAGTTTATATGAGAAAATTCTGGAAGAATTAGTCATCCACAGCCAATATGAAGATTTAATTAATTTCTTCCAGTGATACTGTTGTAAGCTCCCTCAGGAACTGACAGCAATGATAAATATCAATAAGTATTATTTCATATTTTGGTATAGACCTGTTTAATACATTATTTGCTCTATATGTTTCTTGAAAGTTAATTTTATGATAATTGATAATTTACTTCTGAAAATATTTCTTTTTCCACAAGAAAGATGAGAAAATATGGCTGCTATGACACAGCATACATGAAATTGTATGGTAGTTAGAATTCTAATATACACTACACAACATAGATAACAAGCTGTCTCCAAAAAAAAACTCGTAAAAGAAGAGAATAATTTGAAAAAGCTAATATATTTTCATAAAGTAAAGGCAAAATTGTATTTTCACAACAAATAGGATTTTGGCACTAAAGTTATAGGTTGTTTATTTCAGGATTAACTGGTCTGCAAGTGACCTTTGAATGACATGATATTTTTAATTATCCAATTGTGTATAAATCATATTTTTTATTAAGTGTTGTATCATTTTTCACATTTTATTTGTATTTCTCTTAAATGTGTTTATTACAAAAGTGAACAAAAATAATAATAAATATATGCTGTCTCCATCACAAATTTTTGTTAGTACTCATTTTATTAATCAAACTGCATTCCATGTCTGCTTTCAATATTTTTTATTGATGTTTGGTTTTAGTGAATGATGTATAATTGTGATTTACAGAGTAATTTTTTAAATCAATTATTGAAACTTTCACACTACATTATCTTAATCCTGCACATCTGCTATTAAATTTATGAATACTCAAGCATTAAAATTCAATAATCATGTATTGTCCAGATCATTTTGAACATTCAAAGCATCCACATTGCCAATACTGTGAGTAACATATTTGAATCTACTCAACTGGTAGAATGCTGGAACTTGCTCCTATGAGGATCGTATTCACTTGAGCCTCTGATGCAGATATATTGGGCTAAAGTGAGTCAGATATTTTAGTAGTTATTCTGAATAAGTTCTAGGTGACAATTTCCAGTATGTAACTGGCTTCAGATCATTCATAACATCTAATTAATTTGCAAATTATGTGTGAATGATTATTCTGTTGTTTTTTTAAGTGAAATTTCACTTATAAAAAATTGACTTTTACCATATAAACAAGAATACTTAATATTAAGCTCCTCCTGAAAACTTGCACTAATTCAAATAATGAAGTAGGATAGAAAAATCTTGATAAACTGCTGTCAGACCTAGTATAACTGCTAGTACTTGGCTTCTCTCACCACCTAAGCTATCCTGTCATACCAAACTCCTTGTGTGTCTTCTATATCTATTTTTTATTGGGTTTGGCTCAACAAAGTAGCTCAAATGGTAGAGCAGCTGTGTACATGGGCTTCATGCCCGGTTGTACCAATGTTTATTAATATTTATTCATTTACTTTCTTTTATTTTTATTTACATTTAATGTTACTATAATTGTTATCTTTCACTATAATTTTTATCAAATGTTATATACATATATATTTGGAAAGTAAGTAAGGGAGAAAGGTAGGAAATTCACTTCAAGTCATATGCTCAGCATAAAATTATTTATAAAGGCATATATTAAGAGTAGAGAGGAATGGAGCATTTAACGGGACCAAAGCACAACTATCTAGCACATTTACTCTGTGCAGGTAAAATCCTGCAATCCAATTACTGGCCAAAATAAGAACCAAATTAAATAACAATATATATATATGTTTTAAACACTGCAGCCACATACACAGCAAAAGTAAAACTTAAAATAAACAATTTAATGTGACCACACATGGTGAGATTGGTTTCTGCTTTCATTTATTGCCTGTTGTACATTATATTTGGCATTTATAGTAATTTCTAAAATCTTGTTAAGTGGTAAATTGAAACTGGTTTACTCTTCTTACACAAGACAATCAAAACATGACCTAAAAATTAAAAAGATGTATTACAAAAATCTGTTATGGAAATAAGGTATGGTATAATTTAATAACATTCAGCAAATATATTATTAAATCAACAAAATAAATAATTGCAGGCAATAATTAATACTTCACGAGTAGTTGATGAAGACACAATTTTAAAACATCAAACTTTAGGCTAATTTTGAAGATAGCAATAAGGGTTTTATAGTTTCTTTCAAACAATTTGTTTTACTGAATCAAAATGTTTGATTACAGAGATTTTTATGTTTCTATTTATTTGGTTTCCCAAATGGAGGTAAACAACATATTTCAGCTGGTACTCTAAGTTTTGAGTGCTTTTTCAGGTATCACAACCGAGAGGCAGTTGTAATGAGTGCTCTACAGGTGGAGAAACATCCAATCTCAACTCCTGGTCCATACGCAACTCCTCCCCTGCAAAGTCGACATCTCGAGAGCCCTCGACCAAGACTACCACATTCTTCCCCAAAGATGAAGCTGAGGTTCTCTTTGACCCTGTAGATTTATTTGTTTCAGGATACCACCCTGTAGAATCTGCATGGAGAATGTGTCATGGTTTCCCAGTTGTCAGGACCAGAACTTTTTGTCATATAATGTCAGTTTATAGAAAAGCTTCAGAGTATTGTATTTCGTAGAATTTTTAATATATTTTTGAACCTTTTGCCATTTTTAGTGAAGTTATATGTTCCTTAAGTCCAGACAATATTACTTTAAAATTTTAAAGTTTTGTAGATTAGTCCCTACCTAGAATTTGATAATTATTTACACCCCTATTTAAGTTTCTTAGATTTTTTTAATATTATTAAAAGTTACTATTTATCAGATTTCTTGTTATAAATTTTAGATTAGTGAAACAAATATGTAATTATTTAGACTATTTAATTTAATGATAGATAAATGAAAATACTGAACACTTAAATGAAAGGTGTCTCAGAAATAATTTTAAGTTTTATTTCACAACTATTAGGGCTTTACCAAACTTTTTTGAAAATTAGCATGAATTGATTATTCCTTATTTTTCTTGCATAAGGTAGTTTTAATGGTCACTTAACTTTGTTTGTTTCATTTATATGTATTTGAATATTTCTGAAAGCTATTGCACTTTTTTATTTTTAGGAATGACACATTTGAGGTAGTAAACATAGAGGAAATTAAAAAATAGTCAAATATAGTTTCTTGTAAGGAATGTAAATATAAGAAAATATGATATTGAACGTGAATACAACAAAAGAGAAGTGAGCTAGTCCTAACTTACAAGTTTGCATGTACTTTCACAAATCTGAAAATTCACCTTGTGTTAAGCAATTATTTAAGTAAATGATATCTAAGCAACCTCTTGCTTTATGGAGAGTATTAATACTATATATATATAAATATGAGATAGGAAATGACATTGTCATGTTTATTAAAACAATTAATGGGGAAAGGACAGAGAGATAGAAAGAAGATGACTTACCTGAGGTTCATAGATGGTAGACACCTTGTGAGGTTTAGAGAACTTGAATTTTCGGAGGCGCCTCCCCCTTCATCAGAAAGTTAGGAAGACATTTCCAGTGATCGGCTAGCCGACGAGTCAGTTGTATATAATTTGTTTCCTTTTATTTCATGCTTATATTTCTTCTACTGGTATTTGCGTGAAGATTCGTTGTGTCCCATATTTTGGTAAATAGATAAGTAGTGATTAAATTTTTCATCTAACTTCTATAATGCTTATTATCTGTTTTGAAGAAAATCTTCTGATCTTTAAGTGCAATGATTTATTGTGATATAATTGCAGAACAATAAATAATTATTTAGAACTAATATTTTCTATTTCATTGCGAACACTGACGACAGGCCTCACCAATTAATAAACTCCTCACACCTTGTATTTTTAAGGTAACTTAAGAATTATTTGCTTATCATTTTGCAGAAATTATAATTTTTGCATGTAAAAATATTTTGCTGTATGGGATATTACCACATCTCATAAAATAAAATTAAACTGTAACTTTTAACTGCAATATGCATGTAGCTTATGTAGTCTTGTTGACTTCATCATCGATACAGTTAAACATTATCTAAAAGAGACCAGTGAAGTCAAGGAAGTAATTATTTTATATAATTTAGTTTTTAAATACATTTTCTATCTTGTTTATTCACTTTTATAATTTAGTTGAACTTTCTTAAATGTTACCACACTATATGAAACTGTTATCAACAATTAAACTTTTTTGGACATGTTCTCATTATTTTATGTTTGAATATACAAAGATCTCACAGTAATCTTCACTACTTGATTTTAGAACCAAAATTACCAAGACTTTCCAGTCAGTAAACAGGGCAATTATTGTTGTATGATGTGCTGATAAAATTGACCCTTTTATCCAAATTATGGTAATTAAATTAGACATTTGTGTATTATGTTGTTCTATGATTAGAAAGATTTATCTTTCACACAAGATTTGGGATGAAACTGCATTGCTTCAGATTTCATTATATATTCAGTTATTAACTTTATAAAATAAATAAAAATTTATAACCTTTCATTTTCAATTATTGGTTTTGAAACATATTTCAATGCCTTAAACATTAAATTGTTCTCTATTTATGAGGAACCATTTAGGAAATATGTTATTATATACTTCATTGTCTGTATTAGAGGAAATTGTTAAAAAGTGAAAAAAAGCTAGAAATATCCATAATTTCAAACAATGAAAAACTTGTTTGTCTTCAGGGAAAAATATTAAAGTTGGATGTACAACACTGATAACTACTAAAGAAATGAACATAATACATTTAGTATACACTGAATGAAGAGTTAATTTGTCAACCTGACATTTGTAGACAAATTTGCTGAGCTAGTTAGCACAATTTAAAAAGGGAAGCAGGTTTACTTCACAGTAGAAATGGTTTGTTTATGAAGATAATGGATAAACAATATGATTTCACTGTCCTTTACCATACAGTAATTATAAGTGAAACAGCTTTTAAGATTGGATTGGCACTCAGAAAACTGGGTCTGATCCTGTGATTGAATGACCAATGCTTGGCTTGATTGGAGAGCAACACAACTGATACAGGGCAACAGAAAAGATACAGGGCTCCAAATTACTTTTAATCTTAATTAAGGATCTCAAATGATCTCAGAAGGCAATTGTTTATTATTCTGTATTATATGGAAGTACCACCTGGATTCTCAACCGTAAAGTCTATGACAATTGAATAATAGGCATTGTGTCACATTCTTTTCTTCACCCTTCAAGATCACATGGAGCCAATGCCAAAAAGAATCACTGCAGCTATTGGTAATTTTAAATGTTAACTAGGTATTAATAGAATGGTGATAATAATCTGACCCATTAGAGTATATCAGAAAGAGTGCCTTTGCACCTAGCTGAGGAAATTGGAGATTTGTTGCTATATATAGGGTGTTCA
The DNA here is from genome assembly GCA_034510155.1 of Eucriotettix oculatus. Lineage (NCBI taxonomy): Eukaryota > Metazoa > Arthropoda > Insecta > Orthoptera > Tetrigidae > Eucriotettix > Eucriotettix oculatus. The sequence goes on along the minus strand of CM067376.1, from coordinate 107,218,457 downwards.
TAATGAAAGTGAGCTGTTTGTTCAGTTACAGAGACATTTAACCTTTGCAGAAATTAAATTATGTAGATAACTTGGAATTTTTCAAGCACATTTTTAGATGGAATTATTCTAAGATCTCCAACCAGGTGTTAATTTAGTATAACTTTTGTTGGCTCACAATGCCAATGTCTTGTTGAAGATTAAATAAAAGTTGATGAAATGTCATTCTTTAATCAATGCCACCAGTTTGTAAATCCAAGAATAATTCCAACAGAATATTCACTGGAAAAAAACTATGGAGATTAAAGTTTTTAATTTTCAATTTTTTAGAACTTTTTTTTTTAAAATTATTATTATTGATATTCTGTATGACAGGTCCCCAGACTTAGTAAATTTGTTTCTCCAACTTTTCCTAAGCTTCTTCATTTTACACACAATATCTTCTCTATCCATTCAAGTTGTTTAGCAGCTGCACTATTTTTCCATGACCTGGAACTTAATACATGTGTCATTCAATTATGTCTTGTAATAAACACTTGCTCCTTAGGATATGTCTGATCACGTTTTCCATTGACTATAGTTCTTAAGAACAAACAAAATTAATTGGACACATCCTAAGGAGAAGTGGTATACTCCACGACATCATATGAGTACATATGGATGTAGTTTCAGGTTGTGAATATGAAGAGTGAAGCTGCTAAAAGTCTTTGCTATCATAATGATAAATTCAAAATTGAATGGGATTTTCTTATTAAAATATATTTTTAATATAGATAAATGCTAATATACCATACATCTTTCTCAATTGGAACATCAGGGGATTTGTAAAAAATTGAACTACTCATGGAATATATTTGATAATACAAACTCTTGAATATGTTTTAAATTACAAACAAAACATTTACTGTGTCATAATTTAATTTAATTAATTAAGAAGAAAAGGTCATTTTAATATTTAAATAATTAATGAATATGATTAATTAAAAACATGTTAAATTTAATTTCAGAACTCAAAGAATGTTAAATTATATTTTTCTGTTGGAATATCAAGATAATAATTTAATAAAATTTAAAATATAATTTCATAGCTTTAAATGAATAAAAGTTCATATATCATACTTATTTGACTGCTCCATTTTTATACACAATAAATCTATTTAATCATGCTCATTTTTTAAAATATTATGGTTGAAGCTTTCTATTCTTTTGACATTAATTTTGAGTATTTTGTTGGTTAATTGTTGATCATATTAATGCATGTGAAGCTTCTGGTCTTACATAGGAGAAACCTACTTATAATCAAGTTGGCATTTTTTTATGTTACCTTTAGATATTGGCCCATTCTTATATGTCGTATTTTTTGTAGAAATATGTGCACAACTATTTTTATTTACTTTTTATCTTTATTTATCTAGGTGTATCCATGATAAATGTGTAATAGTTTCCTTGCTTGTGAAAGCTAGTAATTACCTGGTATTTATTAATATAAAATGTTGCAGTTGAAGAATATCTTGTTTTTGTTTAAACAATAATGAATTCTTATTTCAGACTTAAATTTATTTTTATGAGCCAGTGTTGAGATGGTGCTTATAGCATGCCTGTAGAATGCTTGAGTTGCTTGATAGATGTGAAAACAAATGTTAGTATTTATCAAGGTGATTATTTATAAATCCATGACCAAAATATTTTCCTAATTTCTATATTTGGTATTATTGCATTTACTTTGTTAAGACATTATTACTTTTCAGAAAGAAATGTGTTGATCAGATACTTTCTGAAGTCTCTAAGTAATACTATTTTATCAGATAATATATACTTTAATTTTTTCATTCTGTAAACATTTTATATAAAACTACAATATATGATTTTATCTGCAATGCAATTAATACTCAAGTGTGAGAGACTGTTATTACAAAATTAAGGTATTTCCATACACCTTAATATATTGTGTAGAAAATATGAATGAATATCACACTTTATAAGCTATGTTGTTTTTCTTATTTTATAATTTTTTAATTTCGATTTTAAGATAGGGATTCAGAAATTATATAATGAAATAAATCTGTCAGGAAAATATTCATATAATAAGTTTATACTCTGCTTATAATTAATTTAAATGAAATAATAGTCAATTTTCCACAAGTGTGATTTTTTTGTTTTAATATTACAATTTTGTGACCAATATTATCAATTATTATTCCAAAACCACACACATTGATATCTGTAAATTGTTTTTAAAATCACCACGATAGGGAACTGTAACAGAATTTTGTAACTTTTCAGTATGTGATGGAGTGTAATTGTCTTAATATATAAGAAACTGTATATTTAAAAAAATAATTCTGTCACTTTGTTTTCACATTTTAATAGACTCATCACAAAATAATTTTTTTTATTGTGTGAATAATAATTTTTATGCATTATATGTAATATAATCTATCACTTACAGATACTTGAAAAGCATATTCCCTAAAGCAGAGGAAACCCTCTTACTTGACATTCTGACTAGTTCTGACAACAATGTCCAGAAGGCTACAGAAAAACTGCTTTCAATGGGATTTGAAAAAAGAGACACTCCACCACCAAGATTAACGCTAAGGCGCAAAGAAGAAGAACAGAAAGCGGCTGAACAGCGTGCATCTACACCAACTCCTCCTCCAAGAATGAAGAGTCTAGAGGAGAAACAGAAAAGTATGTATTATTATGGAGTCAAATTATACTATTTGTGTAAATCACATGAATAAAACATATAATGAACATATAAAGTTTTCTTGTTAATAAAGAAAAAAGATAATTAACACACAAATACTTAGTACTTGGAAGGAGACTGTAATTGTTATTGTATTTTAGTTTTGTTTGCCAGAAGACAACATTCATTCATCCAGATATGCCATAAAGTCAGTTTCACTTTTTGGTATGTAAAAGCCAACGACTTAACAATCAATTTTCAGATTAGAAGGGCTGGGCTGCATGTGTGCACACTGGGCTAACCATTACTTTGGTTGAATGGCGGTGTGCAGACTGACTGATTTAAGGGGTATTCAAGTTCTCTCATTGTAGACCATATCGAATAAGCAGCAGCCAACTTTTTAACTGAATGGGATTGCTAGAATATAATTCAGTGTCTTCAGAACTCTGGATTTGACACCAATCTTGGCTATTTTCATATTATAATTATCAGGCTTTCACTCCTTCTTCCACTACCCCTACATCTAGATGCTGTACTACTACTTAATACAGAATGTGAATATCAGAATTAAACTTGGAAAGTCCCATATTTTTATAAATGCCTTTCTACCTCCACTGCTATGGGTGCTCCTTTTCCAAAATGAATGAGATAAAATTTATATAGACATAACATTGGAAGAAGACTAACAATCTTTTTGTTTCAAAAATATTTATTTGGCTCAAGTATTGATAACTACGCTGGGAATGTGAGCTTTCTTCATTCCATTTTATAAACCTAAACACAGGTTCACCAGCAATTTACTCACACTCATTCAGGGAAGCTCAGATAGTAAGAGTACCATATACTAAGCAGAGGTCCTGTATTCAATTCCTAGACTAGATGAAGCTTTTACATCATAATCCTTTAATTCTGTTTCATAGCTGTTCATCTTTGATTAAAAGTGTTTCTTCTGTTCTTTAATTACAAGATGAACTCATATCTATGCCAATTCAAAAATATATTGACAGTATTTCTGAAATCTGATTTGATGAAATACCACATTTTCTATGAAAGGATTCTGAATAGTAGTTAGCTTTAAATACTATTCTTTTTTTATCTACTAGCTTGGTACCCAGAATTGTCCAGATATTTAGTGATCTATTATTTGTGATTAAACTGGCATCAAGAGCATAAATATATTTTTAAAAATTTTGCCCACTATCTAACAATGGAAAATGTTAATATCACCACCAGCAGCATGATATGTCACAGAACCATAAGCAAGTCAAGGAATAGACTCAAATCTTAATTAAGCACAGTAACTCAGTCTGATAAACCAGGTCATTTAATTTTCCATAACATTAATAGAGGAGAAAATATTCCTGGTATCCTAAGAGAGAGAAAAATATTATTAGTATCTTGAGAGAGCCAAAAATGCTCCTGGTACAATAATAGAGTTGGTACACTATATGACAAAAAATATTCCAAACACTTCATAAGAGAAAAATTGGTTCACATATATTAAAACGATAAAAATGACTACCAATAACTTAACATTGTTAAAAGTATTTCTGGTATACTAAATGAGTAATAAACATTCATAGTTCCTTAAGAAAGGCAAAATGACCCCCAGTATTTTAATTATTTATTTATTTATTATTATTTAATTAGCTTAAATATGGTAAAAGATGCGCCCAACCAACACTTCTTTGGGTGCTCATGAGCATCTGTGTTCAAAGTGGACCATAAATGACATTAACAAAGTTCAATATAAATTGCTTCAATTGTAAGAAAAACTTAGTTTCTTTGCATTTTAATTGTTGAAATTTAACTTAACCTGAAGTTTTAATATCAGAGTGAAACAAAATGAATTATATAACTCCAGAACGCACAACATTTTAGGTCAATTTCATTTCATTGACTTTCATCCCAATTTGAATAGAGTTGAGAGCATACACAAATAACATCTGGGAGAATATTATTAAAGTACTTGATCTGAAATAATATTTATTTGACTCAAATATTGGTCCTTTTATACATTTTATGCATGTTTTAATCCACCCACTCCCCTCCCCTGTCCCAGGGGCTAAACTGCAACTTAAATTGCATGTTGAATCAAGCAATGTTGGGGAATACAATATCAAAGGATTTGATGAATATAAGTATTTATTGAACTCAAATATTGGCTTATTTTGCATAATTAAAAATTTCCATCCCTCCAATACCCTGTTAGGAGCTGAACAACAATTTAAACTGTATGTTAGCAGAGCTAAATCCTGTGACTTCTATAACTATAATTCAACAAGGTTGTTTCTTTTCATGTACTGTCTTCCTCACCAACCATTTTAGGTGAACCCTTCAATGCCAATTGAGTTGAAATTATATATCAATACATCGAAGGAAATATTGTAAAAGTAATTAGTCTCAAAAAGTATTCATTTTACCAAAATAACCACCATATTTAAAAAATTCAGTCCCCCATCCTTCCTGCCTCCTCATAAGGGGCATGTGAACAGTGTTTTATTGAAATTTAAATGATAAACATGCCATGCCCGTAAAGTATCTTTTCACATTCAAGTAACATGCATCCAAATTTTGATCAAAATAGCTTGAATATATTAATATTGGACGTGTGAATTTGCTTTACCCCCTCTTCCATAAACCCTTCCAACCGCACCCTATGAATACTTCCCCAACATGCTGAAAAGGGCTGAAATAATACACAAATGGTGTTATTTGCCTTCAAAATGTATTTGTTTGACTCTCATACCAGGCATTTTTTGATATTTAAAGTCTAATGCCTCATCATCACAGTCCTTCTTTCTGTGCTACAAGGATGCAAACAGTATTTTATCAAAATTTCTCCATTATAGTATGCACAAGTTTGTTTTACCCCCTTTCAGATGATGAGCCACCATATAAATTAAATGTCAGAATCAAACACTTACGGTGTTGGAGGAAAGACTGTCAAAGGAAATGACACTGAAAAATATTTATACCTGACTAATATTGACCATTTTTTAATTCAAATTTTTGCTCTCCACACCCTGCCTTAGAGGTAGTATCTATGTCAGATCTGACACAATGTTTGTTTTAGGTCATGAAGAACATGCAAATAAAAGTGTATTGAAATTGATTCATCTTTCAATGAAACTGTGTGGAAGTTTGTTTCCCCTCCCCCTTCCACCCCCATCTTAGAGGATGAACTATAACTTAAATCACATTTTAAATGTCGGAACCAAACTCAGTGGTTCACAATACATCAGATTTGAGCCCAATCTCGACTGTTTTCTGTTATTTTAGTTTGATGCTCCTTCACCCCCACCCCTATGAATACTCCCCTTCAATGATGAATGAGGTTGAAATTATATGCATACAGTATTGGAGGACATTCTATCAAATTAATTTACCCATATATATTGTAATGAAGTGAATAGTATTATTATGTGCCACGCATTGTAGAGACGGACTCGACAATGACTTTTGGATGAGAGACAGTTCTCAAATAATAGGGTGTGTCTGAGCGAGTGTGCCCATTGTCATGAGTGCCAAGGAGGTAGTAGTCCTCTGACTGCTTGCGAGAGAGGAACAGCAAGAGTGTTAAAATAGGAGACGGGTGTGTAACGAGAGTGGAGAAATAGCAAGGCTCATGCGTTGTTGTCTCCACGCTAATGAGAAGGATGCCTTACCCAGAATCCAGGCCCGGCATTGACATTGAAGAAACATAAGATTTTATATCATATTGATGCCAAAAGTGTGAAGCACTTCCTTGGGTTTTACCACGTCAAGATCAGTTTCTGGTATTTTACCCCGCCCACTTAACTTCCCTGTTGAAAAAGAACTCTTATCTACCTTTAGCTAAGCTCATTTCAATTTCCAAAGAGGAATAATAAAAATCTAAATTGTAAACATTAATTTTTGTTCAAATTAGTTTTTTCACCATTTTTTAATAAATTTGATATTGTTATTAGTTTTTCCAGTTTTTTCTTTATTTTAACACCCCAAAGTTATCATTACAATATATATATTTGATGGAAATGTTGGCCATTTAAAAATGTCCACCCCTCCCCTAGGGGTTGTAGTGAAGTCTTACCCCGACAGTGCTGATTTCTGGGTGGTAAAGAACATGTATACCGAATTTATCAAAATTGCTAAACATGTTTAGATTTGCATGCAGAACACACACACACACACACATATATATATATATATATACAATTTTATTATATTATTATAGAGATTTGTTGGTAGTATAGCAATGAAATCAATTCTGTCTTCAGCCTGGAAGACGATGGTAGTGAAAGCCGTCAAAATGTTGCTGTTCTATGATATTACCCAGGTGCAAAGCCAAGAAGCTTTTCTTCAATTTTGTGATAGGTGAATACTAATTAATTTACTTATTCCTTTATAGTGAAAACACGTTTGGTGCAACAATATCCAGATATTCCTGATAGAGTGATATCAATTGCCCTTGAAAGTGTTGATTATGATGAAGAGCGAGCACATCAAATATTAAACATCATGATTCAAGAAGAGAAAAAGGTTCAAGAGCATAAGCCAGAAGTGTAAGTGAAATTTAATTTTTTGAGCTCTTAATCGTAATTCTTATTTTTTCATTTTATTATTATTCTATTTCTTAGGCCACAACAAGTAATACCTCGATCCACACCACCTCTTGATCCACCATCAGTATCTCCTACCCTTGCAAGAAAAACCCCTGAGAAACCAATATCCAGACGACACAAGAATAAAAAGGACACACCAAAGTAAGTAAAAAAGCTTAGATACAATAACATTTTCATTCAAATTGTAAACATAAAAGTTAATGAAAATAATAAAAATATTAGATGATAAAAATGATATACTTCCAATTTTACTTTAGGAGAGTGTCAGGAAAATAATTGTTGAAACCTTAAAATATAAACATCTGCATTTATAATGTGCAAATTACAAAAAGAAGCAGCCAAAATACATACAATAAGTTATGGATACAATAAATACCACACATCAGTTCTGTTAGCCTTATAGCTTTCGTCTGGTTATGAAAGTGCGTGTGAGCCACAAGAGTTCAATTAACATTCATAACTTAACAGTGGTTATGAGTCCCTAATTTTAGGCTAAGTTATCTGCTTTTGAACTATTTCTACTTTAAACTTTACTATTTATTTTATCATTTGGTTTGTGCTGTGTATCTCACATTTTTTCATCACCTGACTAAAGATACAAGGTTCGCAGAAACATTGTGTGGTACTTATTTTATCTCTTATTTATTGTCTCATTTTGGCTACTTCTTTTTGTAGTTGTTCAATGAGTTAAATCCAGAATTCTTCCTCATGCACCTTAGTTTCCAGGTTTAGGTCCCTTAGATTAATTTCTCTTTCCAATTTTGAAAAAAATGACTCACTGGTAAAATATTTGAGAACAGTGAAGAAGTGGAATTTACTTCTTGATGTACAAATACAATTTCTTTGAAGTGTCATAACTTTTATATTTAATATTTCAATAATTACACAGTTAAATATCAAATGTTTTTCAGCAGGTTAAGTAAAAATGTATACTGTAAAATATAATTTAAATATAGAAATTCAAAACTGAAATTAAGAAATACTCTAAGCATCTATTATCATAATTGCATTAAGTAGTCACATTTTGGGAACTAGTTCTGTCACCATCTTGTGGCTATAAATATATTTTCTATTGTGGAAGGGGTCATTACATGTCAGTTTAACCAATGCTCCTAGTTGACCACCTCAAAATTTAATGAAACTTAGTCAGCATATAGTTTGTAGATCCAAACTATAATCACAAAATAATAGAATAAAAAGTTCTGGGGTTACAACCCAGGCCATATTTGAATTTAAAACTTACGTTGAATGAGTTATTCATTGAAACATCAGTTTTAAATTCTTATATCATCCGGATAGTAACCCAAGAACTGTTTATTCAACAAATTCACCATACATACCTATAGATACCTGAAATCATACCCACTTTTACAACTTTGTGTACTCAATTTACTCATTGGACTGTAAAAGCTGCACCTTATTTTTGTCACCTGCAAATGCTGCTCAAAGTAGACCAAAAAATTTGCAACATGACATTGTAGCCATACTTTGAGACACATTAAGACTAACTTATCATTGTCCAACTTACATATAAATTTGAAGTGAGTATTATGATTAATACTTTCAAGTGTGCTTATTATGGATCAGCTATAAGCTATAATTTAGAAGATATTGTTGGAAAAAAAATTGGGATTTTTTGGCAGATTCTTCCCTTATTTCACAGGCAAAAATCAGTTCATGACTGAGCTTAAATTTCCTCATTTTTCCTCTTATCTGAAAGTATATGGAACTTTTGACCATTAGGCCATCATCATCTGTAACAATCAACAAGAGTAATTTATAAATACTTACAAATTAAGCATACAAGCTATGTATTACTCATGTTGATTGTTTGAATGTTACAGGTGATAATAGCATAAATCACAACACACAAATTTCACACTGATCTTCCTCAAAGTCTTACCTCCTCCCTCTCTGAATTCATCAGATGCTGAACTCTGCCTTTGTGAACTTTACTTTCCAAAACATCCCTCTGTCAAGGCAAAGTCCTGGACTCGACATTCTCTAGCTTCCTTTTTTTGTTATTTCTTTTTATGTTACTCATCTAGTACTCATTTGTGGGTGTTCTGTTTTTTATTTGAATTATATTTCCATTCCTCTTCTGTTACTTTCCCATTGTTGCAATCTGTGTGTGTGTGTGAGAGAGAAAGAGAGTGAGTTGTTGTCGGGTGTTGACTGTTGCCAGATAACAACTTCCTTGCTATTCAGACACTGTATCTGAATAAAGGTGCTTAAGTTCTCAACAATTCATGTTTTTTTTTGGTACTTCTCTGAAAGTCAATGACTACTTACAATTTAAGGTAAGTCAATGACGTTTTCTGACTCTCTCTTGCCTATCAATATATATATATATATATATATATATAAGGCACAAAGGTGGGAAAATGGTTTCCACATGAATTGAATGAAAGACGGGTAGAAAACTGAAAAACCATGTGTGAAATCTGCCACCAGGTACAAAAGAAAGTCATTTCTCCATCAAATTGTGACAAATGATGAAAAGGGATTTTTTTTTTCAACGATGTGAAGCATAAAAGATAATTACAACCAAACCATCAACATTGATTGCAACACTAAATTGCTATAGAAAAAAATACAATACACTGGTGGGATCAGAAGAGTGTGATCTATTATGAGCTGCTACAACCTGACAAAACCATTAATGCTGAAGGCTACTGACAACAAACAATAGATTTGAATCAAGCATTGTGTGAAAAATGATCAGAATATCGAGAAAGGCAAACTGATTTTGCTTCATGATAATTCACCTTCACACACAGCAGAACTGGCCAAGGAACAGATTGAGGGAATAGTTGCACAGGCTGCTTACTCAGGCTATATTTGACTACTTCTTATTTCTATTTACGGCACATTCACTTGCTGAGAAGTGCTTCACTCTTACAAAAATGTATGAAAATGATACAATTACTGGTTAGCAACAGTTTTTTTTGCCATATTTGCATATTTATAAATTACAATAGAGATGGGAAAAAATATAGCTAACAATAGACTAATAAATTATGTTTCATCATTTTCATACAATAAACCTTTTTTTTGTTTACAAAATATTCCAGTATCATATTTACATACATAATATACATATATGATGGGATGCAACTAGATTGAACACATTGTTTCATAATGTGGGTTGAGTGCATGTGAATGTGAATATATTGTTAACAACAGCAAGTAACCTGAAGTTGTGGTAGGAATATTCTGAAATATCATGTGAATTCTGAATGAAAGTAATTTTAATATTTTACATCTTACAGAGTGTCAAGAGGTACAAGTACTACTGAAGATAAAGAATACAAATCTCAATTTATTTCAAAATTTACTGGACCAAACAGAAATTTGCCAAAAGGACCAAATGATGACCTTTTACTGTGAGTAAAAATTTATAATACTGATTTCAAATCATTAATTTGTCTGAAATAAAAGAACAAATATATTTTAATTTACATCAAATATAAAATTACACAATTTTGACAATAAACTTTTATGCCAATTTGTGTGTTTTTATTATGATTGTTATATATTTACTGCATTCTTGTATGTATATAGAAAATATTTATAAATAATTAAGTTATTAAGCTTTCAGATTATGAGAGAGTATTGAATTTACAGTAATATTATACACCATTTGAAGACATTGAAAATGATGTATTGCTGCAAAAAGTTAAACATTTTATCATCAAGGAACAATGGAGTTGGGGAAACAATTTTGAGTTAGCAGCATTAGCTAACTCCTTTAAAAGTTTGTAATTTAAGAAAACTTTCCAATCTGTACCAGGTGTATTAACTTAAATCTGCTGTTTGCTCATAGATTGCATTAGTGAAATTGTTAAGCTACTATTACTTTAATGAGTCTTTTATCTGTCAACAATAGTCAATGAATATGATCAGCAATTTCATACAACATACATTTTTCATTTGGTAACCTTGTTTAGTCTAGAACTATGTGGGAACCATTTTAAGAAATGTTTATTGCTTGTGGAGGCCTATGATGACAGTGCTTCATCAGAAACAATGTGCAGAGATTGATTTTCCTGATTAAAAGATGGTAAATTGACCTTAACTATAAGAAGTGTGAAATTGCTGGCTCCGTTGGATGAGGATGATACCTAATCACAAAAAATGTCTGCTAAACAATGAGGTGTTATTCAGCCAGCCATTTCCATGTGCCATGGGAAAGGTCCGAAGGATTGGAAAATGGGTGTTGCATGAATTGAACAATAGGCAGATGGACCAATTCCAAAAAACATATGAAAGATTGCTTGCCAAACAAAACTGAAAGTTATCCCTGCAACTTATTGTGAACAGATTTTAAAAGTGAGTATATTTTGAGAATCCTAAATGCAAGAAATCATTTATTGATCCTGGCCAACCAAAACATTGCCTGTGAGACCAAATCACTTCTGACAGAAGATGATGCTGTGCGTTTCGTGGGAGCAGCTTGGTATTGTCTACTATGAGCTATTATAACCTTGTGAAGCTGTTGTTTCCCACTGTTACTTTGAACAACTGAACCAATTGCACTGTGCTTTGTGTAAAAACAGACCAGATTATAAGCAAAGACAATGCAAGCCAATTTTCCTCCATGACAATGAACAATCACACACTTCAAAAATGCTCTGAAACTACTTGAAAGCATTCAATTGGGAGGTTCTACCCCTCATCTTGAAACAGGCAATTTCCCTTTAATAGCATAGGAAGGGAATTGAAAATGAGGGGGTGCAGAAAGTAGGGCTAGACTATAGTTTAAGAATCCTACCTTATGTATTAAAAAATGAAGAATGACAGTGTCAATGGTAGAACTGAAGAACAGAAAAGATTTTGAGACCATAGGTGAGGATATACCCAAATTATTGTTTGTAAGTGTCTAAGATTTGGCAAGATGAAAATGTCAAATAGATCACATTCATTAATGCCAATATTTCAAACTAAACAGGCAAAATAGGGAAAGGGAGGATTATTTATTTATAAAAGGCTAAATAAATTATACTTTGGGTGTGATACAGGGTGTTTCAGAAAGGTCTCCCAAACTTTGAGATAACTGTAAAACTGTGAGACACAGAAAGTAGTATATTGTACAGGTCTGGAATTTATTATACACTGGTTTGCAGTTTTAAATAGTATACGGAAGTACAGAAAGATCAATTTGTAGTCTTGTTTCATTGTGGACACATGTAAGAGAGTAGTATGTAAGTAGTTATTATAGGAAATTGAAGAACAGCATTATAAAAAAGTAATTGAATTAATCTGAGTTATTATTACAAATAAAACACAAAGTCAGAAATTAAATACTTTATTTGAAAGCATTTCATCCCCCCCCCCCCAACTTTTGGGAACCCTCAGTTCTTTCTACAATAGTTGAAAATAAATAAATAACTAAATAAAAAACTACACATGTTGTAGGTACTTACAAATAAAATATAACAAAAATTTCATGTTGCTGCAGCAACGCCTAGCCCAAAATGAATGAAAATGGTGGCAAGGAAACAGATCGCAAAGCTCACATTGTTGTAACAGAATATTTTTAAACTACAAGATTTACATTTCAGAGATTCCAGATGTACAAATAAATCACAAAAATAAAGAGCCATATATGGAATTTAAATTTTGCAAATCTGTTTTTACATTTAACAAATTAACATTTGATTTTATATTAAGCATTTTCTTTATCAATCTAGAATAATAAATACTCTCTACATCTAAAATTTTAATAATACTCCAATCAATTCTGTTTTTTTTTAAATATACGTGTTTAATTATCACATATCTTTGGGTTAAATATTCTTTAATTCTTGTTTGAAGCGTGTGCTGTGTCTGGCCAATATAACAATCTTTGCACTGTGTTTATCAATTTTTCACAAAATTTCAATTATTAAAAGATCCAACACCATAATTGGCAAACAAATTAATTAATTTATATTACATTTTCTCTAATTATGGTAAAATAATGAAGCCCATAGATGTTTACTATTATTAATTGTACATGAATTATCATAATAAGTCAAGGAATTTAATCAACTTCTACCATATTTATTAATAAAACTAGGAGCATAAACATTTAAAAATACAGTATAATCCTTTTTTTTCAAATCCTCCCTGTGAAATTTGTGTGGTTGAGAATAATTTGATAGTGTTGTCTGCCAAATTGAAAACCATAGTTATTTTTTGTTGGAGGGGGTAATTTAAGCAGAAATTTAATATTCTACTTGAGTTGGTAGGTTTTTGAAACCAATTAGTAAATACTTTATTATTATGATGAAAGACAGTAACTTCAAGACAGTCAAAAGTTCATAAGTAAATTTTTAATTAGGGTGAAAGATAATAAAAGTTTTAACAAGTATTCCATTTAGATTGGGAATTATGCAAAAAATATCATCAAAGGGGTTGAAAATCTTAAGACAAAATGAAAGAATTTTCCAAATCTCTCATCACAATTTCAGCTATAAATCTATCCCTTCTCTTGGTCAATGTCCTCCATATTATTCACTCTTTCCCTATTCTGTTTAGAGCTTCCTTGTTAGTGATTCTATCCACCCATCTGATTTTCACCATTCTCCTATAGCACCACATTTCAAAGGCTTCTATTCTTTTCCTTTCCACAACTTCTATTGTCCTTGTTTCACACCCATATAACACCACACTGCATACGAACAGTTTTAGCAATATTCACACTAATATTACCAAAAGTAAATTCCTCTTTTTCATGAAAGCCTTCCTTGCCTGGGCTATCCCACCCTTTATATCTACTATAATTCTACCACCCCTAGTTATTTCATTTCCCAAGTAGCAGAATTCCTTAACTTCCATCAAAACATCCCTTTGCAATCTAACACCCTTTGTTATTTCACTGTTTCCCATAGTACACACCATTACCTCTATTAATGCTCATATTGAACTCTTTCTCCAGGACCAAGTTCATGCCATTTATTATGGTTTCCAAGTCGTCTTATGACTTCCCTATTACTACAATATCGTCGGGGAAAGTGTAGGGTTTTTATTTCCTCTTCATGCAGTATGATTGGTTTTCCATGTTCTGTTTTTAACTTTCTGCATTGCCTGTTCTATATATAAGTTAAACAGCATAGGTGATAGACTGCATTGTTGTCTTACTCCTTTCTTTATTTCTGCTTTCTTTTCTCGATCTTCAATTCTAATTATATCTGCCTGCCCTCTGCAGAGGTTAGATATAAGCCTTCTTTCTCGATATTTTATTCCTGTATTCTTCAAAATCTTTAATAGTGTGTTCCAGTTCACATTATCAAATGCTTTTTCTAAATCTACAAATGCCATGAATGTAGGCTATTTTTTTTCTTATTTTGTCTTCTAAAATTAGATTCAAAGTCAATATTGCTTTTCTTGTCCCTACATTGTTCCTAAAACCAAACTGATCATCTCCTAACTCACATTTTGTTTGACATTCCATCCTTCTATTTAGTATTTTAGTTAATATTTTGTATGCATACAGCACCTAAATACATTAAATTGTGATCATATGATAAAGTAAGTTGTCTTATTTATTAATGAATTCAAAAGAATTTTAAACAGTAAAATGAGCTTCATCATTCAACCCTTAGCTAAATCAATTTGAAAGAACACATGTCATATTCATTGGAGCAATGTGTTTTTACTGTACTGGAATACTACCTATTACGTCAAAATCTGAAAATGACAAGGAAAAGGTTTTTTTTAAGTTCTAAAATGTCCAGACCAGAAAATAATTCATAATTTATTTAACAAGTTTGTATAGCAGACAGTGTGGCTGAATATATAGCTAGAAATGTGGGAAGCAGCTGATCAGTCATAACACCTCAAAATGTGGAAGCAGTAGAAGAAATTGTTAAAATGTAGTCCACAGAAATCCCTCAGATGACCCGCTGCTGAACCTGAACTATGTACAGAATAATGCAAAAGGGCCTGAAGCTGTTTCCTTATAAAATACAATGCAATCATGTGATCACAAATGCAGCTCTGCAACGAAAAGATACTCTACATGATTGATGAGAGTAGTAAATATATCATTGGGCCCTTTTTCATGAGGGAAACTATTAACTTATTCTGATGTACATTGGAATTTTACAGAAATTTGTTGCTACAGTTTAAGAATTCATGGTTTATGCAGGATGGGGCACAATCAAACTGTACTATTGCAGAGTTCCTTGAAAAACTTCAGTGTCAAAGTCATTTCTCTGATTTATTCCTGAGTGATATACACTAGTATGAATTAGTCTTTATATTCCCTGGATCTGAATTTATGTGATGTCTTCTTATGGGACTACTTGAAAGAAAGTGTTTGCTCTAAGTTGGAACAACTTGAACAATTCGTCTGTGACACATGTGTATTTCTGTGGCCCACTGTTTCACAGCTATGTAATGTCAAAGTTGAGTTTCCTTACTAAAACACCTGTAAATATGTAAAAAGATTGTGAGAAAAATCTGGAATTCATTACACTGTGACGGTAGTATGTAAGTAGCAAATAGTCATAGTTTAAAAGAACTGGCCACTTCCATCCCTGTTACTCTAAATAATAAAAAACACTTAAAATCACTTTATAGATTTACCCCAATTGTGTCAAAAGTAACTAATACTTCATTTCAGGGTTGATTATGTTACATGGAATGGTCCTAATTCTGAACTATTGGGCAGTTTCAACAAGAAGTACATGGCAAAGGGACCTGACAGAAGTCTACTTGGAGAAACAAGCTATGTGGCCAAAGGCCCAAACCCTGAGTTACGGAAAGGCCCCTTAAGAAATTTAGCTAAAGGAAGCATCTATTCTCGTTTATCTGAAGGGGGTAACGAATCTCGTGGCAAGTAGCATCTGCTGAACTGTCTCTTAAGAGCACTCTGCATCTCACCATTCTGCAGAAATATAACTTAGTTGCTTTTTATAGTATTACTGGTAATAATACAATATCAACATTCAGATTTATAATTACAAGAAATACATAATACCTTATAAAACATTCCTCATATCAATTTACTTGCTTTATGTAGTGAGCAGAAAAAATAATCAATTATTAAATAATGAGAACCTGTATTTTTGATATAGAAACATTAACATTTACATTAATATATTTTGTTAATAATGTAAATTGAAATGCACCATTTAGATAAATCAAAATTTCTGTTGTAATATAACATATAGTGAATATAATAAAAGCTAAATGTACCTTATCATGTTTATTATTATACTCACTTCAAATATACAAAAACATCCTGAATGCTTTACTTTTCAAACTGTACATATTTAGAAGAAACCTATTATATAGTGTGATGAGTGGAAATGTTGTGAGTCATTAGTCAATTAAATGGAGCCTAAGATATTAAACTGTAACAAGGATACACCACATTATTTTATAAGTATTAATTAATTTATGCACGAATATACTATCAATATATCTGTTGTGACAATCATATTATTTATAATTTTCCAATTATGTGAAAAGGTTAATTGAACATATTAGTCCTTATGAATTTGCATGTTTTAAAAATATTACTGCACTCACATGTTCTCATTTCCAATGTTAAGTATTTAAATTTATATTTAAAAAAAGTTATATAATTTTTCTAGTTTCTGGAAACTGTATTCATAATCATTTATCAATATTGTCCATAGAGATCAATGAGGCTCATATTTATCTGTATGTTAATCATATACTTACTTCAAAACTGTATTAACTTAGCACAGCTAATTTCTGTAATGTTATGGCATTGAGAAATAAAATCTTATAGTGCCATTTTTTGCCTCTTGTACTTGTGTGTGTGCTGTATTTTTTAAAAATGTTTTTCCCTTCTCTTGTGTTTTTTTTCTATTGTTGCGACTTATCCCTGAGTGAGTTTCTATCTTTGTTAAGTGTCAATTGTTGCTATCTAATGGCAGCTAGATGTCTTGTCATTCAGAATGTTAGGAAGACATTTCCAGTGAGTCATTGGGTAGCCAATAATCTTCTTAACAAAACATAAAAAGTAGGTGACTTACCTGAGGTTCACAGATGGCAGGCACCTTGTAAGGTCTGGAGTTATTTAAATTTTCGGTGGCACCGCTCCCTTCACCAGAAAGTTAGGTGATCTACTAACTGATGAATATATATATATATATATTGTATATTTGGATAGGGTGTAAGGATAGAAAGTGTGGGAGAAAGTTGGGAAATTCGCTCTTAATTCACAAGCTCAGCATAGAAATATGCTCAGAGAAAGCTGTGTGATCAGCGTAGAGAGGAATAGAAGAAGAAAGAAAGACTGAAAATATTAGGCATCGCCGCAAGAAAGAAGAAAAAGAGTGGGGAATTTAAATGCAATATTAGTATGATGGAAGAATATTTTCTTCTTATAGTCTTAAGAATTATCAATTGATCATAGCCACCAAATTATACTAATTTTTTTACACCCAACATGAGGATATCCAAATTATCCTAAACAGCTGACAAAAAAAGAAAATGTTTTTCAAATTTAAGCAACAAATAAATTTAATAATTATACCTAAAATAACTCTCTGCAGTAAAAGGAAAATAATATTTACATAAACCCAACACTATGGCAAGCTTGCAAATACAGAGAATTCTGAGGTCAATCTAGTCATTTTTATAATCACCACGAATCCCGTTATTTTTCTTTTGCATTCTTGTAAAAACTTTGCCTATCTGCATCTTCTACACTATATATTACTTAAATTTAGAAATAAAAATAATAGAGTGAAAGATAAATTAATCTTATTTTGTGCATATAATAAATGAAGTGAAGAACAATTTTGATCTCTTGACAGGTATTAAGTTTTTCGGTTCTAATATCTCCCCTTCCTCACCTTTAACTAATGTGATAAGAAAATACTCTAAAAGTCTTCTTCATAGAAATTTTAGTTTAGCATTTTTATACTAACTTTCAGAACTTTGTTACATTAAATTGGAAAATGTCTTCTGTTTTTGGCTTAGGTTCAGGTTTTGTTTGAACCTTCATTCTGCTCCGTATTCCTAATAGAACTCTGCTATTTATTGTGGTAGATGATGAAGACAAGGGAGCATTATCTATACAAAAGCCTTTTTCAAGCAGCCTACAGCGTTCCTTCATTGTGCAGAAAACATCTGTCCTTTTACAACTCTCTGGGAACAGAGCACTATCAATAACATGTGACATGGTTTGTTGGACTTCTTTTGGACCACTCTTTTTTGGTAGTAGTGGCAAATTTTCAAATGTGCCCAATACACGTTCCACTATTGGTTTTTCATCAAGGCTCTGTAATAAGCCTTTTTGATCAATGTGAGGAGTCATTCCAAACTTAAGACGTATCCGCTTCTTGAATGAGTGAAGCATATTGAAGGCATTGTACAAAGTCACCCTCCTTATGGGCAATTTCCTCTCATAGGCAAGTATTTCTTTTTGTAGTACCGAGAGTTTACGATTTTCTTCGATGTAAGCCATCACAGTTGGTCCTCGGTAGGTATCCTGTATTAATAATAATGATTAAAATATAAATGCAGTCAAAAATATTCAATTAAATGGCTAAGTATTCATTAATTGAGTCACTGGGTGACTTATTTATTAACCTATAAAATTATATGAAAAGAGCATTGCTTAACGATTGTATTTCTCACTGACTACAGATTTGAGATAAGTGAGTGTGATTTCACCAAGATCAGTAATTTTTCAAAAAAAATTGAACTGATTCATTTATCCTAATTAATAGTAATTATGCTCATCAGCCTCAGGGATGGGGTGAAAATATTTATTAACGGCTGAAATACAACTTATCTGGCATGTTGAATGTCAGAATTAAACTCAATCAATCCAATAATATTGGTTTAATATTGAATGTTTTCTTATTTTTATATAACACCCCTGCACCTTTACCTCTATGGATATGGCGAATGTGGTTCAAATTATACACAAACAATCTCATTGGCATTAGCAAATATGGGCCATTTATGCACGATTTCACCCCACTCCTAGGAGTGGTAGTCGAGTTATACGCCAACAGTGTTTGTTTAGGGTCGCAAGAACAAAATTTGGTTGAAATTGCTCCTCGCTTTCGGATTTATATGAGGAACACACATAACAACATATATACAAAACAGTCAATTATATATAGGGGTTCGATGTTGGCAGCCTGTTGTTTTGGTAGTGTCTGTCTAATCTGTTGTTATTTTTCAGTCACTGATGACCATGGCAAGTTACACAATTCAGCAGCACGTATAAATGATAAAACTTTATTACCAAAATGAGTGTTCGTTAGTGCAAACGTTGTGCCCATTCTACGATAGACCTCGGTGGCCTTTCAAAATCGAGGCGACTGGTTCTGTAAACAATCAGCCATCATCCGTACGTCAAAGGAACGCCAGATCAGCCGAGAGCATCCATGAAAGTGTGCAGGAAAACCCGAGGCAGCTAATTCCTTGCCATGCACAAGAACTCGGCTTCGGGGCGTTTAGAATAGGACTAATTTTTACCGAGAAATTATCTTTAGTGACGAGGCGCATTTTCTGATGACTGGATGTATTAAAAAAACACAATTGCCATATGTGGAACGACGCCAATACACACGAGTTTCGACCAATGACCCTCAAGTCAACACAACCCAGGCCATCGCTTAAATTCAACCGGACCTGCGCGGCAGTTTAATTGAAAATTGGACCAGTCTGATCCTTGCCACCATGAGAAACCGCGGCGGACATTTGAACGATGTGATATATTGCATAATGGCACACACGAGCCTTTAAAATAAAAAGGGCATTTCGTTAATACATCCCACGCAGCTTGTTTTATTCCATTTCAACATCGACCCACCTTATTAAACCCCATTTATAAAAAGTTAGTCGAACCATTTCTTTAGTTGCTTAGCGTGAAATAAGTTTTAAATATAACTAAAATTTTATTTAACCCGTTGAACGCCATATCATTCACTGGTTGCCGACACAACATACATTAGAACACGAATAACCTACCAAAATGTTCCGTATTGTAAGAATTGAAAACTAAAGCAACAAAAAGATTAATATGTTAAGAAAATTGTATCGCAGTTCAAAGTGTTATGTAATGATAATTTCTATTTGGTTAATAAATAAGCTCAATTCTTATAAGTAACAGCGTAGGTGAGATAAGAGGTATCGCAATAAATAAATAAAATTATATAGCAGTACCTAATTCTTATAGTGACCTACAAAAACAGCCAACATGTAGAATTTGGTGTTGTACATTGACCAGGATCAGCAGTTCCAGGACCAAATCGTTAAAGAGTATTTAAAACCCTGGGAGTGGGAATAAATTGCGATGATTGGAAAAACATACAGATTCTGGATGTGCAGTGAGTGGCGAAAGGTAGACAATGATGTAAGCGATTGAGACCGGAGGACAATAATTGATGTAAGAGCGAAGTGAGACTAGAATAGAGTGGAAAAAGATCTATGTAAAGGGCGTAGGCGGGCGGATGTAGAGAGTAGATAGATATGTGGGAGTGGCGATAACAGTGCAGGTTTTGAGAAGTGTTTGAGTGGAGATGAGTATCTATCAAGAAGATCGCCAGTTTGTGTATATTTGGTATAAGGGGGGCCTGTCCACGCGGAACAGCAGAGAAACCAGACGTGTGCTTGAATTAAGGAGTCCGCAGGAACGTGGACAACAATGATGGGCCGCCGCAACGAGAGTAAGCCCTCCCTCCCCCCCACCCCTCCTCTTCCTACTGCGTGCGATTTGGCTGCAATGACCGACAATTACATTTCGGACGTGCCGT
This sequence comes from Eucriotettix oculatus, assembly GCA_034510155.1. NCBI lineage: Eukaryota > Metazoa > Arthropoda > Insecta > Orthoptera > Tetrigidae > Eucriotettix > Eucriotettix oculatus. The sequence goes on along the minus strand of CM067376.1, from coordinate 107,197,446 downwards.
TGAACTTTTAATGTTTAATTTAAATTTCTTATACTTTGTAATATTTTTTTTGGTTAACAGGCTACATGAGGGTGATTCTGAAACTGGCAAGTCCCCTTTAATAGCATAGGAAGGAAATTGAAAAGGGGTAATATGGATGGTAGAGCAATGTAGGTAAGGATTGACTAGGATCCCCCCCGGGTGTTTCACCTAACAGACATGCAGGGAAAACCCTTGGAAACTTGCATCAGATAGGTCGGGCCCTTCCGAATGACAGGAGACGAGTTTTCTGTGGGGTCACAGCATTCCCTTCTCTGCGCTCGGGTCGGAATTCGTGACGAACGTATCCTAGGGAGCGGGAAAGCGTTACGTATAAATGACGCCCCATGTTATCCGCACTGTTCTCTCCAAATTCTACTCTTTACGTCCGTCCACCTACGCCGCTAACAAAAATCTGATTTTCAACTCTGTTCTAATCTCACTCTTACATACCTCTCCTCTCACCGTTCAAAACATCTCCCCAATCTGTACTGTTCTTTTTTTCCGTTTCGCAAGATTACCATCACTTCCGGAGGGTTTTCGAATAAAAATTTACGATCTGCTCTGGTTGCTGCTTAAGTGACCGTGGACCGCTCCGAGGTCAATGAGACACTAAAATCACAGGATTTTTTTTTTCTTTGCTGAACACAATAAGAAGGGTCGCCGTCCTTAGCTACGCCGACTGGCGACAATTACTAACCGTGCCCTTATCTTACTGAAGGGCTAAATCGCTTATTACTGTGTGTTTTTGTGGCGTGCACCACGATCGTAAACACGCGAGGAAGGAACCTCGAGTAAGTTAGTTTTGACCTTTCAGCCGTGCCATCTCGAATAGTTCTGAGGTCGCAGACGTCGGGAATACAGTAAGAATTGTCCGTTGATCCCAGTGGACCAGTCGGCCAGCTATCTCCCAAATCTTTTCGAGGCATGCTGCGTCCCCGCAACAAACGCTGTGTCCCGTTATGGGCAGGATGCAGGAGGAGGGCCAAATCCCCGAAGTACCTGAATTACTTTTAGTGAATCACTGGGTAGAATTATTAAACGGCAACCCGTAGGCCCATGTTCAGTCTTGGTTACCTTGCTGTACCTTCTATATTCCCCCGTTTCCATCACTTCCTTTACTATCTAGGGGAGAGCTACAAAGCGAATAACTCGCGCGTAGCCTGTCTTTCTAAAAAAACGCATATTCTCCATTTAATTCTTTTTAGATGTTATGCTGAGTAAAAACACTTCTTTTTGTTCCAATCGTCCTTGTTCCGCAGAAGAGTTTAAAGACATATTAGCGTTACCTTTAGTATTTTCTTCTCTGTGAAGACGCGCATCGCATCCGATATCTGTTTTTGAACGTGAGGAAGCTCCGCCAGTGAAAAGTCGATGCGTTCGAGGCGCGACGCCAGGACGACGTCGACGCGTCGCTTGCGGGCTCGAACCCGTGGAACTCGACGTTGTATTTCGTGCACGTCCAGGCCGATGTAGCCCACGTCGTGGCGGGTTTCTTGCCAGAAGCGAGTTATCTGCTCGAAGTCGGAGCGCAGCTTGCTCCTGAGCATGCGCAGCTTCTCCCAGTCCACGGCGTGCAGCTCCTTGGCCAGCTCTCGGCGACGCTCGTACGTGTGACGCAGCTCCTCGATGGTCGGGAACATGTTCGCGCGTACCATGCGCAGTTTCTCCAGCTTGTGGTCCATGTCGCGAAGGAGTTTGATCACGTGAAACTGGAATATCTCCGCTGTAAGTGCTCCCTGCAGTGCTGAAACGTTAATTACATCATGATTATCTGGCGGCGATAAGATGTTTATGACAACAATTGTAAATTACTGGTTACCCTAATAAATGCTAAATTAAGGACAGCGTTTCGGTCGATGTCACAGAACTTAAAGCATAAGATAATTTATGTCTAATCGAGTTGTATCAACTACTGGATGAGTCAGAAGTCGCAGTACACCCTGTTAGTTCAGATTGGAAAACCGGAATATTCCAGTTAGGTATGAGTGAGATGGTTTGTCTTTTACGGAATGAATCGAACAATCTTAAAATCGGCCATCTTGAATCTAAGTCAATTTTTTAAATGGAAAAGAGGTTGTGTGATATATAAAAAACATCAGCATTTTTTGACAAGTTCCTTCCTGTAAACAGATTCGAAGTAGCCGTTATGGTTCATACTTTTTCCAGGTAACTTAAGGTGGCTTTGACCGAAGAGGAGAGAATTGAAGTCATTTTGATCCTTGAGAACGAAGTTTCCATGTCATAGCTACAGATTTTAACAACCAGACCCAGAAAGACCTCCAATTTTACACAATACTGTCAGGTGTTTAATTTCCAAATTCCGAGATACCGGGACTGTAGCTGACGAGGCACGGAGTGGCCGTGCACAAAGTGCTACTGACGAGACAACCTCAACAATGGATTTGGCGACATTCGTGGAACCCACACCGTAGCACAGGGCATTTGTCAGCAGAATGTGGAATCAACCAGTCATCAATCGTACGAATCCTTCATGCTTCAAGATTCAGCTACTCCAGCACCTAGCAGAGGATGACCCAGACAGACGTATGGAGTTTTGCACGTGGACCCTCAGTGGTTAGATGGTGTATTTCCTGGTCTTTGGATTGTTCGACGTGGTTCTGTGGAATGGCCACCAGATCACTTGACTTTTATCTGTGAAGTCATTTAAAGCAACTCGTATATGCAGAGAAAATAAGAAACAACGAGCAACGCATTAAAGAAGCATGTGCCAAAATTTCTGCGGGAATCCTTCTGCGAGTGCATGACTATTGGATTCAGCGCCTTCATATGTCTGTTGACCGAGAGGGACAACATATTGAACACATTAAATGTCTGTCTTTATGGAGAACATTCCAGCATGTAGTTCCAGGCAAAATGTGTTGTAACTTTTGAACCATAACAACTACTTCGAATCTGCTTACAGGAATGAACTTTTTATAAATGCTAATGTTATTTGATAGATCACAAAATCCCCTTTATATTTAAAATATTGACTGAAATTGAAGATGGCCAATTTTAAGATGGCGCCCATGTTCCGTACATACCGTAAAAGATAGATTGCCTTACCAATACCCAACTGGAATATTCATCTTCCCAATTACTGCAGAGTTTTTGAAATAACAGGGTGTACAGTGACTTTTAACTCGCCCTGTATATATCCGGATTTCCATAAGCTACATTACTTTATTCTGTTCAGAACAATTTTTTCGGTTTCTCACTATTACTTCATGTGTGTACCATAAGCAAAATGAGTAGAGCTAACCACTTTTATTATAGATAAAATTTAAGACGAAGGTTTTAATGCGTTCATACAACTATATGAAACAGTTAAAATGTTCTTGTTTGAGATGTTCTTCACCTGGCTTGTCACAGTGGCTTGAAAGTCGTTTACGTCGTCAAAGAGACGACCCTTCATGTGAATTTTTATTTTATGGAACAAAAAAGGCACACCAAAAATCGGGTTAAGAACTTTCACTCATTTTGTTTTCACTTGGAACTGAACTAAAATTCTAGCCGTGTGAGGGGGCACTAACTCGAATTTGAAAAATTTCCACTGGGAATTTACAGTAGTAACCGGTGAGAACAAATTCCCTGTGCGAATTGCCCTGAGCGTCAAAAGAGGCGATAAATTATCTTCACATTTGATTTTGTTATACTCACTTTATTTGGTCTCGTTATCCTTCATGATTTTTTCCGGAACATAATTGTCTGCGTTTTTCATTTTACTTGCGGCTGTTTTATTGTTTCTGTTCGGGAGTCAACGTGTGCAGGACAAACTTTTTTCTTCATCAAAACATTACGGAAAATGTCTCGAGCACTTGTTCAGCTCTTCGGCGGTAGTTCTGCATGAGAGATGACGGTCGATTTGCAACAGTTCAAGAACTTTTTCAATGTTTCCGTCGATTTAACAAGAAGTGGACGTCCTGACCTTTCATTGTCCTCGAGCCATTCTCTACAACGTTTTTCCCAAAACCCCTTGAAGGAGAGGGGAAAACTGTGTGTTATTGGTTAATATCCATCCCTGCCACCTTGGTGATATTAACTAAATAAGTGTGGAGTAGGTATTAAAAAGACTTGAAGAGAGATTTTTGGTGATTTCGAGAGAGATTTATGGACAGATGATTGGATTTTAGGCAAGGGAGATTGTGGAGACCAGAGCGGTGAATCGGATGAGATCCCCATAACATACAACCCTGAGTTTAGAGATCGAGAATTGTTAGCTTTAAGAAATTTGTTTGTATTATTTTTTGTAAATATATATGTAGTGTTAGTTAAGAAAGAATTGCCGGCTTAAAGCTTGAAAATATCAACATTGTAATATTGATGTAAATTTGTTTAGGATAAAGTAAATTGTGTTCTTTTTTATTTCAAAAGTTCGTTATTAATGTATGAATATTTCACTAAAATAATTGATTTCCTCCCTATTCGTTTCACTCTCAACATATTCGACACTTTTTAACAATTTATATAAAGACAATGTATGTGTGCCTCTTGGGCTTTATATGCCGCGCAAATGCGATATACTTTATTCCCTCATGTAACGTGTCAAGCGAGATTATTACATATGTTGCATTTTATTTTATTTAAGTAATGGTACATTTAATTACTTAATTAATTCGCAAACGTCGTCGTCGCTGCACGCACGCAACGGATTAGACTCTCTTAGTAACTTTTAATGGTGTTTCGGTACTATAAATTATGTGCTTGAGACTAATGTAATTATGTGTAGGTAAAGAGATTACTGTCGGCACTTTGGCCAAGATTTCAATACTGTATCGTGCAAATATAAATAAATACGCTGGCAGCGCCGGGTACCTAGCTAATGTGTATATATAGCTTAAATTAAAATATAGGGCCGAATTTTATATTATCTTATGTAATTACTCATTAATTTTTCGAAATTATAATATAATCAAAATTAAAATAAGTAATTAATAGTGGTTAGTCAGTTATAAGGAATGCATTTTTTAACTTACATTTCTGCGCCTTAAAACTTTCTGATCCAGTAGTTGATACGTTGTGCTTGATTAAACTTTGAGCTTCTCTATGTTCCGTCAACATGAATTCCAAATTCTCGATGACTCCGTCCAGATGGCGACGCTCCTTCCAGTAAGCTTCCTGGAGGTCGCTGATCTGCTCACGGACGCCAAGCATAGCGATACGCACCATGCGCAACTTCTCCTCGTTGCCGACTCTGGTGACGTTCTCGATGTACGCCAGGCTGGTCGTCGATGTGATGGAATCGGTGCGAGACGCGGCAGAAAGGTCGTCCTTGTCAGAGTCCTCGGAGGTGTCGATTCTCTCCGGGACTTGAGGAGCCGCTGCAGGCGAGTGCAGGAAGTGCGCCGCCGCCTTGCACATGACCGCCGTCAAGTAGTCCAGGTCGTTCAGGGCCTCCGGACGCCAGCGTTTCACATGCTCCGCCAGACATTCGTTCTCCGCTGTTTTAAGCTTATTCGCCACCTCTAAAGCTTGGATATACTCATTTATATCTCGATTTGACATCAAATCCACATTGTCATCCGATCCCATGAACGACATCGAAGTGGGAAATCGACGGCTGCCGAAGCTCGTGAGGCTTCCCTGATCTCCTTCCATGTTGAGTCAGTTGTTTTCTGTAAATATTAGGGGTAACTGAAACGAAAAAATATATAAATTTTCGATCGGTAATAGAAGTACAGTTTATTACACTTCTGTTGAAAAATAAAAGTCTCTAAGAATTCGATTCGCTTATTTTAGTCGTGATATAATATAACTCATGTGAAGATTTACAGACTTATAAACCTCTACAGATAGCAGTCAGCAGTAATTAGAACTGAAGAAAGAAGAAATCAAGAAAGGATTAAAACAAGGATGCAGGATGTCGCCCATGTTGTGTAACTTATATATAGTACAGGCGGGGAAGAAAATTAAAAATGAATATGGAAAGGGAATCAAAATGCAAGGGGACGAAATAAAAACCCTAAGGTTTTCTGATGATATTGTGGTATTAGGGGAGTCAGAAGAAGACTTGGAAACCATAATAAATGGCATGAATGTGATCCCGGATAATAGAGGGAAAACCAAGGTGGTGGAGTGTAGAATGGGAAATAGTGGAATAACATAGGGCGTTAGATTGGGAAGGAATATTTTGAAGGAGATTAAGGAATTCTGATACTTAGGCAGCATAATAACTAGGGTTGGTAGAAGTTATAGTAGACATAAAGAGTAGGATAGTACAGACAAGGAAGGCTTTCGTAAAAAAAAAGAATTTACTTACGGGTAATATAAGTGTGAATATTAGGAAATCATTACTAAAAACTTTGGTATGGAGTGCGACGTTATATATGGGTACGAAACGTGGACGATAGGAATCGCAGACAGAAAAAGAATAGATGCTTTCGAAATGTGGTGCTATAGGAGAATGATGAAAATCAGATAGGTGGATAGAGTAAGTAACCAGGAAGTTCTAAGCAGAATAGGGGAAGTGAGATCAATTTGGAGGACGTTGACCAAGAGAAGGGATAGATTAATAAGCCACGTTTTGAAACATGAGGGTCTTGTAAAATTAGCATTAGAGGGAAGTATGTGGGGTAAGAACAGAAGATGGAGGCCAAGGATTGAATACGCTAAGCAGATTAAGGAGAATGTGGGATGTACTAGCTATGTAGAAATGCAAAGGCTTGCACAGGATAGGTTAGCATGGAGGGTTGCATCAGACCAATTTTAGGACTGATTACCACAACAACAACAACACTTATGAACGATTCCAAATTAATATATTGATTCATCGTTGAGTTTGAGCTTTTCTATAGTACCCTCCAATGCCAATTAATCAATCATAAATGTAGCCTATGTCAAACTAAATTCTATTTAGTCAAACATAACTTTCTTTAACGAGAACTTTGAGGAAAATAATGCACAAGGGTACAACGAATGAAGTGACATTATTTAAAATTTTACATTAAGCATGGAAGAATATGAAATTTAAGGAATAAGTTTCATTTTTATGCAGAGAAAAATCCACTGTTCCATTGTCTGATTTGGAAAAGAAGAATATGAATTAAGAGGGATAGAGGGGAAATGTAGATTATTATTCTTCCTTCCCTGCCTACAAGAAATACATGTTATATGTAGGTAGTGGGAAGGACCTACTTGCACGTGTAAAATAGTGATTTTTAGGTTAATTTTTTTTCTGGGAACTTTTATATATATACAGTATTGAAGTTTTCACATATTATTTTCAATCTTATGGCATAGATGTGGAAATAGAATAAATTATTTGAATTATTAGTTTTGAATAGAAAATTATCTAAACTTTTTGTTAAAAACATCTGGGCTAATTGATAATTATAATAAAACCTTTATTCTGCTTCCACATTTATAATACAAGGTTAAAAAAGGCTGTAAAAATTTCGATGCCGTACCTAAAATGGTTTCCGAAAAAAATGTATCTAAAATCACTATTTTAGCATTTTCAATATAGGAACAACAAATTTGTGATGGAGTTCGTTAAATAACAGCTTATTTATATCACATTTCTGTGAAAACAATTACTTATTTTCTTCTTGCAGGGAATTAGCGATTTGGAAAGATGATATTTATGACCCAATAAGTTATGATTTATTAATAGATAAGTGAAGATTGAATGAACAAATGTACATCTCAAATTTGATGCAGTTAATACCATAGAGAAAATATGTTATAATAAGACTCGTGTGCAATCGAAATTTTAAATGAATGTGAATTCCCTATGTCTATTAATTTGAGCGTTTCGTTTGACGGAAATACACACATTCCAATCTATACAATTAATTTTGTAAGTAACAATGTGTTCAATTACAAAGCTAATTTTGCCTGTAATATTTTTTACTGTTTAAATATTGGAGTAATTAAAAATAACACGAATGTCGTAATTATCAAAAAATATTATTCATTTTCAAAAAAACAATGTAGAACAATAAAAATCAACTTATTTAGTCTTTTAATGTGGTGAATTGTTAATTTCGTAATTAATTTTAATCAATATAATTTTTATATATCTATACCAATGAATAAAATTTAATAAACATATTACTGCCATCTTGCCGGCATTATGACCAATAAAGCCGGCTGGAATTGAAAATTCTCAGGGACAGACAGCTTAGTTTCACTTGATTTTTTTACGCTTTTGTTGTATTAAAAATTTATACTTTGAAGTTTGATTTAATGACTGGCATTCTCAACTGTTGATTTAATTTACAAATAAAAGATTACATTCTATTTCAATCGAATTACGAATATTACTTCTGGCTAATTTTGGAATTGGTGAATTCTTAGGTGAAGAAATCCAAATGTGTATTGTAGTCATGTCCTAGAGAAAAAAATGTCTCTCATCAATTCCCTCGATTGCAACGAGAAAAGGAGTCAAAGTAAAATGAATCTGATCAAGCAAGAGAGCATCAGTGCTATTTGTCCGAGCCCCGCGCTACGAAGACGCGGGCACAGATAGATGTAACTTAAAATATCTTCAATACCGGTCTTCAACATTGTGTATACAACAGTCATTTTGATTACAATGGCTTGGTTAAGTTCACACTTTTTCAAAATTTCTCAAGATTTTAATTATGTATTTAACCAGAGCATAGTTTACGGATCACAAGTAGATTATGTGGAGTTGCAAACGTTTAGAAGTAATTTTCGACTACAATCTGGATGAAGGAAATAAGTGAGTCGTAATAACGAAATTGATATTTTTGCGAAAATTAATTGCATACATAATATTAAACCTAAACTATCATAAAGCGTTAAAAAGGTTGTGAGGAGTGCGGATGATGCCTCTTCGCCATTGATGACTCAGTGGACAGACGAGAAGTTTGCAATGACTTGTGTTTCCTCTGGCCATTTATTTCCTCAGATCAGTGTTTCTTCTATATGTAAAACGCCAAACTTTATTTTGTGTGTGCGTCATGCTCACGTTTTTACAATATAAAGGCTTTTGGTTGATATACCCACCAAGTTGCAAAATCAGAAGGAACAATTCAAACGTAGGGTCGTATCGTGGAATGCTTCAGATTTTAGAATCATAACTAGCCTGTTGAAGGATAAAAATATGTATTAGTCAACCCAATTACATATTAATTACAAAAAGAATTACAGACAAAAATAAGTGAAAAAATAAATATAATATGTCGAAGACAGATGTTGATTCCTCCGATCTAAACACTTTAGAATTGGCTGACTTCGTAGCAGTAGTTCCTACACTTTAAAGAGGGAAAAATGTAAAGTTTAAAATAAAACCAAATTTGAACATTGCTTTATGAATTTTACTACCAACCCCATAACTATTCATACTGGCGAAAGAATCTTTCCTAATTGAAAAATAATAAATATTTAAGAGTCATGTCTTAATGGGCAAACCTTTGAACATGAATTGAGCAACATATTAAATCTAAAAGATCTGTACTTTGTATTTTATTTAACTAGTGTAGTTTATTGTTTTAACTGTACGTCTATATTTAAATTATCTCTGAATGTAATAAGGGTTCATTGTAGTTAGCTCATTAAAATTGTAATTTTTTTAATTGTCAATAAACAATTGTCCGTAAATCTGTATTATTTTGTCTTTTCTGATTAACGTAGTTCTTTTATATTTTTCTTTTAATTTTAAAGCTTTTTTGTATCTATGGGGCGGTAGTTTTCATGTTTGTCTACGGCTTCAAAAACGCTAGTCGGCCCCTTACTAAGGACTTTAATCTCCTTTTCCAAATAAGTCCTTCTGGAACCTCGAGCATAAAAAAAAATCCATTCTTGATTATGCTCAACAAAGGGCATGAGGTATTCTACTATAGTCTACCTTCTTCCTCTCTACCATTCCACTTTCGGGTCCACGAGTCCCTGGTTACAAATGAAAAAGAACTGCAGCATGTAATGAAAATATTTAATTGATTCGGCGAGTCTTGACGTATAGCACTTATATTTTATTCCTAAAAGCGCATTTTCACTTACGTTTGATACAGTGGTAATTTATAAATAATTGTTGGCTGATTATATGCGATGGCTGTTTTTAAATTAAGTATCGTTTTACTTTATTTTGCCGTTTCAGCGCTACAGTTGCGATATGGAGCATTGAACGTCAAGCGACTGAGAAGTCAGATCACTGGTTTGTTTCTTGAATGCAAGTAATGCTACGCCATTAAACATTCATCAGGAATTGTATGAGGTGTTTGGGGAAGGAATAGTGAGGAAGTGAATTAGATAGTTTTTAAACAGACGCTATCCACTCACAACGGTTTTATGGGACAGACAAGATGTTTCTTTGGATGAATTTTTGGCCAGGAAATTTATTGTGAGACGGTCGGGCAGTACAGAACAAATGGCATGGAATCGTTTTGTTTCATAAAAACGCACAGCCACACACCTCCAGCCAAACTGATTGCATAATTCTAGTTGAATTGACACTGATTAATATAAATGAAACCTCCAAGAAGTAGGAAAATTTTGTTTATTTACATTTGATAATTCCGTTTGCTGAACAGACTGAAAAAATGCCACAAATTGAAGGTAGACTTTTTAGCGAGACGCAGGATGCACAACATGCAAGTAAAGTCTGCTTCGCATCTCTTGCGCTAAAAAAGCAAAAAAAAAGCGCTAACATGAATGGAAGTGGATCAGCGTTTACAGGACACGATGTATTCAACCAGCGAAATTGTACTCGTTCTTGGAGAGTGGAGAAGAGAGTACCAAGCAGCTGATCGCCTACGTCATCTTTCGTTTTTGTAGTATATTTCGAGTAAAATTAGTGGTAATGACATGAATGATGGAGTATCTGAAATTAACTCATCAGGGCGAATTTTTTTTCGTTACCTGTCCCCCTCCTTCCTTTAGAGATATTTTGTCGTACTGTTTCAGATGGGACCCCCTGTATATACACATACTGATGAATATGTCATATAAACTGTTGATAGTTAAAGGCAGTTATATAACAATGTAAATGCAGTGTATAAAAACTGATTACATTTCGTAAAGAGAGAAATCTCACCAAGATATAATCGTAATACAGGTCTTGTGATTCATAGAATGAGAATGGCTTTTAACTAATAATCTGGCGTACAAACGAAACATAAAATACAATGTACATATTAAAAATAGAATAACCGAATTATTTAGTGTCTTTGTTGTACCAATTTTGTAATAATTTAAAATATAACATTTTCTCCTATGTTGGTCTTTTTAGTATATTGCAGTGAACTTTAATGATATGACGACGCAAATATTACAAGTTGTTTTAAAAATAGAGTGATGCTAAGGGATCGCTCATGTTCATTTCTAATGAATAATACCACTTATGCATGTGTGAATGGGAAATTAAATGCAATAGTTTTGCGGGACACTTTATTATGTGGAAAGAAGAAACAATAAAGCATGTTTAAGAAATCACTTCAATTTAATCTGAAGATTTTCCATAAAATTTACATAGCGTCCTATTTCACGTCAGCGAAATCTTTCCAGACTGGGTACGAGTTCATAGTAGTAATAAAACGTCATTATAAAACACTATTATTTATTCTATATATGCGTAATTTGTGCCCATTGGATTTTAAAGCTGTAAATAATTCATATGATTGGTATTTCTTGTATTAGTATAATCCGCTCTAAACTCATTCGCACATTTACTTACTTATTAGGGATTCATATCTTTGATTTCTGCATGCTGGATAAACGCATTTTTTATTGAAAGAAAACAGAAATTATTGGTGCACTATTAAGAAAGTTATAACATTGGATTATCTAACGAAAATAATCCAAAGAGCATGCGATAAACTCTTAAAGAGGATAAAAATTTTAATTATCTATGCAGAATTATATTTCTCACGTTACTTCTTCGACCATATAACTTATTACTTAAATTATAAGTTATTGAATGCAATACAGAAAGATTAAGATGTATATAATGTTGAATTTTCATTATATTTCATTTTTCATACAGTTTGTAAATTAAGTTACGGATTAAAATGTATATTTTCATTTTACTAATGTTTATCAGATGTGTTGTTATATTTGTTTTCTTCAAACTGGCAATTTGAATTGATAAACAGATGTGAGTCCAGGCTCATGTTCTACCTCTTAAATCGAATTACAACAAATAAGACTGATAATGTTCTGGAAATAATTGTAAGAATTTGTCCTCTATGTCCACCTACGAAAGTAAGACCAGACAGCCCAGACACGGTCGAAGAGATGCGTAGATAATTTGTGAAGGAAAATGAGTGAAGCAAATTTTAAAGGTTTTAGAAAACAATTAGCAGTATTGAGTACCTATTATTTGAAATGCATCCGTATTAATAAGTAAATCTTTCAGCACAGAGTTCGTAAACATCTTTCAAACTGCTGCTACCATATCAACACACGGCCAGATGACGCTAAAACAAGGAGTACCTGACCTAATAAAGAAAACAAATAAATGGAAATTATATTTATTTTTCAACGTAGTCTCCTTTTAGGTTGATAAATTTTCCCGGCGATTGTCAACAGTTTCGATACATTATTTATAGTGGGAATCGTCAAGCTTCTGATCCCGAAATGCGAGGGTTCCAGAGGAGATCCTGCAAACTATAGACCTATTAACTTATTGCCACTCATGTCAAAAGTCTTCGAAAGGTTACTCTTACCTAAACTACTATTATACCTAGAACCGTATTTTCCACATACATCGTCTGGGTTCAGGAATGAACTCTCGTGTCCCCATAGACTTGTTGAGAAATTTCTAGATACATACGAAGAAAAGTTTGCCTAGGTCTCTTCCTGGATACCGAAAAGGCATGTGACCGTGTATGGCACGATAGTCTCCTAGTGAAACTAAAGGAACATCTTCCGGACACCCTCTATAGAATCATATTATCATATCTCCATTCGAGGACCTTCTCTGTTAAATATGATGATGCTACCTCCAGATCTTACACCATTCATGCTGGCGTACCGAAAGGGCAGCGTTCTGGCCCCTGTTTTGTAACTCATGTATGTTAGTGACTACCCTGCCAACAATGCAATTACAATCTTCTACTTTGCTGATGACGTGGCAGCTCTTTCCGCAAATGCATGTTGCAGCCACGCCAGGGATAACCTGCAACAGTTTGCCTTGGAGGTCAATTGTGCTGCAAATGGAAAACTAAAGAAAACCTCACAAAGTCTCAACTTGTTCTGTTTACCAACCGGAGGAACTTACCTGAAAACCTGACTTAGTCTCAACGGAACTGAAATTCATCGTTCTGAGGAAACGTGTTACCTGGGATTAAAACTTGACTCAAGACTGACATGGAACTCGCACATAAGTTTTGTTGTGGTCGTCGGTATCTCCTCAAACACCTCTTTGTCAATCAATCTATCCCTCTATGAACAAAGAAGAATATATATCCAGCTCTCATTCAACCAATCTGGCAATACGAAACGAATCGACGCAAGAATTTGTCTTTATTGCTATGAATCATCTACTGATACTTCCTTTTGTTCCATTGTAACCAAACTGGTGCTGAATTGCGCACAACTTTCTCGTGTTGAAATTTTTAATCAAAATGCAATGTACAGCATATTTTTCTTGTTTAAGAGTTCGCGCAGTTCAGATTTTCTTTGTCAAAATTGCTGGCGTGCTCACTTCATTTGGTCGCCACAGGGAAGCTGTCTTAGCAACTCGAACGGTCTCGTCTAAACTCAGCCCAACAATATTTTTTTTGTTGTAAACGAAGCAATAGATTCCCCAGAGTAGAATCTAGCTCGACTTTGATATTGACTGAACTGAGACATTGCAAATAAAATTATTGAAACCCATAATAATGGCCAATTATTTTCCAAGTTTAAAAATTTACCGACAGCTTTCTGTATTGATAGCTTTCAAACACTGAACATTGTAACGTCTTCAAATTTCAGCTGATACTTTAACCCGTTCTGTTTTTGGACAACCAGATATCTATTTGTCATTAGGATGGGGCACTTCTGGTAAGACTACCCTTGTCTCTATGCCATACTATCAGTGGTGGCTCGTGAATTTTTAAAGTTATATGCTGCATTACCCGTTACAACAATTTTTATGAAGATAATTACTTAAGACTAATAATATATCTGTACAACAATATATTAGCAATATTTTTAGAATCAGTTTGTTGAACTGTATGGTTGGTGCAGGAGTGGGTATCAACGGAATGGTGTTCATGCGCATTCTTCATTCCAGACAGAAAACTGCGCTACAAGACTGAGTAGCACCAGCTGGCTGCATTGGTGGGAGTGATTGAACCACAAGGTTCAGCAGTAAATGAACACTTATACACCAGCCGCCACTGGTCGACTGAGTTCAAAATTTACAAGCATGCATGCAAACTCACCTGCCTACAGTTTTCGGAGTCAAATGGCATTGAGTAAACCCACTTTTGCTGTCAGCATTTTGCCTCATTATTATGACTGAAAATAAAGTTCAACGTACCGAATGATATATATCGTATTACATTCAAACATGAGAATACAGAGCTAAACTTTGAATATGTTTTCAAAACTGGGACATATAACACTTCATTAACACTACGTTATATTAAAAAGCTATAAAATCATATAATCAACCGTCATTATATCTTTAGCAACTTAAGTTATAGAAAACGAGAAAAGTAATCAAGGCTCAGTATATTCGATTATTTATAAAGGAGGAAGTATAGTTAAAAATATTGTTTTGACATCATTTTTAGATTTTAACAAACCTGAATACTAGAATATATTTGAGGAATTATCTATAAATAATTTTCTGGCGCTAACAGCCCTGACAAATTTCTGTTTAATTGTTAATTTAACGTTTGAGCGTATTAACATTAATTTACTTTACTATAAACATTCTGCTGTTTACATGCTTGACACAGAATAATCCACTTCACAGAATTTAATTTTTGTGTTATACTACTATCTCTAATTTGCGTATCAAACATACTCTTCTAATTAATTATTATTCTTGTATTTTTGTTTATCTACTACTTTTATTTTCTTTGACTTCAAAATGAGAAGTATCTATGCAGGTGTGTTTTGTTTATTTTGTTCTCATACCGAACAAAATTTAAATAAAAATAATAAATTACGTAGCTTTGTATAAAATTAATTAACATCTGTATGCTTCATTTACTGAGAATGTCATCAAAAGACAGAAATTTATAAATTAATTTCTATTATTAGTTAGCAGAAAACTAAAAGTATTGCAAGGAAACCACTTTCATGTAGTCAGCACTAATGTTAATAGATATACATTTGCATTCCGATAATACTCAAAATTCATATTTGGGGAGTCCTTTAATAAATGTTGTTTCAAAAATTGGTTATTGAGTATAATTACTCTGTTTACTTTGTACACAAGTAATATTTTCTCATAAATTAAATACAGTTACTATTGATTAACACCGCCCGTACGCAATGTATCACTTTCAACAATAATTAAGAATGGTTATTTATTTTTTATAAGTATCAGTTCAGTTTCAATTAACTTGAATCAATTAATGTCATTGTTTTGTAATTAAAAGCAGTATAGTACAATTATATCAGTGTGTCACATTTTCTGTAAGGTGCGTTCAAGTTTAAGGTGTCTATTTAATTTATAGTGCAGGTATCATGGTGTAATTATTGAACTTTAAAAAATTGGAACAGTAATCAAAATATTTGTGTGACTATCATTATATAAGAAATAATAGTTTGACATTAATTTGTACATTCATGTCTTGATTATTTTTAGCTTCATTTTTCCTCCTGAATTACACATGATTGTATAAGTTAAAATTCTGCTTACTAATATTTCCCACCATTTAGATTCCTTCCTTCAATTATTAATTCTACTATTAATATGTATTTATGCTACAAGTTAATGTGAAGTTAACAATCCTTTTTAGTAAAATTTTCAGTTATTTATTTCATTATTATTATTATGAAGTAAACTGGTTTCGCTACCCCTAATAACTTACTATCCAGTGTTATTAAATCTGTGTCTTTGATACTATATAAGTAACTACAGATGGTGTGACATTGTCTAACAAAATTAATATGAAAGTTATAATTGTTATTTGATTTCTTGAAATTGAGGTCCTATATTGTCATGTTGGACAAGAAGAAACATTTACAATTTCAGAAAATACTATATCATCAGGCTGACCTACGCAAAGTGCACTGATAAAAAACGGTTGTGGAAAGGAAAGAGAAAGGTGGCGGCCTCCCTGAAATTAAAGCTAGGTGTCACCTTTGAGTATACTATTGCAGTTTGTAATTTTTATTGTGTGTCAATACCTGCATAGGTTTCAGTACACATACTGATGATGTTAAATTGTCATCATTATTTTATAAAATACAATTTGAGATACATGATAACTATTACATTATAGGATTTTATAGTTTGTTTTCTTAAGTATCATCAAACTTTTACCTAGTATGATTTCTTAACTGTTGGTAAATATGAATTATTCATTTCAATCAATCTTATCATTTTTATAGGATCTGTTTAAGATTATAAATATAGCTCATTTAAATTTTTTACTCTTATATTAATAGGTTTCTAGTAGTTTCATTGTATTTAATCATATTCTAAGTTTGATTTAATTTTTTATTGAATACTTGCATTAAATTAAATCCATATAGACTTTCTTTGTTACTGGTCTTTTTGTTGGAAATGAGTTTTCTATTGTGTATCTTTACTAATGTAATTTTCATATGAAACACTTACATTGACAATATGAATTGTAAATATTTAAATACCTAGCTATCACAATCTTTTAAATGGTGTTCGTGAATAATGATTCCAATTCCCTTTACATTCATGATCATTTATTAATTTGAGGACCAAAAAATACTTTTAGTTTCACTTTTTATAGGCATCTCATATTTCCGATATTTGTAATATTTCAGACTCAAATTAATCGAATTCTTAAAAATTATTTAGGTTTTATTTCACCAGAAATTAATATATAATAAGTATTCTTGCCATAATTTAGAGGAGACTATTTTGACTTTATAGCAACCTTATTCTTACACCCTGTATTTACAGACTGTGACATTTGCAATAGCATGTAAACATATTTGGGTTAAAACATCATTTTGAAAATATTTATTGTGTTAAAATTTGTTTCATAACAATTGTGTGAGGAAAAATATAACTAAAGTATTGAATTAAAATATCTGACCATTTGAAAACCATTTATACATAGCTACCACATCCTCCCTAACGTCTTGTTCTTACCCCACACACTTCCCTCTAATGCTAATTTTACAAGACCCTCATGTCTTAAAACATGTCTCTTTTCTTGGTCAAAATTCTCCATATTGTTATCCCTTCCCTATTGTTTATAACTTCCTAGTTAGTGGTTCTATCCTCCCATCTGATTTTCAGCATTCTCCTATAGCCCCACATTTCAAAGGCTTCTATTCTTTTCCTTTCCGCAACGCCTGTCGTCCACGTTTCACACCCATATAACGCCATGCTCCATACGAACCTTTTTAAGAATGATTTTCCAATATTCACACTTATTTTACCTGTAAGTAAATTCCTCTTTTTCGTGAAAGCCTTTCTTGCCCTGTGCTAACCTACTATACTTCTACCACCCCTAATTATTATGCTACCTAAGCATCAGAATTCCTTAACTTTAAAATATCCCTTCTGAATCACACACACTTTATTAACCATACTACGCTCCATCACCTTGGTTTTTCCTTTATTAATCTACATGTTATACCCTTTCTCCAGGATCACATTCGTATGATTTATTATGGTTTCCGAGTCTTCTGACCCCCCTAATATCACAATATCATTGGCAAACCTTAGGCTTTTTATTTCTTCTTGCATTTTGATTACCTTTCCATATTCATTTTTAACTTTCTTCATCACCTGTTCCAGTTTACATTATCAAAAGCTTTTTCTAAATTTACAAATGCCATAAACCTAGGCCTGTATTGTTTCTTATTCTGCCTTTTAAAATTAGTCAGAGAGTAAATATTGATCTGGATATAATTATGTTGTTCCTAAAAACTTCTGGTATTCTTCCTGTTTTGTAGATTTTGCAAATTATCCTGAACAGCCATGTTATTGCTTCTTTGTCCAATAATCTTATCCACTCCACTGGAATGTTATCAATTCCTGGCACTTTATCATTTCTCAGATCTGTCTGTGCCCTGCCAAACTTGGACCTTTTAAATTTGTCCCCCAACTCTTCATCATCCCCCTCATTTTCTTCTACTACTGACTGATCTAGATTTCTAATGTGATGCAGCTCTTCTAGATGTTCCTTTCATCTTTCTGCCTTTCTTCTTTATTCAGAATTGGCTTCCCATCAACTTTCCTAATATTCTTGCTAGTACTTTTCTTCGTTCAAAATGTTTCTTGATTCTTCTATAAGCTGCAGCTATTTTTCCTTTCACCATGAAATCTTCTGCCGCTTTGCCTTTCTCTTGGAGCTAAGCCTCTTTACCTGCTTTTTTGCACTTCCTATTCTTCAAGTGCTTGTACTGCTCTTTACCATTTTCATCTCATGTGTTTTTATATTTATGCCTTTCATCAATCATTTTTACTATTGATTGTGTTATCAATGCTTTCTGATTAATCTGAGCTATTCTTTCTACTTTTTTGTTGGCTTCTCCAGCTACTTCTTTCTTCAAGTGTGTCAACTTTTCTTGTATATTGTTTCTTTCTCTTTTCTTCATTAATCTACTCTTGATATCTTTGAAACTCTGAAGCACCTCCTGTTGTTTCAATTTTTCTAATTCCCATCTCTTTGTTTTAATTCCTTTCTTGATCAACAGATATGGTCTGAGTTTTCAACTGTTCCTGGGTATGTTCCTAGGTAGCCCAGCACCTGATTCCTTTGTCTCATCATTATGTAGTCCAATTGGTCCCCTGGCTTCTTCCATGTGTGTAGTCTACTTTCATGATTATTGAACCAGTTATTTGTCACTAATAACTTGTGCTCCATGCAAAATTCTCCAGTGATTCCTTTCGCCCAGTCCCCAACTGCATAACTTTTTCTTTCCTTTACTATTTCTGCGTTCCATTCACCCATTATTATCAAATTCTCACTTCCTTTGACATACTTCATTATTTCGTCAATTTATTCCTAGATTTTCTCAATATCTTCTTCCTCTGCAGCTCTTGTGGTCATATAAACTTGTATTATTGTTTTTAACTGTGGTTTTGTGTCTGACGACGTTAACTAACCTTTCACTATATTTTCCAAAATATCTTATATGTTTCCCAAGCCTTTTATGCATTAAAAGACTTACCCCTGCATTCCCTGTTTGCTTTTGTGCTAATCACTCTATATTCAACTGACAAAAAATCTTGCTTTTTTTGCCATCTTCACTACTTTGTACTATATTTAACTTTAGCCTTTCCATTTCCCTTTTTAAATCATCTTTTCTAATGGCATGGTTTAAACTTCTTACGTACAACGCTTCGATTTGTAGAAAGTCACACTTTGTCTTTCTGATGACATCCTCCTGAGTAGTCCCCGCCCGGAGATCTGAAGGGGTACTATTTCGCCCAAGATGCTGTCATTCTATTATTATGCATTTAGTGTTGCATGTCTGTGGGATATTAAAGACACAGCTGCAGTTGCCCTTCACTTTCAGCCACACAACAGTAATACATCCGTTAAAGTTGTTCTAGCCATGCTTGTGTTTGTCCAACATTGAGCAGTTCCTCAATCACTATCCTTGTGCCTCAAGTCGGTCAAGTGCCCCTCACCATGCTTACTGGTACCAGAAAAGAAAGGAATATAAATTTAGAAGTGCTTGTCTCATAAGTGTGGCATGCATGTCATAATTTTCAACCCTTTTTAATTTGATTCCAGTTTAAGTCACACCAGATTACACATTATTAAATATAAGGTCATATTAATTTTTTTCTGATCTATAGGCCATTGTAACTTTTATTGATATAATAACTATAATAAATGTTCTTAACTGAGCTTTCAAGCATATGTTAAAATTAATGTAAATATGAACTTTATACCAAATAATTTGTTTAGTAATATCTCAAGGAGTTAAAATTGATTGAAGAAGTAACAGTGAAAATAGTTTTCTTAATATCCAAAGACCGAATGTGTAAGTGGGTCAATAATAAGGAATAATAATATTCTTAATCAGATTGGTGTGTGAAGTTGCTAGTAGCTTGGATCTGTAGGAAAAAGAATCCCTTGTATACTTGCCTATGTTGTCATGGTATGGAAATGAAAAGCAACAGAAGTAGGATGTTATCTATTAAAAACAATTATTGAGTAGAGAATCAAAAGAAATGAGGGGTTCAGCTCTATATTTAATTGTAACAATAATGCTTACTTAATAATTCAAGCCTTCTGAATTTATTACAATTACAGGAAGGAGAGAATTCTGTATTGTATTGACATAAAGTAATTTGATGTATAATAATGACAGAATTATGTGATTTATCGAGATACCACTAAGATCATATAAGTATTGCATACTTAATTTTATTGGGCAACCAAATATATTGGTAAATTTTACAATTATTTTAGTTTATTATTAAAATTTGTAGAGAAAAATTTATACCAGTTTTTTTTCTGGCTGCCCATATTTCTGTCACTTTTTAATTTTCTGTCACTGCTTACCAATTTTCATAATTATAAAATATTTGCCTAGGTTGCTATATATTTAACAGCTTCATCATTGTACTAGTTGGATGTGGAATTTTATTCTTCAATCAGAATCTAATAATTCAAAGTTTCAGCTTTAAAATGACCTTATCTCTCATGAAGTGTTGTAACATAGTGATGTTAGTTCCTCCTTTTTTGTAGTTATCTACATGCACATTTTGCCTTTTCATTTATAGTCAATCTAATAAAATTTTCTGTAGATTTCTTTATTCTATTATTGGCCTAAGTTACAATATGTTAAACGATTCATATTTTATTCTTATCTTAACATTTTCCAATCTTTAGACAATGGGATTTCAAATGAGTTTTAAGTTACTTTCAAATGAAATGCTATCAAGCATTAATAAATGCTGGTTAACATTTCATTTGAAAGTGACTTAAAACTCATTTGAATAATGATCAAAGTTCACAAGTTTCTAATCATTGTTTGATGACAGCCAAACAACCCAAATTGCCTCATCGCAAATCTTGTGATATTTCATAAAAAGATATGGTAGTTAATATGGCTTAGAATAATATTTATCATCTACAAAATTGTTCAGATAATAGTTCTTTTTAAATAAAAATGGGTTTTCACTTATATTAATTGATTACTGTGTTCTTAAATGAACTAATTTATCAAGCCATATTATTTGTATTGGATTTATTCAATTGAAAATGTTATTCTAAATTAATTACTGAAAATGTGGAATGAAATTTTAACTATTAACGTTTGTGTGTTATAATACAATAAAACTGAAAGATTTAGAACTCTTTGTAAGGAAAATTAGTTATTGATGACAAATTATGATTATGAATGTGTGTTACATATCTGTTCATAATAACTAATATTAAAATATATTAACTACAGAAAAAATTGGAAGTGTTATAAGTAATTTTAGATTAAGAAGCCATCTATAGATGAAAAAATAATATTTAAAAAGCTGTGGTGCCCATCTTTCTCATAATAAAACAGGTTTAATTGTCATCCTTATACTTTACCTATTTTGTAGTATATACTAATGATAAAATAATGGAAGTGAAAACTGTTATGGTAGGTCTTACATACATGTCCAATTAACATTGTTGAAGTTCTTAATGTTTGACATCAAAATTTAATAATGTATTTCTCCAGTTTCTGCAACAGATATTTTTGCAAAACTAATATTGCTTGTGATCGTAAGGTTTTGAGTTCTTATAGTTTAAATTTTTGTCTGTGGACTTATATTATTATTAATTTATATTATTTAAATGTAGTACTAGATAATAGGTATTTGACTGGAAAGTTATCTGGTTAACAATATCAGTATTAGTGACCTAGAAAGTCTGAATGAAATTCTATTCTGACTTATTTGGACATTAATATTTATATACTAAGGAAATTTTCTTTTTGGTGTGAAACTTGCTTCCATGTTTGTATTCATATATTAAAGCAGAATATTTGTAAACACTTATTGACCATGAATTTATCCTAGAAGTCAATTAATCCTTATTTCATTTCTTATCAGGTTCTTATTCTTCCCAAAATAAGAACTAATGTACTGAAAACTATTGGAGACCTGCAGATTATACTTAGTGGTAAGTGAAGATTTATTTATTTTTAATTATAAAGTGAAGGTTAGTGTTTGTTATTTATTTATTTACATAACTGAACTATCCATTCTTTTTCTTATATTTAGAATGTAATTGATATGTGATTTTTACAAAAAAATATTGATGATTGTTGAGCTTATCTTTTAAGACTGAATTTAACTTCTCTCTGGCCAGTGGTGAAATTAATCATATTTGTTTCTTTATGCTCTTTTAATACTGTACTTTTATTGAATCTCATAATTTTGATTTACAGTTTAAAAAATTTGATTGAACTATTTTGGTTTTCAATTATTGCATCTATATCACCATATTTTAATTTCTTTTTTGTTTAAAATTTGAAATTAATTTCTATGTAGCTATAGCCCATTTAACTGAAAGTAAAGTAGCCATTGAAATATATTATCCTGAAAGAGAATTCTTGACATTGTGAATAATATGCAACATGGGTACTTTTTATATAATACTTTGGACCACTTTCACCACAAAAACAATGTCTTTCACATGTCTGTCAGGTGCAAGAGACAGAGTCAGAAGTACCCTTTCAAATCTTATTAACAGTTCCACCTGATATGTAGCATATACAAGATATTATCGCATACTATTCTTTAAATAGCCTTCAGACACAAGGAATGTGATAGTTTGTTGAAAGAAAACTATTATCATAATTAAAACACTAGTTATTACATCTTCTGGGTCTAACACATGCAGTAATTAATAGATTGTTCAACTTTGAACAGTTTTTACAAATATCCTAAAAATTGAGTGTATCCAGCAAGTTTAGTACCAGATATTAATTCAAGTCACTAAAGATTTGCCACGATATCCTTGATAGAAGAAGTAAGATGTAATGTGTGCTGGTATGCTATGAAAATATATTTTATTAATAGTTCCTCTTAATGGAAATTTTATGTAGTTCGTGAAACATCAGGTGTTAAATTGGAGTCTTTTTTATGAATTAACTGGCTCAGAATTTCATAATACTATGTGAAATTACTGGAATGCACCAATTTTTCTGTAAATTATAATAGAACATGATTGACTTCATTTATAGTTTCAAGACAAGGACTTGCACTCCAAGCGACGTCTAACACTTTCTAGTGTTAAATGGATAGCTGTCGCTCTAGGACTAGGCCGAATTTAGTAATGAGTGTATGTATTGCGCATCTGATCACTCTCCCTTATGACGAACAGAGTTTTCCTGCTGTTCGAAACGCTGGAGTAATTTCTTTCTTACTCTGCTACCGTCTAGACATTTTACTACTTCACTTTCATAGTTACAAACCTAACTTGGTTCGTTGGTTTTCTTCCTGATATCCTACTCTCTGGTTCACTTCTTGTCTATATTGCTCTCGTTTTTAAACACAGTGGAATACCCGAATAAACTGAATAGTTTTGTTAGAAGAAATTCGATCTTTTATTTATTTATTTATATATGTATATGTATAACAGGATTTAGATTTATTTATTTATTCTATTAATCCTCTATGTATTGAGGAAATAGAACAAGTCCAAAAATATACATGGTTAAAACTCATTAATAAAATGTATAATCTTTAAATTAATACATAAATGTAACAAATGTACTAATCAACATGGACATCACATACACAGAAGAACAAAACCTATAAAACACATTAAAAATGTACAAACAACAATTATACATATATGTAAAGACTTAATATTCATGCATGAACATGGAGAGAAGAAATCGCTACTTATAATGATAAAAAATTTGAAAGATAATCGATAATTATTGACTTAATTATATGGAAGCACAAAGGCACAAATACAGAAAAGTGACATTATAAATACTGATTTTTCACAGAAACACAATCACAAACACGAAATGCTTATTTAAACCTTGCTCTCGTCAAAGACGTCAGATAAAATAAGGAACAGAGGAGGACAAAAAATATAGACTAGTCAGTATTAAAAGCTCTTGATAATTTCAGTATTCCTGGGATATCGTAATATAAATCAATTGTTTACACTTCGGTTAAGGAATTCATTAACTGAGTTTAAGCCACAGATAATAGGATAATTTTTCCATTTAGTAATAAAATTTCCAAGACTATTTTATGTTTTCACATCCGAGGGTAGACTTAGATAGTTTAATTCCGGAATAATGAATACTAGATTGATAATGTTTGAGGCAATGTTTTTCAGCTTAAGAAACAAGTGATATCAGATTTGATATTCTTGGCTATCTCCGTTAGTCACAAACAAATTTTGGTATTGTTTAACAAATTTTAAGATTTTAAAATATATGCACAGCGTAAAGTTAATTTTCTGAATTTAATAAACAGCTGTTTACACGTTGCTCGATAATTCTTTGCGGCTAGTACTCTGCATATTGAAAATTTCCAAGCTTTGCGGAGAATTGCCTAATGCCGCAATACCATAACTCATGATGGAGAGAAAATAGGCGCGATATACTATCATTGCAGTGTTGGGATCAACTTGCTGAGAAATCATTGGAGAGGAGCGTTTTTCATTTGTCAATTTAAAAACTGTAACATCCTAATGCCCATTCAGGAAGTTAATGTTTGAACTTTTTTCTAGTATTTTTTGTTTAATATTAATTATATTTATTGGACGAATGTGATCATCTACGCAATTATGTCATTCACTTTTAGGTATAGGCTATAATATCTTCTCTGTGGGAAGATTTTACTCGATAATCTTGAATGCAGCCATTGTTAACAATTTAGAATACAGACGGTTTATTGCGCACGTTCTGAATTACGTGACCATGAAAATGAAAAAACCGGAAGAATAAGAGATTAATTCTTTCCTGTAATTCTTTTTCTCATTTCGCCTAGATCTGATTAACTGGTTAACAAACCAAGGGATACATCTCAAAAAATGAATTTAAGAATATTAAAGCCGACCTCCTGTGGTCTAGAGACTAGAGTCGCTGTCTCGAACCACAGAGATCCCGGGTTCGAATCCTAGGACGTTTTTGTTGTTTGAGAAACCAAACTGTGATGCCCCTACATTGATATAAGTTCCCCTATTCGTACACAGTTGCTAATAACCTTGCAGTAAGTGCGACTAGAAAAAACGCTACGCCACCTAATAATTCTCTCGGAAGCCTCATGAGGTATCTAAGGATTTTGATGAAAAGGGAATATTATGACTTGGAATATTAAGAAATTTGCCAATCAGGAGGAGGAAGTTGGCAGGCTGAAATGATTATTCTTCATGAAGTCGAATTTGTTAAAACGTTAATAAATCTTTTTTCTGTCATATGTATATCACTCCTCCCTATTGTAATTTGCTACACTTTGGGGTTCTAAAATCGACGAAGGCCACCCTGTTGGTAATTTTAATCCACAGTAGGATCCTGTGAAAGTAGCGTCGTGCCAACAAAGCGAGTTTAGAAGCCGCGCCCTGATAGTACTGGCTTACGCAAAGGAAGAAACTGTACGATATCAGACTTCCATTAAAAGGTTAGTCAGTATGTTTTTGATTAGTGTTTTTCATTCTAATTTAGCTGCAATGTGAAAGCAAATATTGAATGTTTAGTAGAACGTTCGCAGCTGCAGAATGGCGACCTAACTGGTCATGCCGGTGCAGGAGATCGCGTATGGGCATGGCGAAGATGTGGGACACTAGAGGTTGTGTTCCCACGCCGAAGGTCATGGGTCATACCAACTACTAGAAACGACAGTTTGGCTCACTTTACTCACGGATATCGATTCCTGTTCAAATACAATTTTTGCAATTAAGCGGACACTTTCAAACCCCTAGAGTCCTTTTCAAACAAAGTGCAGTAATTTTGATTTATTTATTTCATAATCGTGAGGGACTTATGTCCGAGCAGCAAGATATGTCGAAATATAGTAGTCAACTTGTACTTAGATGAACGTATCAGGAAAAAGAGTGAATATAATTTATTTCTCTTTGAGAAGTGCCTTAACAAATTAATTTCAGTTTTGTTCCTTTAGTTATCCTGCAAAACAATTTGGCGTCATTTCAAGTAAAAAATTGGTACTTGGTTTCCAATTTTTCTTTATTTTACAGAGAATTGCTCTTCTCAATAAGAATTTCTTACAGGAACTCGATATTGATAATTATTGAAAATATTCTTTCAATTGGTGAATACGTACTTCATAAACCACGAAAATAATTTCATAGTTTTTAATGAATGTATTACAATAAAAAGCAAATAAAATATATAACGATATTTTCAGTTACTTATTGCAAATTGTGGCCGAATATTAAGTCAATAGTTAAATATACCATTTATTAAATAATATTTTACTTTTCTGTATGTTAAATTATTTAAAGATAAATTAAATGGCCATTTTACAGACAATTTAAAAAGTTTTACTCATCTACAACGACGTTTAGTCCACAAAGTCGGGAATAGGTAAAACACAGACATCCTAAATTTATTCAGGCTATAACTAGAGACAAAGATTTGTACTAAAGTAATAATATTAAATTGTTTATATTTCCTTAAATACAAATTATTAAAATTTCCAGTTTTGAATTAACTTTGTTAAAATGTATAAATAATGTAAACTTTTCTTTCTATGTAATTATACATATGTTGTTAAAATATATAATTTTCCCTCATGGGCTGCATCCATTGAGGCTTACAACCGAAATGTGATTTAAGAATAAAGAGTAATATTTGTATTGTATTTTTTTATTTAAAAATTACTCGTCTTCATTGTCACAGCAGTAAGCAAGCTGTACGTAGCTTACTTCCAAAAATCAATTGTTAAACTAGCCTAAAAGACACGATTTAACTGGTGATCAAAAAATCCACAAAATGCAGCGATCCTTATTTGATTAGTGTGGATAACTTATTGTGAACATTTAGTTACTTTGTGCAATAAATTGTTGTTGAACGGTATTCGTGTTGCTCGTGACTATGACAAAGATGGAAAACTGCTGACAAATTTCATTAACCAATAAGGTGATGTAGTGTACAGTCGCTAATAACCTTGCAGTTGATGCGACTATAAACAAGAAGTAAAAAAAGGGTGTTAGATGGGGAAGGAATATTTTGAAGGAAGTTAATTCTGCTACTTGGGAAGCGTAGTAACTAGAGATGGTAGAAGTATAGCAGACATAAAGAGTAGGATAGCACAGGCAAGGAAGGCTTTCGCGAAGAGGGATTTACTTAAGGGTAATATAAGTGTGTATATTAGCAAATCGTTGCTAAAAATGTTCGCATGGAGTGTGGCGTTATATGGGTGCGAAACGTGGACGATAGTTTGCAGATAGAAAAAGAATAAAAGCTTTCGAAATGTGGTGCTATATGAGAATGCTGAAAATCAGATATGTGAGTGGATAGAGTGAGTAACCAGGAAGTTCTAAGCAGAATAGGGGAAGAGAGATCAATTTGGAGGACTTTGACCAAGAGAGGGATAGATTAATGGACCACAGTTTGAGACATGAGGGTCTTGTAAAATAAGCATTAGAGGGAAGTGTGTGGGGTAAGAACAGAAGAGGGACGCCAATGATGGAATACGTTAAGCAGATTGGAGAATATGTGGGATGAGGTAGTAATATAGAAATGAAAAGTATTTCGCAGGATGGGCTAGTATGGAGGGTTGCATCAGACCAGTCTTAGGACTGAATGACACAATTAAAATTGAAGTTCCCTTAGATATAGTTCAGTAGGTTAATATCTTTCAGGAAGTTGGAGAGATTGTTGATTGATCAGCGAAGGAAAAATTTGTTCAGGGTGATTGGGTTCCGAAGAGTTTTCTTCCGTTGGCGGTGAGGGAAAGGCAATGTAGCATGGTTGTTAGTGGGCTGAACACAGCAGGCAGGGTAGGTTGTGCCGATCTGGAAAGGAATAAATTATGGGAGACTTTAGTATGGTTTGTACTAATTCTGGACAGGTTGGTTGGGAAGGCGAGAATCTGTTGATTGTTAGTGGAAGGCTGTAGTGGGCTGTAATTGCTCCTCAAGTAAGTGGATGAAGCTTGTTCTCCTTGGTTATTGTTGAGAAGTATGACGGTCAGACGGTGATTGGGTATCAAGTTTACTGTAATTCTTTTTGTTAGAAGCGTCACATTTTGCTTGCTGGTCAGCAATGGAGATTTTTTCTATATCCTTGCGTCTAGTGATTCATATTAGTTTGATCTGTTTGCCCGCAGTGATGACGAATAAGGCATTTCTCATTTTGAATGGGAGATTCGTAAACAATATGTACCTAAGATTTATTCTAAAAATGTCTATAAATTATGTAAAATGTATGAAAATTTGAAGTTTTGATTTGGAAATAGATGAGAAGTAATTCAAATGTATAACTGTTAAATCAAGAAATAATGTTTAATTTTAACTGTGGAACGGATTATTATTTCTATTGCCATACTTTTTGCATTAAATTGATTTTGAGCCGTATTCTTTGCAATGACCAGGTAAAGTCAAAAGCTTCTGATAAAGAAATTAACCAATATGTCAAATAATATATTATCAATAGTTAATTGATTACTATTAATTAGCATAATACAAATCGGAATAGATTGATGAATCGAATACGTCGACCGAACGCGGAGGCGGGTGCTCGGCACATGTTAATTGATGGTGAAGGTAACAAATACAAACACTTTAGCTTTTGCCGGGCTTCGAAGCTGGGACCTCTGTGATTTCAGGCAATAACGCCAATTCCAGTCAAAGACTCAAAGACTGCCCACATCGCTGCAAAAAATCTTGTACATCTCGGATAGGTACAAATCTCATGACGATATTTTTCGTGTATAAATATATATATATATATATATATATATATATATATATAGACTGACTGGAACGGTTAAAAAATATACTTCCCGGAAAAGTTGTTCTAGATTAGATGAGATGACCGAAGCCTACCTTCAGGAACTTTTCCTACTTTGAGGGGGAGGGGGAATGTAAACTTTTTATAAAATTAGACAGAGAAGTTAATGTAACTTCCTGCTGGCAATTCATGTTACTTTAGAAATCTAAGTATAGTTTTTACAAATAGCGTGATGAGTGCTAACGAAATAAATAAGAAGCAAAATCACAAAATAGAATAAATGTATCAAGTCTTGCATACGTTGGCGTTCGTGGAATACCTAGTACAAGTATCTAAATGTTGCATCCTCTACTCCTACAACTGTATAGTAGCGTTACTTGTGAAATGTATTGAAAATTTGAATGCAATTGAATAAAATTATCGTTTGTTACACTGAAAAATATACATTTACTTTAAATTCATTGGTTACTGCTCCGGTTTTTCCTTTCTGTGGAACTTTTAAAATAAATATATTTGAAAGGGTTTTATTATAAATTTATATGAATTCTGAGACCTCTCTCTGTCTCTGTCTCTCAGGGGGCACAGGCAAACTGATCGAACAAAATTGTGGCATACAAATGAACGTAGGCTGAAACCTGGAAGGCACTTACACTTTGTCGACAAACCGTCTTTCTCTGCTTGAAAGGCACCTTTCCAAACGCGCGAAATCGTAACTCGAAAGCAGGTTGTGTTTTGGGCAGAGTCCACACTTCTCCACTCTTTCACCCTGTCCTCCGTCCCGTACGTAAAATAGTCGGAGCCGTAAACGTTCAAAACCGGGCACCTATCTTGACCACAAGCCTTCCACACCAGCTCGGGTGTTAACTCTTCGTTCTCACCCCAGACTCCGACTCTCGCCCCTGACTCAAAAAAATCTTTCTCTCCTGCCAGTGCCCAGACTTTTGTATCATCCCCTAACACGGCTATGTGACCCTTTTTTTAGGCCAACCCTAGACTTTCGTCGCTTTTTATATTTTTTTCCTAGCATTCGGCCTCCCAAACCATTTAATTCATTTCATTCGTTAAAATTAAATACTCTGTCTACGGAGTACTCTAGAAACTGTCCTGTTTTCTGTATTACTGCTAGAAGAGTTCTTCTTGATCTGCATTTTGATTAAAATACTTATTATTGTATATGAATATCATACTATGTAAAGGTCCCGGGTGTAAAGGGTGATCGGCCATTTTTATTTTAATATACACGTTTAACAACTTGCTGAAAGCTGAACGAAGAAAAATTGTTCGAGTCACGATGCCTGTCATAGACAACACTTGTAAAAGAGCTTGTGTTAATGAGGAGCAGAATCTTGATATATTCTGATGGAAATATGCAGTTTTGTGCACTTTATCAGTTGATTTGTTGTCGCTTGGTACTCTAGTGAGTTGTTAAATTAAAGAGTGTGCCTCTGGCTCTTTTTTTAAAACAATTTTTCTAACAAGCCGAGGTAACTCGGTCAGTTTTGAGGGGTGTATGTTCCGGGATCTCAGAGCTTGAGTATACGGTCAGAAATATTGGTTTTCTACAGTTTTCTCTGCTTCATTTTCCTTAAACTATACCCCGAAGATCCTAGTTAATCATTAACTGCTTTGCTCTTCCCTCCACAATTACATTCCTGTGCTTTGAAAGGAAGTTGCTATTAATTAATCACACTCATGTAGACTTCCGCCACCTCCTTTCCCAAATCCAAAAGTGCATTTTACTCTGTTACTTTTACCACACCTTTGCCTGCCTACTATTCTCCATACCACGGGCAATTCAATACCCGAAAAACTAACAATTCAAACTATTATATGTTTCTAAAGAGCTTCGCTTCGGTTAAAAGTTTCAGATTACAAGGAATTATTTTTGCGGCTTATTATCTTATGCATTCTCTTTTTCTTCTTTTATTCTATTCTATTCAACTTCATGAGCTCTTGAATTGGCTCGCAAATTATAAACAATTATGTAGATAAATAATGTATTGAATGACTCACTGGGCTTTATGTACGAATTCATTCAAAGTATATTTGTAACATGCACATTAGAATCTCGGAGAGAGAAAAATGTTGTTATAAAATAATTTTTCTTTATGTTTTATTCAGTACAATTTCTTTATAAACAAAACTTTCATCCTTTATCGACTGTTTTGATGAATCGTTAGAAGGAAATTTAACCATAATAACTTATTCACTAATGCTTTCATAAATCAAATTTATGGTAACTAGCCCTCATTTAAACATAGTTTTCTGACTTTAAGTTTACAATAAATAAAAAGTCGGTCAATAAGTCAGCATATGAATTTATTACTATTTTATGAACATAAATACGACGTTTCGTCTCCCTATTAAGACTTCCGTATGCATAAAATTCAGAAATTCATGTCATTTACTTGTTGAGTCTCTCAGCCGATTCAGACATAACAGTCGCTGGAGATATTCCGCGACACCAAATTCTTCACACATAAATGCTTCAATACATTTAATAATCTTTTCGACTGAGGGAGTCAAGAAGTAAAAGACATGAATTGCTAAATATTAAGCCTGAGGAAGTCTCAAACGTCGCATTTATGTTAATTAAATAGTAATAAATTTATATGCCATCTTTTTATTTATTGTAAAGTAGCTCCAATATTGGGCAATGCTATACTGGCTAGCGTTGCTTCCTCACAACCCATGGTTCGAATCCTGGCATGGGCTTTAATGTTTGTACTGTCATGGTCGCAAAGACCGGGATTAAGACTGTTGGAGAACCGATACGCTGACCTCGTGGCACTCCGAATTTGGAATGTGTCATGCAAGATGACAGTCCGCAGTTACCCCTAAATGGGCTGTAGAGCAGCAGAAGAAGAAGCTCTAATATAGCGTCATCAGTCAAACGTTTAAACACATTAAAGGTTGTCATTTCTGAAATAATTTACTGCTTATTTTGAGGAGTATGCGTCATTATAAAATTGACATATACGCAAAGATGTTCTCCATTCCCGATTTACAACTTTTATAGAATTTTCGCGTAATTTTTATCTTCAGTGTATTTGAAAATTCTGAAGACCATATGACAATGCCTATGCTTATATATAGTAATTCGTCGATATATACTTGAGAAAGCATTTGTTAGCGATAGCTTCCGCCTAAATTTTATCGTAATTCCAACTTTTTTATATCTCGGCCTAAATTCGCTAATAAATATTACAATCAAACAAAAATATCAATGCATCTCGTACGTATATAAAAGTACAAGTTTAAGTAAAAAAATTGAATAATACATTTGAGCTATAGTTCATTCAGATTTCCTTTACTCTGAAAATAAAAGTTTTCAGTTGAGCAGTTTGCTCCGCTTCCTTCGCCTGTTGAACTGTGATAACTTCTGTATGCATCTTTAAGGGGACCAAACATATGTTATGAGTATGCTCTCATGTTTTGAAGAGTTTGAGCGGCGTCCACCATGAGTGTACTTGTGTATTTTTGTTGCTCACTCATGGGCAGCATTGTTTTGCAAAAAAGTCTTTCAACCATCAACCTCTGCGTTTCTTTCGAATTGAAGACTTCTGCGTGCTGGAAGGAATTTCACTATAACTTTCTCTGTTAATTGTTGATCTCTTTTTCCAGTTTTTATTTCAAAATTTCATTTTGAGTCAGATAGAGCTACCACCACTTTTTCTGTCGAGTTGACGATTACGCTTGTCCCTTTATAAAAGTTATTTTGATACCAATCTGTACAAACGTTATCAAATTATTTCTGTTAAGGATACTTGTATATACATAGTTATGACTAATGTGCATATGATTTGCCTTTTCACCAGCAATCACTCTCCGCTTATTCATCATGAGGATGTGGCTGGACTTCCTGCTCTTTCCTCGTCGTTCACGATTGTTCGACCGTTTTTTTTTGTGCTGGACGACTTCTAGGGATATGAGTTCCTGACACACATGTAGATCACAGAAACTTATAACGTAGCCCCGGTCTTTCCTGTTGAAAACAGACGCGAGTGCAAGTACTTAGAGGGAACTGAAGTGATAATGATGTAACCTGCAACCAGCGCTCTATCGGTTTAGAGCAGAGTAGACCGTACGGCCAACCTAAAGCCAATTAGAACAAAAGTAAATTTACTTGTTTTATCCTCTGAATGTTACTTCTTACATAATTTAGACTCCAACAATAGTGGATACAGCAGGTATGGTCGGAACTATTGAATTATGTATAAATAAACGAGAGACAAACTAGTGCTTCCCATCGTAACGTTCACTGCCCATCTTCATATTGTATAGGGTGATGGTACGCCTAAATTAGATACCCAATGAAATGAGTGTTTATCAGTAGCGAATCCAGTGGTGGTGGTGGGCCAATTTTGTAAAATTTATATTTGATTAGTATAATGATTAATTAATCCAAATTAAACATTTTAGCCTATTTATATGTTTTGAAAATATAAATATCTTATATTCAAATACAAATTTGTATTTTTCAGTAAAAGGTTGCGTGAGAGATTTCCTATGCATATGATTTATAAATTTAATGCATTACGAACCAAAATTTTGACCATGTAACGCTATTGTACTAATAAAACAAATACCTACGTATTATGACATTGCTCAGTACATTTTTAACCTTTTTTTGTATTTGTTAATTTTATTTCAATATCAGTTGCCCCATAAAATGCATTACTTTTAAAAAAATACATTGCCTTCCTTGTATAGGGGTTTTTAGCAATGGCGGGACGATGTTGAAATCTAATAAAAAGCTGTGTGAGGTATTAATGAAGTTAATTTTTAATTTGAAACGCCCATGTATGCCCTTACAAATAGAAAAAGAAATTCTTTAATACCTCACACACAGCTTGTTTCATTCCACTTCAACAATGACCCGCCTTTATTCATATTAGTGTTTATATACACATATGTCTATGGAAAATGTTTTTTGAGGGTCAATATGAGAGAATTATTCTTTGCTGAATTCTATTTTATTTTGAAATATAATGATTTAATTATGCATCAAATTCTGTATATAAATTATTCGGTAATCTGTTGAAATTTTTTATAACTATGTGAAGCCTATATTGAAGTAATTTACATATTTAGACGCTACATAGCCCATGATAGATGAAAACGCGATGTACACAGTAGTCTACGCATTTAACGGTTGCAAGAATTGTTTATACTATACCTTTTAATAGACATTAAGTGTCAAATATGATACTAATATTTGGAGTGACATCTTGAAAATTTACTTTAGAGGGTAGAAATGAATCTTCCATGTTCGAATTTCACATTTTGTTCGTAAATATGACGTCAAGAGTTTTACTTATTTATCAGAGCAGAATTATTTGTTAATATCATTCGTCGTCATATTGTGCCCCGCAATCAGTTCATGTAAGTGGAGCGACGTTTTACATTAGTGATGTGAACATTGGCCGGCCCACCTTACCATGCAGCGAGTGTGGCGGCAGCTGCTCTGACAACTAGCCAGCAATTGGCAGTAATTGTTCTCAGGGCTGAACAAGCAGCTGGAGAGATTTTAAATGCTGGGACCATTAAGTGCCGCCTCCCTCCAGCGTTGGTGCTTATATACATCAAACCTTAATTTAGACCTCATGATCGTAAGTCCATGGAATTTACTTGTCGTAGGTTGGTCTTTTTTTGTTTCTAATCATAAATTTGGGAAGACATTCAAAGCATCGTCTTCAGTGTAATTTAAAATAGTCTACATTATAACTACTTGCAAATACTCGTACTTTGTTCCATTTATTCCTCGAGTTGGGTTTAGATGAATCTAGCACGTCAACAACTTTGATGCATCAACTGAAATTATATGCTTCAACAAAATGGATCAATACGAGTGGTGCGAGTAAATTAACATTTATTGATAATTTGGAAATTTTTACCAGAGCCCAAATTGAATTCAAAGCTTTGGTGTGAGAGTTCTTGTAATAAGCATTCATTTGTTGAACATGTTCTTTTTCATTTTATCGAAACTAGTTGTATATGGAGAAGCGATCTTTTAATTTTGGAGTACTATTTTTATTGCATGTTTGCTAATATCACGACTTCAAAAATATTTTTGAACGGGCGCTAAACTTTTAAAAAATTATATGTTATTTAGTGGGCCGAGTCTGAGAATAACTTACATTTTCCCTCATGTGGTACTCTCTTTCAAAATCGTTGAAGTTGTTATTCTAAAAACGCAATTTGCTGCTTGTGTGTTCATGCTCTTTGTGGTGGGTTTTCGTTTTCTGATAGTTCCTGTTTGATAATTAAGCGTGCAATATAACATTCACGAATATATACGAAACAGGAATAATACCAGAAGATTTTAGTAAAAACATAATTACACCCTTACCAAAGAGGACTGGGGCTGATAGATGCGAACAACAAACGACGATTAGTTTAGTATTTCATTCATGCAAAATATTAACGAAAATAGTATATATGAGGATGGAACGTCAAGTAGAATGCGAGTTAGGAGATCAGTTTGGTTTTAGGAAGAATGTAAGGAGAAGAGAAGCAACAATGACTTTGTGTCTAATTTTAGAAAGCAGGATAAGAAAAAACCGGTCAACGTTCATGGCATTTGTAGATGTAGAAAAAGCGTTTGGTAATGTAAATTGGAACACACTATTAAGAAAGTGGACAGGGATAAAAAAAACGGAATATGGAAAAGGAATCATACTGCAAGGAGAAGAAATAAAAATCCTACGGTTTGCCAATGATATTGTAATATTAGGGAAGGCAGAAGAAGACTTGGAAACAATGAATGGCATGAACGTAGTCCTTGAGAAAGAGTTCAATATGAGAATAGAGGGAAAACCAAGGTAATGGAGTGTAGTATGGGAAACAGGGGAAGGGATATTTTGAAGGAAGTTCAGGAATTCATCTACTTGGGAAGCGTAATAACTAGGGATGGTAGAAGTATAGTAGACATAAAGAGTAGGATAGAACAGGCAAGGAAGGCTTTCGCGAAAAAGAGGGATTTACTTACGGGTAATAAAAGTGTGAATATTAGGAAAAACGTTGCTAAAAATGTTCGTATGGAGCGTGGCGTTATGTGGGTGCGAAACGTGGACGATAGGAGTTGGGGAAATGAAAAGAATAGAAACCTTTGAAATGTGGTGCTCTGGCGAATGCTGAAAATCAGGTGGGTGGATGGAATCACAAACGAGGAAGTTCTAAGCAAAATAGAGGAATAGTGGACAATATGTAGAACGTTGACCAAGATGAGGGATAGATTAATAGGCCACCTTTTAAGACAGGAAGGTCCTGTAAAATTAACATTAGTGGGAAGTGTGTGGGGGTAATAACATTAGGTAGGATGTGGAATGAGCATATTATGCGGAAATGAAAAGGCTTGCGCAAAATAGGTTAGAATGGAGGGTTCCATCAGGCCAATCTTGGGACTGAATACCACAAAAACATAATATTCACTGGAACGCCTCACAAATTCTTTAATATCAGAGTAGACACGACGTCAAAATTGTTCCAAAAGTAGAAAAAACATTGTCAGTTTTTTCATTCCGAATGCAAAAATTGATCAGAGAAACATTTTAGTTCTGGCTGATTTTTTTGGCTGTGGGACTCGGTATTTCGAAATATGATTAATTTGTAATGATTTTCTATTGTAATACAGTCTTCCGAAGTCCACTCGGCCAACAATGTACAAACATTCATTTTATGTTTAATTGTCTTCCTGTAACTGTAGCTAATGTAATGATATAGGAAAACGTTACATCACGCTATACTCGTACATTGTTATTCGATATTTTGTGCGAATTTTTGTCTTTCAACATGATATATTCTTAATTAACGTTGTACATATTTAAATAGTATGAAATAAATTTAATGAAAATTCTTAATGTTTACATAAAAGTGGAATACAGATAATTTTCAATAAAAAAATTGTGGTCATAATAAGGGAGAATCATGTTGCGCACACTAGGCCATAAAATTAATCAACTAAGTTGGGAGTGTTCATTAGTTCTGTTATAAAAAATGATGTAAATGTTTGTGGAGAACTGCCCACTGTGAAATGTTTGATTTTATAAATGAAGTTTAAAAAAGTGTGGTGCCGGGCTGGAACGGTAAATCGTAATATTAAATATGAATTGTTCATGAAAGAATGAATTTTTTATGAAAATTTAATCTGTAACAATTATTGATTACTAAATGTTAATAAAATTTATTCATAAAAAAATCGACGACTACGACTCAACACAACGGAGAGAAGTATTTCTCCTCTAGGGATTTAGTGAGCTTAAAAAAAGTTGGCATATAATTTGACTTACACTCAGGTAACCAGGGGGCGAGAAATTTGAGTATTTTTACATCACCGTTCTGCTTGCAGGATTTTGGTGCAGCTTGTAGATCCTCGGTCAACTGCAGTCACCGGAAACAGCTACTCGTTGTTGTTTCGAACGCCCACAATCGGCCATTTGTTGGTGAAATGAATCCATCCAAATCATTGCCGATTCATCAGCAGGGATGACTCAAATTTCAAGACTGAAAGTCCTTTAGCACTTGTAAGAAACTAGCAATGCTGCAGCAGATTCTATACTCATTAACGACTTCCGAATGTATGAATGTCTTCTTTCTCTCCACAGTTCCGTATTTTATAAACTTTGCTCCGCCTGTCTCTGTCTAGCGAGGGTTGAAGGTGTGTCCTTGCTAGCAAAGTAGAAGTAATCGGTTCTGCATATTTTAGTGACCTTGTCAATCCCAGTCCTTACGCATCGATGCAGGTCAACTGTCCACGCTGCGACCTTTTTGGACAATAGGATCCCAGAATCTTCGGTCGTGAAGAGCTTGTCTGGCAGAACCTTTTGTTTACATTTTCTCTGCACGTAAAATATTAAAACTCCGGTTATTTGTTCCGCGCAACTTTCATCATCAAACTCCGTTAGATGATTTTGATTTCCAATGTTGACAATTATATGTTTACGAGCGTCAAAAGTTTATAAAATTTTGTAAATTGTAGTAAGATAACGAAAATTATAAAAAAGGGTATGTGTTTGTGAGTGAGTGATACAATATATAAAAGAAAGACTACAAACAAAACACTTGGTA
Organism: Eucriotettix oculatus; assembly: GCA_034510155.1. Lineage (NCBI taxonomy): Eukaryota > Metazoa > Arthropoda > Insecta > Orthoptera > Tetrigidae > Eucriotettix > Eucriotettix oculatus. The sequence goes on along the minus strand of CM067376.1, from coordinate 107,159,412 downwards.
GTGAAATAATTAACGGAAGGCTTGCACAGTAAAAGAACCAGAATAGAGTAACAGACACCAAACACGCCACCAGCGACGCTAAGCAGACGTGCATTCACGTTTGTGATTAATTATCACAAATATAATTAATAGAGTTGTTCCTTTGAACATCGTGGAACATGATTTCGTTGATTAATTATTATTTATTCTCAATAATAAAATTGACTGTGAGCGGACGAGCGCGTAGGATTTATAAGCGTGAGGAACGCTGGAATTTTAAAACTTTTTTTGTATATTGTGGTGGGGATAATTACGACTTTTGGTTTTTAATTAAACATAAATTTTTACACCACATTTACCTTTAGGGTTATTTTTAATGATATTTAAATCTGGACCAGTTTAACATTATATTTTATTGCCGTATGCAAAAAAAACTATTTACAACATTTAAAATAATTTGTTACTGCATATACTATTTTTATCTATTTGAAAAACTTCCATCATTTTATTAGCTCCGACCAGCCGCATGAATTACAGGTTGACAGTGGTGGTTTAGAAAAATTACACCAATGAAACAGATAAAGCATACCGCGCTGTTAAGATTAACCCTTTGAAATTATACAAGGAAAAGAAATAGTTTCCGTACCCAGAATTTAGAACAAAAAAAAACGAAATTACCGCATCAGCGTGAGAACATTTGTGATTGGTTTGTTTGATTCCTTACTATGGCTGATAACTGCTGGGGTGCTCCGGCTCGGATGTTCGTCTGTGGTGTTGTAAGACGAAACCAGGACCCCTTTGCTGCTTCGTCGCTGAAGGCCTCTGGTCACTGGACTCGGCAGATGGTTGTCCCTTTCTCCCGTTCTCCAGACCATCACCTCAGCTCGGAACGGTTCGACCGGCCTTCTCTCGGTCTCCACAACAACTTTGTTCTTCTCTCTCGTTTTCTACACCAACTGTCTTCCTCCCCACCTTTTCCGTCCACGAAAAGTTGCAACCAAAATTTGATTACAGAACAACAACATAACTACATACTTCAAAATTGTAAGCAAAATTATTCATTAAAAAAATTGGGGGACGAAGCGTCTTATTTTTAAATAAAATTCTTCTCCTTCTGAATTTTGGCCGTTCATTGTATTTTATTTATAGAATACTGGAAATTTGAATAATTGATTTTAATACAATATTATTTAAGTGTATTTTATAATTTTTTGTATAATATACTGAAGAAAGTAGCTCCAAACTTAAGGATGAAACGTCGTAAGCGTTAAATAAAACATTTGTTGTTGGTCTTCTACATACCCCTTTTAAATTCCCTTCCTATGTTATTAAAGGGGAGTTGCTCTTTCAGGATCACACTCATGTAGCCTGTTAACCGAAAAAATAATTAGTCTTTTCTTAATTTTTAAAATTATTTTCATTATTTATTAAAATAAACATTATATTTAGAATAATTACGTTAATAACAACAATATGAATAAAATATAAAAAGCGATTATTGAAAAATTACAAAATATATTGTAAACATTGGAATTCAATTCATGAAGATTTATTTAGATTAGTGATTTAATTTAAGAACATCTCTTTTGCCTGCGTTCTGAGCACTTCACAATAAATGTATATGGATTTCTAGAGAATATTGTTTTACGAACACGTGTGAGTGTATGTTTGCATTTCTTGAAAAGTGTTTTTCGTTAGTACAAAAAAAATTAATTTAATTTTAGGAATAAGACACTCTTGATGGCAATATTGAACGCAGGTCTGTGCTGTAGTTATCACAGTATAACCCAAGTCTTGTAAATGCGCCTCTTAAATGTTTTTTCTTTGATTTTTTCAATACTACGTAAAATACACGAATAATATTTCGGTTTTGAAAATACAAATTACTATAAAATAAGATTTATAATTGGTAAATCGTTTGAAATTATTTTGATTTCGCTGATTACGTTGCTTTTCGGCTCAGTCTCTACGTTTTACGGGATTCCTCGGCACCGGAAAAAGCAAGATACAACGTGAAAAATACTAAATATGCAATAAAGTAAACAATTTAATTAATATACCCACGACGTTTCGTCCATATTTGTGGACTTTCCCGATGCAAAATTGTCGTCTCTTAGATACATGTAACCCTTTTAAAATTTACCTGAATAAGAATAAAAAAAATAATTGTATTGTTTAGTTAATATTACTTAACTGTCAGATTATTTATTTATTGAACGGAAAATAGTTCTTACTAAGTTACTATTAATTTCATTATTATTTTATTACTTTGGTGTAGTATGTATTCTAACGCTCATTTTATTTTCGTATTGCTTAATTGTAGATATAAATAATAACCACAGTCGGACATTACGTTTCTTCCACAATTTTTTAGACCTCTTCAAATGAGTTAAATACAACTAATGTGGAAGATTCGTCGTAAACTCGTAATATAATTATTTAACTATATTATTGTCTGCGTGTTACCATTATTTATAACTCAATAATATTATGAAGCCAAATTAACCATAACTTATTATTTTATTAAAACAACGACATTAACGAGATTGTGCATGTGACAAAAGTCCAAGGAAATTTAATCAAATTAGTTGGGCTCAGGAAAATAAAATGAAAATGAATGGAAAGACAAGTAGCTCAATCTCTTTTACATCATTCGTTAACAAATGAGACGGAATATAGATTAGGCGGGGAAATTGATTTCATGGGCGACTGGAAATATCTGGAATATATTTAGATAATAGACTTGGAAAACAGAAAGCGTGAAATTCCTTACATTTCATAATGAGGAATTTAAAAAGGAAAGTTGAAAATCAAAGGAGCTGGCATATTTGACTTCAGTTAGACCAGTTTTTGAATGCGGTGTTGATTTTTGGAATCTCTATTGAAAAAAAATCAAATAGAATTATTTGAAAAAGTACAGGAAACGGCTACTAATTTCCTGCGAATAAGGCCTGGTCGTAGAAACGGAAATTTATTGCTATTAGAATGTGAAATATTATCACAAAGGACGGAGAAAGCGGCAAAAACCATGGATTGGAATTAGCTGTAAAATGCAAAGCTATGACTAGATAAAAACATCAATCCAAGGTAAATTTTAGAAAACAGCATGCAGATGTTGGTAATTTTCATTCCTAAATAGGACCATCAACGACTGGAATAATTTATTTGTTGGAGTGTTTGGGGAAAATCGTCTGTTGGGAAATAAATTTTGGTTAAATTAAGGAGAACATGTGAAGTTGCTTTACTCGACTATACAAATTAGTATTATGCATAGACCAAATTAAATGTTTAATCCAAAAGTGAAGTGTTAATATAATTCTTACAGTGATATAAACATTTCAGAGGCCAGTTGTTTATTTATATTAGGGGTAATATGTATATAGGAATTTTTAATTATGTGTCTGCTACCGAGCTTACATCCAATTGTATGTTATCAAGTAAACGCAATATTGGAATGGGAAACAGACATGAATTTGAGGTGAGAGGTGAGAAAGTGGAGTTGAAATTGTTGAGGTCTGTATGAATCTGATATTGCTGATGTTGCTACCGCCAAGCAGACTGTAGGTATCTACCTTCAACAAGATGCCATCGCGAATCCCGATCCCAGCATGTCGTACGAGGACTCCGTTACATTATATCAACAGCCTTATTGGATCTTACGAAAGTTCAGTCATGGCATAGAGTGAACGAACGACTCCCATGTGTTGCCTTGGTCGGTTGCAATTAGTATCTGCCAGATAGTGATAGTTGTGCATTTATTTGTACGTGCACATCTCCACTGTCAAACCTGTAAGTTTCACCTAGTCATGTTTTTGTCATCAAATATTCTTTAATTCCCATTCATATTCCTTCACTCTCACTAGAGCTTTTCACGACCCTATTTTTCTTACTTTCACTTTGAGTCCTCCGACCACACTCGTCCACTCAGTTTCTCGATCCGCTGTGTATCAAGAAACATGTATTGCCTCAAAAGAGGAAATAAGAAACGCCAGAAAAAACATACACAAACTCACGTACAACGTCTATTAAGATTATGACAATCTCTTGGTCCAAATAAAGTAATAAAATTTAGCAACGTAATTTTCAACAACACGACACTGTACATGTAAAATGGCATTAAAAAAACTAACATCTATTATTAAATATAATTTAGATGTAAGCTTAAAACAATTCTGATATGTTGTTTATCATCGATATGACATCGACATCGATTCACGTCGGCCCCGAGAAGAAGAAAACAGAACGGATGTATAATGCAACGAGAATATAAGTTTCTACACATTTTCTCGATTATCATCAAACTATTAGTATAACACAAATATTTACTTGGCCCTTAAATTATATAAAAAGCTACTTTAATTAACAATTATTTACAATGTGTGGTGAATTGATTGTGGTACCAAAATAACGAATGCTCTTTTCAAAAATGGGAAGACGATGGCTTTCTATTCACACTAGGTCACGATGGCTCGTGTCGTGCACATGATTTGTATCGTTTATTTATGTATCAATGTTGCGTCAAACGAATTTTAATAACTCAACCATGTAGGTACCGTACAGGTATAAAGACGAGGGCTGTATTTAAAGTGAGTGCCTATGTTTATTTAAAAAATAATATGGCATTTTTTCATATATGTTATTATCAATCATTGCCTTACACCTCAAATCGACACCGCCGTTATTCAGGCACTTATAACGGGAAACCAATTTTTGTATGCATTCGTCAAAGAAACATGCCACCTGTGATTACGTCTGTCAGTCGCACCGCGGCTCATCGTGCTCAATTTCACGATCTTCGTTAAACCGTCTAATCACTTCGTCACCATTCCATCACTCATTGTTACTACTCAGGTATATCTCACACAATTTCCGATGAATGTTTGCATTCAAGAAACGAATCACTGATCTGAATTCCCATTCGGTGGTTGTTCAAATGTTTAGAACATTTCTAAATGCCCTAACAAAAGTAAAACACAAATTGACGATGCTTTATAGCAGCGTTTGCCTTCCTAATGCTTGATCTAAATGGCAACTACATAAAAAACAGCCCTCGTAGTTAGTTTCGAAACATATGTTTATAAAAGTTGCGTTTCCAAAAAAAATATTATTTGATTAGTATAATAATAAACCCAACTCTAAATTATTCGTCTATTTTATTTTATATCATAATTTTTATTTCGGTTTTATTAAATAATCATGGTTTTGAATAACGATTTATCTAACAATGTTATATATTGTGAAAAATATAAAACCACGCAATCCATTACATGGAAACTGCAGTGTTACCCAGTGTTTCGGTCATTTCACGACTCTCTTCGCTCTCAATTGATTGCCATGTTCCGCCTTAGCAACAGGACAATCGTCGACCTGGCAGTCGTTATTTCTGCAAATGGTTTAAGCTCGGGCATCATCCATTTCCGACAATTCAACATCTGGCTGTTCAACGTCATATGCAATTTTATTATTGTCGGACTTGATTTCGTTGTATCTATTGCCGAATATCGTGGTCGAACTTGATCAATGTGAACACTTTTCGAACGTTCCTCTTTTGAAACCCTTATTGTTCTAGTCCCATCAACACTCTCGACAACTGACGGAATCCAACTCATTTTACCACCAGCATATCTACTTGTAAGGAGTGTAACCAGTGGTTGTATGTGGCATAGCCAACAATCTTGCTGAAAGCCTTTAAGTGACTCTGACTTATTTTCCATACGTAATTTCTTATACAAATGTTTAAAACTTCTCACGGCACGTTCCACAGTACTATTTAATGATAAGTTTGTATCAGTGTATGTCTGATTTTATTGCGCTGAAGAAAATGTTCAAAATTCAGTTGTAAGAAATTGTGGTCAGACACAATTCATCAATAGTCGCACTTATAGTAGTTTTTCCCGACATTTTGACATCAATCCACCTTGAATGCGAATCATATTCTATTAAAAATTACTCGGATCAATTTGTGCATAGTGTATTTGAATTATCTCCTATGGTCCACTTAGGAACTGGGACTAATGGAGGATCTGTTTGAGTTAGCTGACAAATCTCACACCTACGCACAATATATTCAGTGTCAGTGTCAATAGGTGGCCACCAAACGTTATTACCAGCAATCGATTTCATCCTGCGAATCTCGGGTCGTGTTCCACATTGAGACGGTTTCTGGTCTTTAATTTTACTGTTACTTTAGTTGAAAAACCACTACTACATCTATAAGTGGTAGAAAATGGTTTAACATTCGTAGATCTCTTTCAGTTATAAAAGGAAAAATCGATACCTACTTTGTATGAAGGTCTAATTTGAAATTTTGCTTTGAACTTGCTATCCTCGCGTAGTCCGAGAAATTCTACTTTGGCTGACACTTCTTTGCAAATTTCATCATCAGTAGAAAATGGTCTTAATATCCAAGATTTGGTCTGGTGAGCGCAAGCCACGTTGCCCTGATTATAAAAATGATGTATTACCAACTTTGTCCCCCCCTCTCTCGTAGAATAATTGTTAACTCACAAGGCACTAGACGTTTAGAGTTTAAATTTAGACTTGAAAATATGCATTGTGTTATTTACGAACTAAGGAAGTTATGTAGAAGTTAGCTCATGTTGAGGAAGGCTTATTAACTTTATCATGCAATTAGTAACAGGAAGTCTACTACAGGAGGACAGCTATACCGAGTAAAACCTTTTCCTAGAGTTACTTGGAAACTGAATATATATATATATATATATATATATATATATATATGTTCGGTTGTTGATAAATATACTACGATTACAAAAAAAATTTACTTCAGTTTCGGAGCATTCAAAATTCACAGAGTACTGGTAGATTGAATATTAAATCTTGCGCTACATAGCTTCATGAACCAACGTCTGAAAGGCACTTCTACAGGGAAGTGGTTCTTTTATAGTGTAGTGTAAACACAATTACTAAACTATTAAGGGGTCATTTTATTTTATTTTAAATTAAACAAAAATGTGTTAAATTTTATGAGCGGCGGTACTCGATGGTTCGTTCGTTTCCCCTTCGTGTAACAACCGGAAGTAGCATTTTAAGGGATTAAGAAGCCGCTGCTTCAGGTTGAAGTTGCGATCTTTACATTTGTTCACGTCTGAGACTTTTCCACAGAAAATTCATTAACCTCTAGTGCATGACTTTTCGCGTCTTTCGGGCAGACGTGTGAACCCCGGATTTGCGAACTTGAAAATGTAAGACGAAGTTCTATTGGATAAGCCGTGGATCATTCGCCGGGAGAGGAAAGTTGAGAGTTTTCGGAGTGGTGTGGAGATTGAGGAATCGGTAGTTGTCGTGGAAATGGAGGGATGAGTAGTTAGTTCTTGAGGAGTCGTGTGGAAGTGTGGGAGTTATCTGCGGAGAGATGGAGACGTTGTGGAAGTTATTAGCGGAGAAATGAAGAGTAGAGTCGTTAAAGAGTTGTAGAGAAGTTGTTGAGCGGTTAGTTGAGTTAGTTGGAGGAATGATCTAGAAGGATGATTTGTTGGGAAGTTAGGAGGAGGAGTTCTACAAGCGGTAGCAGCCAAGTCCAATACCAGAATCTGACTCAAGGGTTCCAAACGTACCTACGACGTTGGTAAAGTACATATGAACCATAAATCCATCAATACCGTCTACAGAAAGCCACAGGAGCGATTTCCACTATCAATTAGTGTTCAGAACGTAAGGACCAGGTATTTGAGCCCACCATCTCCTGAGAACAGGAATCAATTGCTTTTATTATTCAAATTTAATTATTCATCCATTTTCCAAATTGTATAATTTTATTAAAAAAACGATAAGGAATATGTCTTTTTATTTATTTTATTTGTTGTTTTCTTTTGTTAAATATATAATAAAATTTTATGAAACATTCTTATATTAATTACCCTGCATTTAATTTAACGTAGAATCAAAATTCTCAATTAAAACAGTACACTAGCCATTTGATGGAAAATTATCTGCCGGTAGTACAGACTGTCAGTGTTCTGTGATGTTGAGAACTTTTACGGTAACATCTAGAGATCAAAGTGTTTCTTATGTGAGTTCTTTTAGCCTATCCTGATTAATTAAGCAAAAATTTGACTTTGTTTTATTGGAGGCTAGTATAACTTTTAAACTTACTGACATAGTTTTGAGAAACTCATATCGTAATTTTATTTACCTATAGATGTATATGTTGTTGCGGTTGTGGTATTCAGTCCTAAGACTGGTCTGATGCAACCCTCCACGCTAACCCATCTTGCGCAAGCCTTTTCATTTCCTCATAACTAGAACAACTCACACTCTCCATAATATGCTTAGCGTATTGCATCCTTCGCCCCCTATTCTGTTCTTACAACTCTAACCTTAAAATTTTGTCCCCCAATTCTTCATCATCCACCTTCTATTCTTATATTACTGACTGATCTAAATTTCCACCATGATACAGCTCTTCTAGATATTCCTTTCACACTTCTGCTTTTTCTTCTTTATCCATAATATGCTTCCTATCCGCTCTCCTGATGTTCTTGCTAATATTTTTCTTCTCGCCGAATGTTTCTTTGATTTTCCTATAAGCTGCGTCCATTTTCCCTTTCATCATGAAATCTTCAACCGCGTTGCATTCTCTTGTAGCCAAGCCTCTTTGGCTGATTTGCACTTCCTATCTATCTCATTCTTCAAGCGTCTGTACTGCTCTTTACCATTTTCATAAAGAACATAAAATTAATCGAATCATAATTGACTTTTGCCAAAGCCTCTGATGTACTTCTCCCGTTAATACGTACTGTTGGATAAATTAAATAAAATGTAATATAGCGGAAGATCACTAATATTTAAAAGAGATTTACCGTATTGTCTAAAATACATCAGCCATTTCTCAGACAAATGTATTAGCCACTGGAAAGACATTAACAAAACGAGTGAAATATAATTAATTGTATAACAAAAATATCTCGTGTAAGAATCTAGTTATGGTAAGTGAAATCTAAATTAAAGGCAATGAAATCAATCCATTCTTGTTTACATTAGGACATTTTTATAAATGAATCGGAATATTGTTTATATGTAGAAGTAATTGTGCGCACTACCAAGGACTGATACAATGGTATTTGAAGGAGATAACCTGTGGCGGCTGGTTCACATGCGATCCTGTGCATAAATTAGCGAAGAAATTGTTTCCTTAATTTTAAGAATCTTACATCCCGATATACATCAATCCGTTGAAATTTTATATAGCGTACAAGCTGTCACCGTCATCAAGATAAATCAATATACAGTTATAAGGAAAAGTAATAGTTCTGGTGACAGAGTTCGTCAAATTTGAATCGTACATAAACGTGTGTATAAAGTATAGAATAATATATGCCCCTTATAACTTTTAATGATTAAGCATAACGTTGAATATATTCCCCGCTTCTCGATTTTATCTTCTCCGGAATGTGCTGTCACCCTTACATAGGGAGGTCATCGGGTCGTGCCCATTATTTATCTTTGAAAGGGGAACTGTTGATCAATAATAATGCAGAGATTATTGAGGAGGAGTCGTGACTCTTCCGTAATCCCAATGGTGTAGTGGTTAAATAAAATACAGTAAATGGGGAAAAGTCAGAAGAATTTTAATTGAAAATATGACGTTTCTTCCCAACTTTCGGGATCTCTTTAGCTCTTTGTATTTTGTTTGTCAGATTAATATCATTATTTTATTTATAATTCTTCGATGTTTGGCCTAATGTATCATCTAATGTTTGGTCACATTAATTGGTACAGAGAGAATCAGCAGTAATTTTGGGTGGGAAGAGAAGATGCGAGAACTGATCCTAAAGTTGTGAATCTTTGTTACGAAAGTATGTTAAACGTACGGTTAAACAGGTTGCAAGGGGCGTTGCTTCCTCCTATGGCGTCCATCTACATCTTTATTCTTCGCGGATAGGCTAGTTGTCAGGCGGATTGCGTTTCTGAAGGAGCGTTCATTTTTTGTGTCGAGAAGTATATATTGTAATTAATACAATATGGATAAAATATAATAATAATATCAGAAGTTCCGCAGGATTTTATTACACTAAAAATCAAAAGATGTTATCTTTTGCTTCATATTTTTATTATTTAAAAAACACGTCATAAACAAAACAACAAAAGTTTTCAACCATTCATTCATATTAATTTGTCTTCCAAAACTTCTATCACAATAACTAAACCATTGTAGACGAGCAACGTGGTTTCAAATTGTGGTAAAATATTTTGGCCGCCAGATCCATATGTCCGAATGGTCGGAAGCTTCTGCTGTTTTGGGTATTCCTTGTGTTTTTGAAATAAAGAAATTGAAAAAGAGGAGGACTGCATTTTGTAAATTAGTGTGGGCGCGAGGTCCATGTATTTATTTATATACACTTAGTAGTTAATTATTGTCAAGACAGTTTCATAAAATATTATCAATGATTACAGTGACTTCTAATGTGTCGTGTACCACGGAATTAATGTATTTCTTTAAGTCCAAACAGATGCACAGTGTAGTTGGTTTATATTTAAATTATTAATGGCTTGCTCAATAATCTTTTAATCGTCTTGAAGGAGAATTATTTGGTTCCTTAGCATTGCCTTCTTAAATTGTAGAACCTAAGTAAGGTGCCCCTATCTGAATGGAAATTTTGCTTGTAGTAAATTCTGTGATATGTTGATGTTGGTTCAAGATGCTCGATCGTGATGTCTAGGAAAGTGGGCATTTCCTTTTGGGCCGGTCAGCTACATTCCCACGGTGCGTTACCGCGATTGGAGTGTACCGTTACGCGGACCCAGGGCCCACGCAGACTCCTCCTACGTCATCTCTAACCTATACACAGTACTCCTCCTTCTATTTCTAGATTCCTTTGCAACAATCTGCGCGGGTGCACTGCAAAAGTAATGAACAAATATTAATAACACCTCTAATAAACAAAAGAAATAGCCGTACTTCTGAGGTTTTTTCGGGATTTGCATTGTCCATGTTCTGGAGAAGAATAAATTAAATATATAGAGTGATTGAAAACGTTTAGAACTGTTAACGAATTCTGTGCTTAACATTAATGTCCTAGTTCGAGTCAGAAACCAAAAACTTCATAGGATTAGTAACATTAAGATTTTGAGTTACTGAATTCATTAAACGTCAGATTTTTATTTCAGTAGACCATTTTTTTTTCATTATGCGACGTGAAAGAGAAATAAGTGTTTTTGTGTCTTAAACAGAACATACATGAAAGAAGGATTTCTTTATCGCTGACAGCCGAACTCTCCTTCGTTACGTGCTGCAGTCAGGTTGTCCCAAATTATCAGAATTATACAGTGCAATTTTCACTTCGTTGAAAATATTAAGATAAAAATTCGTAATTCCCACACACATGTTATATACAAAATTAACTGTTTAAATCAGTGATGCGAACCTTTTGAGCTTAGCTGTTAAAATTTGGAAAAACTCTAACTTAAATCTCATACTGTGTCACATAAAAATATTCATAAACTTTTATATTAACTACTATACTAAAAAAATTATATATTTGATAATTACTTTATATATTTAAATGCCATTTAACAAAGAAAAATATGTATAAAATGTACGAAAACAGTAAAACAATGTACAGTTAGGAGAAAATGATAATAAAATTTTAAATAAAAACTAGAAATTACTGAAGTTTCCCCTTTAATTCTTGGATTGCATGTTTATATTTATTTTAAGTAACTAAAAGTGAGAAAAAAATTTATATCAGTGTAAACTACTTTCGAGTGAATAGATATTTATAATGTAAAGTTGTCTTTTTTTTTGGATAACAGGCTACATGAGGATGATCCTGAAACAGGCAACTCCCCTTTAATAGCATAGGAAGGGAATTGAAAAGGGGGGATGCGGAAGTTGTTTTTTTTTGTTAACAGGCTGTGAGTTGTTCATTTCTGACTGCGAGATTGTTTGGAATTTATCTGAGTTGTGTCTTTATGGCTGTGAGATTTTATGGAATCGGTGTAGTTAGAACTCAATCATCGAACTTTACAATGCTATATGCAAGGAATTTGTAGATTTAGAAAAAAGCGTTTGATAACGTTAACTGGAACACACACCTTAAGGATTTTGAAGAACACTGGAATAAAATATAGTGAAAGGAGGCTAATACATAATCCCTACAGGAGACAGAATAGAAGGCCAAGAAAAGGAAGCGGTAATCAAGAAAGGAGTAAGACAAGGATGCTAGCACTCAAAATTTCAAGTTCGTAGTTGCACTCATTTTCAATATTAAAATGATTACGTTTGACATTTTCAAGTTTCGGCCTCAAGTTGACAAACACGTGAGTCCAAATTCTATGTTATAAATCTTCAAGTTGTATCTCTAAGTCGTCAATTTGCGTGCACTGGAAATGCGTGTCATTTTTTCCGTTTGTCAATTCAGCTGCTTTGATTGTGTGAAGGACACGTCTAAATTTCATCGGAGTTTCCTTTAATATCTTAAATTCGTAAGTAATGTTTCATAAACTATCTTATAATTGTATTATATATATATATATATATCACATTACATTTTTTTGTATTGTTAGATTTAAAATTCCAAAGTAAAGGAAGTGATATGTATTTAAAGTTTATTTTTTAAATTTATTTTGACAAATATGGAGTCAGATATTGCAACTATTAAAAGTTTTATTTGTGTAGCTGCAAATCGTACAAGAATTATAAGCTCTCAGAGTTTTGTCATAAAATTATGGCCGGACAATGAAGTTCTGATGACGCTGTGTATGTCAGAAGAGGTATATTTTAATGTTACAAGCTAAATGGAAAAGCAGAACATCATTTCTACATAGACAATAAAACGTCTTTTACAAGGTAAATAACGTCATGTGGTGCATTGTTGAAATTAATTTGTTTTCGTGGATTTCTTTTCTGAATTCAGTTTTCAAAAATTAATTTTGTGTCGTTGTATATATGGAGGAAAACAATTTCCCGTATTTTATTAATTTTGTATATAGATGTATATTAGGAAGCGGGCTGGGTTGCTTGCAATGCAGACGGCAGGCCATTAACAATCGCGTTTGATTAAAATTAAATTAATGTCCAATTGACTATATCGATAGCCAGGAAAGAGGAACAAATCTGTACCACTTCAGTAATGACAGGTCAGTCCTTGGGACAAAGGCCTGAGTTAGAGACTCACAAACATCCCGTTGTGACAATAAAGGCCAGGCCATCCCCGGAAGAATAAAAGGGACGGATCTCGACCTGCTCCTCAGGCCATCCTTGGGAGAAAGTTCACAACTCCGCTAGGCAGAAAAAGGCGGGGATAAATTTAGATAAGAGGATGAAAAGCAGTTTTTAAGGGTGATTAGAATGGACTAGAGAGGACATTGCGTTATTATGAGGAGTAGTGGACACAGCGACATTTTCTTCCAACATTATTATGAGTAGTGGACGTCAACTAGAAAAGTAAACTCTGCTTCAATAGCAGATGGCACGAGCATCGACTCAGAGAAGCACCGAGACAATCTGACCGATGAAGAGATGCAGAATCATCACCAGATCCTGGTCTACAAGTCAGTGATGTACACGATTGTTTCTCGTCCCCTGGCTTTTTTGAGTAATTTAAAATTTTCGATGCCAAGTTTTGTTTAAACCCACCCATGCCCATTATAGATACTCTTGCAATCCGGTGAGCTTAGTAAGCAGTTTAAATGATGTATTAATTAAATTTTTCCTTTATTTATAATTCAAATTGATTAAAATTTAATTTAATAAAATTGTTCATATATATATATAACTGCAATTTCTTCTTTAATAAATAATCACCTTGTCACCACAAGCAAGATTTAAAAATTCTTATCACTCACCCAATGCACTATGACTCTCGTGTACCGTTGTTCTGTGGTCCCTGAACTGCGTTACCCTGCTGTTTGTTCATATCTCCTATAACAAAAAGTCCTCGTTTTCTTTCAGAATATATGCATCTATAACTTTAAGATTGGACGCCAATAATTTCTCATTGCTGCGATAACTAATAACTTATATTTCGACTTTCAACATCCCGCCAATATGACTTCAAAATTCTGAAGTTTTAGCTTCTCCTCTCTGTGATTGCTTGTAACTGCCCGCTCAATCTCCTAACTGCCTATTTCAAACTCTTTCCTCTTCTTAATATCTGATAAAACTGACTTTTCTCCTGCTTCCTTCATGTCTTGCAATGTTTTCCGAAAAGGAATATATATATATATATATATATATATATATATATATATATATATTGATTTGTTACAACTAACAGAGCTGTGTTTCATTTTACTTTAAATTACAGTGTCTTACAGAAAAGTAACTAATTGTAACAAACGAATCTGCCTAATTGTCGTAGGAAGTTTAAAATTTGAAAAAAAGTAATGGTTAAGTTAAGGAATTTAGTCAAGAGACGTTACGTTTTAAACCTTTAATCTCTTTGCGCTGCTTTTTTCTTAGGAATTCTTAGAGGTGTATTTTATTGTATCGCAAAAAATGCGGAACATAAAAGCGCATTTTAAGGTTCAAACTAAATCTGTATGGGTATTTTCATTTATTTTTATAGGTATTGTCAAAGTTTTATGAAGTTGTTCGAAAACCTTTTCTTTCGTAAAGCCCGAATTAAAAAAGCTGTTGATAATTGCGACAGTAGATGAATTCAGTTTTAGGCAACGTATATAATATAATTAGATCTCGGTACAAAGTGGAGGTCCCAAGAAGCTTATTCAAGTTAACGAAACTATGAGTCACTGCCCACTCATGAGAGCAATTATACCAGAAGCTCGTCACGGCGAGTGTGTGTTTCACTCGCATCTTACGCGGCACGTTAATCATATACAATCGGCCCAGGAAATTACATTATTCACACTGAATAATTGTGCTATAAACGTGTCTTGCTATACACGTGTTGTAAATAACAGACGTCTGGGATCCAAGATTATGTCTTCGTTCTGCCTTATGAATAAGCATTGCAAACGTGAGATCAATTTCGCGCGCCTGTATGTTTTGTCGGGAATGTTGGAAATCATGATAAAACTTTCTCCAGCTTTGCTACTATCATTCTTTCCCCTCTTCATGTAAATTCTTACTTTACATTCTTCATAATAAACTTACTTCTCCAAATCATACAAGGGAACAAATATTAAAATCGGATCTGAAAGAATCCACCACCGTCCAAAATTCAAATTAACCCATTCTAATTTAGTTTCCTGAATTGAATTAAACTCAACTCTTATTTTTTGCTCCATCCTCTTGTAAAGACAGAGCGCATGTTTGGTTTCTAGTATTAAAGTGTGAAATATTCGACTCAAATGATATGATGAGCTGTATGTAAATTGGTCCAGCGCCTAGGGGGGAGATTAGGCGTGTTGGTAAGGGAAGAATTTAAAAATAATATGAAAACGACCGACATTAAAGTCGAATAAATATTTTATGGATCTCTGAGATTAATGGTGTATTTCTCGATGTAGTATTACTCTCTTTTTAATTCCAAAAGTCATGGAAGAGCAGACAGCTGATGAAAATAACGTGAAAATTGATCAGTATGGGAGTCGCAGTCCTCCTCAACCTAGTCATGGGTGGGTGTGGGTATGGGGACACTTATAATATGATCAAAATGACCGATTTTCGTGGCGAATATATAATGGTTAAGATTCATTGATCTCGATAGTGACATTCAGAAATCGTCTAATGTGGTTAGAAGAATAGAATTCGTGTCTCATTTGGATAATACTTATGGACGTAACGGAACATCACATTTAGTCTGAGAATAAGGAAAATGAATAATAATAAAACTAGTGTTGGAAAATCACGAATTCGCGAGCTCATCTGGCAAAACCAAATAAAAACACACTGAACTGAGTGTATCCTAACCGTAAATATATTTATCTGTATTTGCAAAATTATAGTATGTTATATTATGCTTATGCATAAGAAATAATAACTCATTAAAAATCTATTTTTTTTTTAATTTTATGTTTAAAGAAATGTATTGGAATAATCCTGTTATTGCTGATTTTTTATACATACCGGACACTCCGGTTCGTGCTGATTTCAATAACTATTATAACAGAGAAATGTGAACTTTTGGTGGAACAGTAAAGTGTATAAATAAAGTAATTATATTATGTGACTTAATATTATAAATAAAACACAAAGCTTGGCCAAAAGTCAAAAATGAAATGATTTAATTAAAATACATTTCGGCCCCAACTTTAGGGACTTCCTCACTTCTTTCATTAAATTTTTACAAAATTTCCTGTTGTTCCTGCAACGTCCGGGCCGAAGTTTTGAGTGTAGAGTATACATACCGGTACGCTTAAAGTAAGAAAATAATTAATGTGGACGTAACGTTACTGGAAGAGTAGGGACTTTAGTAACGGCAAATCAGATTCCATCGCAGATTGTCGCATTAAATCTATTTGCATATAGAAAATAGAGGAACGAAAAATGAAATAAATGAAAATACCGTGGGATAAATTTTCGTATTGAAGGAACCTTGTTCAGGAATACTTAAAATAGTTCTTGTAAGGATTTCTTTAGTGAATCGTTGAACTATAGTTGAACAGAATAAGGTCATATTGCAAAAATAAATACTGGCAAAAGAAGATAGTTCTTGTTACGAATGTAAACGTTAATTATATTTTACAAAATGTGCTGTGTAATTAAAAGAGTGAGTCGTTTTATATATTAAGCGACAAAGGAAAGGAAAATAAAATAAAATATTTAAAGTTCTGGTTTACAATGAATTGATAAACGAGTTGAACAAGTAGTATTGCGTCAAGAGATTTGCATATTCCAGAGTGAAACAGAGCAGGAACTTTGAAGACCAACGGCTGAATCATTGTATGTACTTGCTCAGCGTTGTCACCAATGGTGACTTACTAATATCTTAGTCTTTCCTCTTTCTTGACGTTTGTCCTATGCTCTATTGTGCTCAAAGTTTTTTTGGTACATCTTTATACCACAAAAACGGATTACAAGAGTCTGTTCTTCAATGTTGAAAACAGACTGACGCAGCCACGTTTACTTATCAACAGCGCATACGGACCTGAAATGATAACATTGTAACCTGTCACAAGCGGAGATAAAAATGCTGTCTATCGGTTTATAAGGCCAGAAAGCAGCGCAACCAGCCTGAAGTCATGTTGTTGGAATGCAAAATTATTAAGAAAGCTAGATTTCGGTCCATCTAAGTTTTGAACTGAAAAAATTTTAGAACTCTTAACTGGTGCCTGACAATTTGTTTCAAGATAAAAATATTAAGCGCGACTTACCAGCACAATCAGTACGCCGGAAGAAGGTTTATTCTAAAGAAATTTAAGTTATAATTTCTGGTGTCGTGACAATTAGCATCCATGTGATCGCTGAATGATATGGACTTGGAATATGAATGGACCTACAGAATAGTATGACGAAGGCCAGATGAGTATCGCGTTTGTTGACGTCAAGGAAGGCCATTTCAAAGTAACGTTTGGAAAAGTTGCAGGTAATCCGATTCACTTCCGGTGTCAATTTCTGACAGAACTAAACGTGGAATCAGTCTTACTTCCCGGATATAAATAAGCAGCCGTTGAAACAATGATTGCATGAGCACTGTGGTTCTGCTCCTTTGAGCAAGTAAAGAGTAACCGCCTTAAACTAGTGGACTTGTTTAGATCATACTTCGATTTATTGTTTTTGACATTTTATTTAAAATAATGTATGTCAATTTTACACACCATTACAAGAAAAATTATACAAAACGATTACAATTTACTGAAATTGACGCAACACGTCAACTGTGTTTGTATTTGATATATTACTGAAAAAACTTTTTTAACTACCAACATTCTGTATTTTATTAATCTTCTATTGTTGTTTGTATTCTAAACGTAATTTTAGAACAAATTTAATTACATTATTTTACGGCCGCACTCCTTAGTTGATAATACTACACTTTGAAACAGAATAACGACCTATTAGTGCTGAAGCGGATCTTGAAATATACTCTTTAGTATTTGATATTAATTTGTGACTAAGTAACGTATTAAATTAATTTTTATTTAGTCCAATTGCAAAATATTCAAATGTTTATTTAATTCATTAACAATTCATGAGCCATAGTTCTGAAAATTTCAAAATCACAGCGCTCGTCATCTCTGTCAGTAATTCTCACTTTTTAAAAATTGTTTCTCTCTTAACATATTTTCATTTTATTTCTTAACTTTAAATTTTAAAATGTTAATTACGTCTACTACCCTTGCACGTGGTCTTCTAACTTGGCAGTTCAAGTTATAATTCCAAACTTCATACAGCATTATGTAGCGTCAGTTCCATTACTCTACAAATAAATCAAATATTTTGACGAGGTTTTCTTCGTATGTATATTATTCGAGGATCTTCAATTTCATTTCGTCTTCAGCCTCATTGGAAGAAAAATGAAAATAGACAATCTAATAATTAATGAATGGGCAATTTCGGAGTGAAAGATAATAAAAATTCTCGTAAAATGTTTAAATAAAAATTCATTTTAAAATTTACGTTAATACAGTAGTATAAGTTTCGTAAAATGTAGAATATCTGTATTTACAATTTTTTTCTTTTATTATATATAAAGAAGATTTTCTTGATTGTTTTCTGATTTTTTGTGGGGCTTTCTCACGAGTCGGGTCTACACGATTTGGCCAAGGACACGATAAATCAGTGGTCTTGGGACTAAGTAATGTCACCAAATCCTAAATTGAAACAAAAAATTGAAGACTAAATTCGTAGCATCCTACCTGAGATGTTGCAGCGATCAATGGGGAACCTGAACAACAAACTAGACAAGGACGCCATCCGCAGGGAATAATTTTCAGAAATTGAGAATTTCGATTGCTGTTTCTTAAAAGGCAAGGCGTAGTGGTTCGATTACTGACACTAATTCTTTTTGTTGCATGTATTCTATTTTTATTTGTTTGCCAAAAGTTCCCGTTTTTCTGCGTTACCCTGTATATATACATATATATTAAATTTGGTAAAATAAAAAGTCAAGTACAATTAATCGTGGATGATCGACACAAGTCCATTAGTGAAGTAACATACTGGCGGGTACTCGCTACCTGCTCAGTGCGATTTTGCCCTCATTTGAAACTGTCTACAAGGGGGACACAACCAAATACACGTGCTGGACTTTATTTATTAGAGTGTATTTGATGTGGGCTTTGAACTTTGTCTTTACCTCAAGAAGTATCAAAATCACCCCCCGCCCATTTTTTTATCCAGCTTATAGTGTGAATTTTATAGGCACTGAGGTTCTATAAAAAATAGCGCTTTTGGAAATTGTCCTTTTGCCGTGGAATTTGAGTTACGCAATTCTATCTTCATTGTTTTTGACTGCGTTTTCGCCACAAATGATATTGAATAATATTTTTAATAATTGGTTGTAATATGTACGGTTTTATGGTGAGTATATCTTGTAATTCAAATGGTAAAATATTTTTAACATTATTGGTTACATATAGGGAGCATTCGATTTAAAGACGAAAACAACTGTCAAGATTATTTTACTGTACGTTTATATTTAACGAATGCTGCTTTGAAAAATAAATAAAATATTTTATATTACTAATTGTGCCGGTGGTTTGGTGGGGAATGTTTTGGCTGTGAACCATATTTGTCAACTTGGTCTGTACTTTCTAGTACGTACTTGATGGTTTGCGTAATTTAGACGACGATACTTCTTTATAAAACGACTTCATAAATACTACGTTATGCTAATTTATAAGCAAACAAGTGGTATGTTAAGTGTACCGTATGTTTTAATAAAACGACGCGCTTGTCATTTAACAATTTTTTACTTATATTATTGTATGCTTTTATAGTCATTTTTTTATCTAATTTCATTACAACATTCTACACGTGCTGTAAACTAGATTCTAACGTTTCCTGGGTTTTAAACTAATAATTGTGGTTACTGAATTATCTTAAGCTCTGATTTGTAATTAATTATAAATTTAATCACTATTTTAAAACAGTTTTCATGATACTGAGTTTTAAATTATATGGAAACGATTGCATAATATGATGTATTGCCATTAAACATCAACTGCATGTTGTAATAGACGTCCGGAGGTAATGTTCACTCTCCTGTTGGTTGTATGATTTTGGAGTGCGTGTTTTCTCTCTTATTACATGGAAGTGATGAGTATGGAGGGTGACGACCTTGTGTTTTTGTTCTCTGAGCGGCGCGGCGGCCTCTAACTGGTTCCGAAACGTCAGAGCGAAAGGAAGAGGAGGCGTGCATTACTGTCTGTATCCACGCACCTCATTCACGAACTTAATAGATTTATATACTGATATAACAACGGGTCAAGAGAAAAAAATTACTGTGGTAGATATAATTTGACGTAATAATACAAAAAATAATAATTTTGTTTCAATATTTATAAATGTAATTTTGAGTTTGACATACGACACTAAAGCTCGTTATTTGTCATTCTGCGCAATCTGAATGTTTAAAAATGTGTGCACCTCAATATACAAGGAACAACTTTTGTTATTTTACTTCAGTATTAGTTTGAATGGTTAAATTAGCAACGAATAGTGTGCTGACGTTCATTTAAAGTTGTTCTCAGTATTAATAATAATTTCAAAGAAAAATCTATTGATTTTTATATGTCCATTTTTTCCCACCCTTTTTAAATTCTTATATTTTTTCTTATAATGGAATCTGAATTTCAGAACTTATCCGATACAAGTGATATTGATTAAACAAAATTGATTGTATTACTGGAACGAATAATAGGTTCTGCAGAATGTAACTCGATTTCTTTTCAAACTTTAAACGTTGATCTTTGTGGTTTAACATACTTTGACATAGTGGAAACCCACTTTGTCACCTCCCTGAATGTTAAGTAACTATTAAATTTGTGATTTCCGTCGCCGTAAGTGTATAAAATAAATTAGGAACATTATAAAGCGTAGTTCGTTAGCAATATGTTAGTGGAGTCTAGGTATTTTTTGTACTGAGAAGTACGTTAAGTTGTTCAGCCGTAAAGTACTGTTGAGGGAGGTGCGTGTTTTACAGTAAAACTACTGGAATGTTGGCAAATGACCCACGGGTCACCGCACTTGAAGTTCCTGCAACGACAAGAAATCTAACAGCTACAACAAAGGCTATCATATTCTTGGATAGTGGAATATCAGTTACCCCTTATGAACATTTTTGTTTAAAAATAAACGATCATTATATATATATATATATATATATAATATTTCAACAAGATAATTATTTAAGGATAGTTCACGTATTTTTACCTGGGTTGAATAAATTAGGAAAAATAAATAACAGGATGCATGTTTGTATTATTGTCATGTAAATATGAATATACTAAATTTAACTTTCGGGACATGTACACGATCCTTCAACATATATAGTGTAGTATTTACAAGTACAAAAGTGAGTAGTTTTCACGGAAACAATTTTCAACACAATATCATCGTTTATTCCTAAACAGAAGGGCCAGAAATATGTATGGTTGAAAATCTATGGCCTGATTTGTGTTTGCAATTTACCCTGTGCGGAGAATTGCTAGCTGAAATCTTTATTAAACTTTGTTTAGAATAGTATAATCATAAGAATATTATTTAATGTAAAATAGTTTTTCTATACACAAAGCAGCAGAAGTTTTTCAATAGTGAACAGCTTCTGAGCTAATCTTAGTTAATTTAAAAATCACAAAAATATGTCGCGTGATACATATTAAATTTAAAAAAATGGGAAATAAACCCTTAAACACTCGCGAGTTTTTCCACAGTTTATTTTATAGATTATCCATAATATAAAGTAAATAATCTCCAGGACACGACCTAATATCGGCACTTCATTTAAAACACCTACCAAAGAAAACCGCTGTTCTTATCACAATAATTTTTAATGTCATCCTACTACCCTACCGCCTGGAAGCATGCCAATATTATTATGATAAATAAACCTAACAAACTAAAATCGTCCCCGAAAGTTACAGACCCATTAGCCTCCTACCAACATTTCGAAACTATTCAAAAAACTCTTCCTTCCCCTCCTCTCTAATAAATTATCATTTATCCCATCTGCACGATATGGCTTCAGACCTAAATATTCCTGCATTCACCAACTATATTCTGCCACCACCTTCATCAATAATGCTTTTGATAATCGAAATTCCTGAATTGGTGTATTTATTGACGCAGAGAAAGCCTTTGACAAAGTCCATCATCTATCCCTCTTATACAAAATAATAAATGAACTTAACGACACACTCTTCAGAATCCTTTCAAATTACCTTACTAACCGCTCGTACTCCTTCAAAATTAACAATCATTTCTCCAAAAACTTTCCCATCTCCTCTGGCGTCCCGCAAGGTAGCGTATTAGCCCCTTTCCTGTTTAACATTTACTCTCACGACATTCCCCGTCACCCATCCACTAAAACAATATTTTTCACCCTTGACACAGCTGTCCTACACAAAACATCTTTCTCCACCTCGGGTGTTCGCACAGTCCAAATAGCTTTAAATGACCTAGAAACCTGGACAAAAAACTTGAGGGTCAGCATAAACCTTGCCAAATCTGCAATAGTTCCATTCACCCTCAAAACCAAACATCCCCATCCCCTTACTCGCTCATTCTATCTTTTTGGTTTCCGAATCCGAGTAAAAAACTCCATCACTTACCTCGGACTTGTGCTAGACTCCAAACTTTCCTGGAAACCCCATCTTGCCCACCTTGCATCCAAAATCAACACCAAAATAAAACTACCATATCCACTCCTCAACAGAAAGGCTCCAATCTCCATCTCCACCAAAAAACTCCTTTACCTCTCCCCAATCCGTCCCATATGGTCCTATGCAAGCTCCATTTGGAGATCTACTGCCAACACCAATTCAAATAAAATCCAAACAAAACAGAATCCTTAGAATCATTTCCAACTCCCCCTGGTACCTTCGAAACTCTGTAATACACAATGATATCCAAATTCCACTCATCTCCACCACAATAAAAACATGTATCTCCTCCTTAATCAAAAGCTCCATCGATCACTCTAATTACATTGGCCATAGCCCTCTTCACACAGTAATCCACCTCCTCCTCCACACAACCGCAGACTCAAAAGAAAATTACATATATACTACATCCTTCCACTCTCCCACTCCGGCATATCCTAACAATAATTTCTCCCTCAGTTAGTTGGCATCTCATTCTCCGTACTTAAACCAACTATTCATTTTCCTCATCTTCATCTGATCCCCCTCTTACCCTAAACCCTAATAATACTCACCGTAAAACACTAGCGAATCAAATATTATAAACTGCAATAACTTTTTACGTCCACAGCTCTGTCGTTTCTCTCGCTTTTAAATTGGTAGTCAATGGATTTTCAATTTATACAAACATTCATGTTAATTATTTATTCTGCGAATAAATATGCATATAACATGTCAGATAAACTGTAATTTATTTGGATAAAAGATTGCAATAATAATAAAAAATCCATAATATATATTCGAATCTTTGGGTTAATTATAGACCAGTCATCTGTTAAGTACAAAAAATTAATATGGAATAACGTAGTTTACTATGTGCCGCCGGGTTTTGTTAAAATACATATTTACCATCATCTCACTTGTAACAGCCTGACTTATTCTGCTCGCAGAAAGAATGTGACGCATAACCTACGCTATCTTACAGTGTGTAATTTTAAATTATTTTTTTAATGAAGAATTGCTCAGTCTGAAAGTAGTTAATACCGAAGCTGCGCATGTGGCATGCTAAAGCGAAAACATAAAATGAAAGTTTTCAATTTAAATTAAATTTCATGTAATATTGTTTGAGTGGCTCGTCTTGTGGACACATTTAAAGAGAATTGTAGAGAAAACGGGAAATGAGCGCAAAATTATGAGTAAAAATGCCAAAATATTAAGATGGGATGTATATTTAGTAAACGAAGAAACAAAGAAAATGAAGAGAAATAAAACTGCGTCACTCATAATGTTTCAAAATTACTCAAGCTAGACAAGGAAGTCCTAGTAGATGAAGGATGGGAGAGAACCTAGCATACTTAATATTTTTAGAGGGGTAACAAGCTACGTGAGAGTGATCCTGAAGCATCCAATTCCCGTTTAATAGCATAGAAAGGAAATTGAAAAGGATGCGGAAGATAGAGCAAGGTAGATATGAAGAGAAATATAGCTATGGGAGATGATGATATTCGTGTAGACTTACTAGAGGGAATGGGATAAATTGGTCTGTGGAAACAGACCAAGTTTATCAACAGAGCGTATGAATCGGACCAAAAGTTTTCATTGATGTTAATATGATTGTCCTCGAGAAGAAACGGACCTCAGAACTATCAGCTTATTTCACACGTAGGAATATTTGTGGCAAGCATAGAACACATGATAGAGAAAGTGTTAGATGAAAATCAGTTTGAATTTAGAAAAGGAACTAGGGATGCAACTTAAATGTTACTAATTATCTCAGAGAGAGTACCTGCAGTTAGATAAGACGTGTGCACTTGCTTTATTGATGGCTGAAAGCATTTGATCGTGTTAAGTGGACAAAACTGATGGAAATACTGAAACATATTGGTAATGACTGGAGATATAGAAAACTCTTTCTCAACTTGTATTTGAGCCAGAAAGTGAAGATGCATCAAGACTAGGGAGTTACAATCAGTGTAGAAAAAAATAAAGGCATAAGACGAGGATGCTGTTTAATATACTTTGTTTAATATTTCGGAGAATGACTGGCTAAGGAAGGATTTGGAGATTTTGCGGTAGGCGGAAGAGCCATTGACTTGATCGAATGTGCAGACCATCTAATATTACTGGCAAAGAAAGAGGAAATATTACAAGAAATATAGACAAGTCAGAGGTGATGAGAATTTCGAAGAGAGACGAACCTTTGCGAATTGTCAGCAGTCAAGAGTCTGTGTAGACTCAGCACTAATTATCGTCAAACTCTCCAAGGACACCATAACGAAGAGGTCAGCCATCTAGCAAATGAACTAACATCACGTCGCAGATTGAAGAGGAAGCGGCCAACAGATCTGTTTTTTTATATTTATTATTGCAAACTTTTATCCGAAGATATTACAGTTTATCTGACATGTTATATACATATTTATTCGCAGAATAAATAATTGTCATGAATGCTTGTATAGATTGAAAATCCATTGACTATCAATTTAAAAGCGAGAGAAACGACAGAGCTGTTATTGCAATTTATATTTGATTGGCTAGTGTTTTACGGTGAGTATTATTAGAGTTTAGGGTTAGAGGGGGATCAGATGAAGATAAATAAAGGAATAGTTGGTTTAAGAACGAAGAATGAGGGCGAAATTATTGTTAGGATATGCCGGAGTGGGAGAGTGGAAGGATGCAGTCTATAGGTTGTGTGGAGGAGGAGGTGAAGATGACTATGACCAGTGTCATTGGAGTGATTGATGGAGCATTTCCTTAAGGAGGAGATACGTGCTTTTATTGTGTTGGTTATGAGTGGAATTTGGATGTCATTGTGGATTACAGAGTATCGAAGGTACCAGGGGGAGTTGGATATGATTCTAAGAAACTGATCTGTGAAGTTTAATTTTATTGTCTTTTATTTTGCATATTATTTTGTATATTATTTTGTTTAATTCGGAGCGTGGTCACCACTGGACCACTTCTCTCAGTGTAATTTCATTTATCTAATTTGCTTACTGTTCAAAATGAGCAGATTATAAATTTCTTAATAAACCAAAAAAGTCAAGAATTGGGGAATGTGGGGAGTTTTAAATACTTAGGAAGCATAGTGACAAAAGATGTCTACTGTACAAAAGAAATAAGTTCTCGAATCGCTATGGCCAAGAGAGCATTCATAAAGAGATCACTTCTGAGCAGTAAAATAAATTTCGACTTAAGGAATAAAATCGTAAAATACTATGTTTGGAGCATTTGAAGCGGAAACATGGTCACGAAGGATAATAGAAATGAAGTTCCTGGAGTTTTGAAATGTGGTGCTGGAGATGGATGTGAAAGTTACATAGGAGGACATGGTTACAAACGAGCAAGTTCTGAGAAGCGTGGAAAAGATTAATTTTGAGTACAATTCTGTGAAGGAAAGCAAATTGAATTAGGCTTTTCTTAAGGAGATACTGCCTTCTTCCTGTTGTTGTAGAAGGAAAAAATAGATGATAAGCTGGGAGTAGGTAGAAGAAGAATTCAGCTGCTAGATGATATAAATGAGAAGAAGCTGATAGTAGACCATTTTGGAGAATGAGATGTGCAAACTGAATCCTTGGACTTGCCGTCAGGCAGAGCACACGATAATGGCATAGATATAAGTAGGGCAAGTGTTGGCAGCGCCATGGCATGTTATTGTTGCGTCCGGCCAGTGAGCTCGGGTAGGCTGTAAGCTCTAGGCGCTAGGCAGGCGGCAGGCAACAGGCAGCAGTGCAGCGGAACAATGCCCCGTGCGATGGCGGTGCCTGCCCTGTGAGGTGAAAGACCGCGACAGGGCGTGACCCGGCCATCCCGTTACTCGGCCGCAGCTGTTCATTTTCCTTATTCCTAATACTTTTATGCCCATGGGCTCACATTCATTAGCAAAGCACTCCAATCCCCGCCTTTGCGTCTTTCAGTAGAAGTCAAATAAACGCTTTTCTTATCTAAAATTAGAAGCAAACGAAGAGCAGATCGGTGTAAGATCTGTCATACAGTAAGTATGACTTCTCACCCAAAAAATATTCCTGAGATAATTGAAATAGAATAAAAGTTGAACTATAGGAACTGGAAAGGGATCAATCAAGATATACTGGAAGCTTGGGATTGATTGCCTTTCTTTTCTAAGAAGTTCAATATTTAATGATAGTGATGTTGCTGTTACGCGAAAGGAGCTTTCCAAATTAGTATTGATAAACAATAAATACTGCTGAAGAGGCATATCATTTTACAGATAAAATTAATAACATTTGGGTATTAATCTATGGAAACATGTCGATGCGATGCGGCGCGTCCCATTAATACATGCAACAGTCAAATTTCATGACGGGCCGGACAAATCTTACAGTAGGGCCGGATGTGGCCCGCGAGCCGGGGGTTGCCCACCCTTGATGTAGAGTACAATCACTTTATATTCATGTCGAGTGTTAAACATTAATTACATTTCACGATCTTTGCTTTGTATAAAGCTAAAATATTAAATTATAATAATTTTATATCCTAACATTTTTGTAATCACTTTAACTGTTTAGCCTTGGAGTCTGGTTTTGATATCTAAAGAATTAGATTCAAGGTGTGAGGATGAATCACTTTTTCAAAATGAAGTCTAGGCAGCGAATACTCTTTCCTGAGTAGCACAATAAATTACTGTAACAATTTACCTGCAAAGTGTTCGGGGCAAGTTCTCTAACAGAAAGAAAATTTAGATTTAATCTCTAGTGAATATAGGTTACATTGTGAAGTTCTAGATTCACAATTCGTAAAAATTAAACTAAATTTCAGTGTTTTTTTTCAGGCAAGAACTATATTATTCTTTATAATAGTTAATAATGTCTGTAAGTTTAATGTACGTTCCGCAATATAAGTTCAATCTGAAGAGGGTCCAGATCAGGACCGAAACATGTGTAAGCTTTTAAATTATAGTTTGTTTCACTATTTTTGTCTGTTTTTGACCTTATTTAAACTTATATATTATATATATTTATATATTGTTTTTCAAAATGGATCTTCGAATAATAATTATCTTTATGTGCCGTTTATAACCGAGACCAATTTATTTAATTATTAAAAAAAATATTTGTTTATTATAATTTCACGTATTGTAAACTCATTGTAACTTGATGTATCTACTGCCATTTGTAGATTAGATAATTGCATAGGTGCATATTCATTAATACTGTTCGTATTTCAGTCTCATATCAACGAATATAATGAATATAAATCTACTGCCATTTGTAGATTAAATAATTGCATAGGTGCATATTCATTAATACTGTTCGTATTTCAGTCTCATATCAACGAATATAATGAATATAAATCAATAACATTCAAAGTACATTTTTATACGATTTCGTTTAAAATAACTGTTCAAGATATATGTTATTGCATTGAACTATATTCTGTAGAAATGATCCATAGTTGAAATAGTTATTGACCTAGTATCACGCGTGAAGTCAAATTTGAGTTCAGACTATTAAAACGAGTTTTGTCATAAATATATCTTTATAAAATTAAATTATAACATAGTACCACAACGTAACGTTTCTTTATGTAAATATCTTCGGGCGTAAACTGTAAAATGTTTACTATTCTTAATATATTTTATGTCTTGCTAAAATTTGTTAGCCAGTGGAATGTGAGTATATATGGTGCTGGTAATTGTTGTTAATACGTGCTTGAAATATGAATATGATATCTGGGTATGGAGAGCGCCACGGCGCTCTGACGTAACCCTATCAATCGCCTAATGACTGAAAAGGGAGAGCAAGCCTCCGCAGAACTCATTACTTGCCTTATTACATCTCCATCTCGATAGCACAAAGGTTTCTCTAGATTACGTGTATCCGCGAGGCGTAATTTATGTATCTATGGTATGTCAGCTTGTGTCTTATTCAGAATTTTTTTATGATTGTATAACGGTATAATATTGTGTAAACAATGTAACGAATAAGATGATAAATAGCAAAATTGGGATATGTATCCACAATTCTCATTATGTTATGCGCGTATTTATAGTTTCATCTGCACTTGTTTTTCCACTGATGTATTTTATTTTTCTGTGATAGAGTTGACCTTCAGAAGTAAAAGTTTGATGTTGGTTAAATGAAATAGTTAGCCGAAAGTGGAAGACTTCTTTGGTTATTTTCTCTCTTAATAAGAGTCTTGAATAACAGATCGGTATGATTTTAAAAAATAATTATTTAGAAATTTACAAACTGCTCTATCGGAACGTTTAGTATATTTGTTGATAGAAATTACTTGAGTGAAGAAGTGTTCCAGAGAAGTGACCATGCTCCAAATTTGTTATGGATTGTTTTATTGTTCAGAAACAAGGGCGTGTTTAAGATCGGATGGGAAATTTGAGATTGAAGCCGTTATATAATTTTTTAATTTGAAGATTTGATGCATCCGCATATTTCTATTGATTTTAAGTATTGTTAAGTTTATAACAGACTTACTGGGATTTACTTTTATACGCCAAGCTTGACTTGTAGAACAGCAGCAGCTTGATGAGGATTATTACACGTACTTAGATAATATTGCGTTTAGGTTGCAAGGATTGTGTTACTCCTTGTAGGAATGTCCGCCTCAAATGAAAGGTACAGAAGCTCTCCCAGAACACGCTTTCTTGTGGGTACTCCGGACGCAATTGGATGAATTCTAGAGATATCATTATTAAATGTTTGTTAGGAAGCATCACATAGGTATTTAGAAGGACATTTGTGTGTTCAGTATTACTTTTCCTGTTTAGAATTCTCATAATCAAAAGTAGTATTTTCATATAAATACTATATATACGTATATATATATATATATATATATATATATATATGATAGGGAGAGTAAAATTGAGTATTTTCGTTTAAAAATAAACAAATTTTTACTAGAAACTTCAAGTTCTTTTACGTCTAAATAATTGAATCATAATAAAATTCAGAAAAATATTTTCGCTGCAATAGGAGGTTTGAAAGATAATTTTAAATCTAGATTAATTAACTAAGCAAAAAGTTTGAAAAAAAGTACTGAGCACAAATACAACCAGAGCACTATTATGTGTTGTAGAAAACAAAAGCAGGCCGCACATAGGCAGAGCATATAAGGACGAATATTTTAAAACATTTTAGAATTTGCGTAAAATTGATTTTGCATAATTTCATGCAGCAGAATGTTTTTAATAAGTTTGCTATACTCGTCTCTATAATGTTAACGTGAAATGAATACATTTATAGTTAGCCCTATATATCTCTTATATGATTTAATAGTTATTTAGTAGCAGTTTAGTGTTCAGAAATTTTTTAATTTTAGATGCAAGTATCTCCGACAGTTAGTACATAATTAATACTTTGCTACAAAAACCTTTTTTCTGCGAGATTTTCATAAGAGTAAGTTCCCTTAGTGCTATAGAATTTGTTTCATAGTATTATTTTGAAAGTTTTACAGCCAGTTCTCTTAAAAGTCTAAATTTTTATTCATTTAAAGAATCTCCCAGATATTGAACATAGAATTTCTAGAAAATTAATTTTTATAGGAACTCAATTTATCAATACAGCTATCAAAATCATTTTAAGCTATCCGTTATAGGATGTAATTGAAACAAGCAGGCATTACAATTATAAACCCGCATTGTACGATCACGGATATTCCGTGACGGAGATTCTGTTGTAAAATATAAATTGGCAGTTATTTGCGATTTTATGCGCATTAAGTTTTGAAAATTGTACTGCCCAATAAGCCATGAGGTAGGGGTCATCTTGGTTACATTAACGGGACCCGAATTTGTGGCACGGCGTATGGGAAGATAATTTCCGTTATTAGCGCGCGTGTTTGTGTGGGAGACGCTTTTGCCCGTGACACACTGCGTCAGCCTATCAATAACGTTGATTAGTAACCTGCCTAGATACACATTTAGCCAAGTAGACAGCTGCCATGACTAATCACGTCTTACAATCACGCTTTCCGTCCCTAGTGCCACTAATTCCCTGACACACGTACTTCTCCCAAACTCGAGATACATGTAAAACTTCTCGATTTTAAAAATGTTCTATATTTAGTATATGTACTGTATAATCTTCTTCAACTGTGAAACTCGTTCACTATATTTCCCATTAGTGTGTTCTTTTCTGTGAACCAAAAGAAAGTAAAATAGAAGAAACCATTTTATTAATATATCAGTATAGTCCTTTTGTATAAAAAATTTATTTTATATCATTTCATCATTGACTGTGACAGTAGCTTTCGGCATCGAGGGCTATATTCATCTGTTTCTATTAAATTCTCTTTTTATGTGGTTATTACAGTACTTAATGTTTGCAATTTTTTAAAAAAATCTCTAAAAGATTTTTTACGCCTCAAGCATTGCAATATCGAATATGGTCCAAGAGCTAATGTCACTGTCAATGATATGATATAAAATAAAAATTTATTCGAGGTCTATACTCGTATATTAATAAAACAGTAAACCTAGAAAGATGTCTTGATATAAAAATAAGAGAAAACAATAATACTTAAAATAGTGATTTTATTAGAAGCTTCCGGATACAAAGCTATTATCAACTAGAAAGGAATACAAATACATGAATATATAATAATAAAACAAACAATTCACAAATAAAATACAAAGTCTGGGGATCTCCCTAACATACCTGTGTATATGCATTTATTTAATCTACAAACAGTGGCAGATACATAGGACTTAAACAATAATTAATAATCTTGTCGTAAGGACCATATTGAACATATAATTAGATTACTTCAATATAAATTATATATACACCTAATAAATAAATATATATGGAATGACATTATTAGAAAATAAATTTTGAAAAAGGAATAATATTGTTTGTGTGTTTCAATATTTGCCTAACATAGATATCACGTTATAAAATTGGCAGACTCCCATTAATTCACAAACTGTAACGAAACAGGAAGAATCTGAATTAATTATGCAGTCTGAAGTTTTACAATGTAGATATTATAATTTAAAAGTTAGTTCAAGAAACTTAATTCAAGTAAGTTTAACAATATTATGAAAAAGCAAAATCACCAGTCCACCAATCTAAAACCATTGCATGTGATTTATAGTCAAAACTTATAAAGAGGCGCTTTCGGTCAGCCGACTATATTCGTCTGAAAATACAATTAAACAGTTAATAACTTTGGATTATCCATTCATGTAGATCATGCCGATGTCAGAGACCTATTCATGTCTGAGTCATAGATGATCCAATAAACAATTTCAACGCGTACACTTAAAGGCCCTAGAGAATGTAGGCTTTCCCGGTGGATAGACTGAATAAGAAGTTCTCGGGATTTCACCCGGGTTATGTCAATCATAAGATACGACGTTTCGAAGGCTATCTCCTCCATCGTCTACAGGTAACTATGTAGAAATGAAAAGCCTTGCGCATGGAGCACTGCATCAGACCAGTCTGAGAGCTGAATATCACAACTTCATCTCAACGTTGACCGATAAAAATCAATTGTTGTATATATTTCTTTACGAATTGTTCCTACGTGGAAATTTTGTATAAATCGAAATCAGCTACAAAAAATAATGCACCTGTTTTTCTGCCTATTGAATTTTCAATAGGCAGAAAAACAGGTGCATCATATAAGCTGTATTTCATAACGTGTGATTCATGACGTCCAGAATATTTTTTCTATAATTCGTGTTGTTAATACCTGTTACACAATTTAAATTAATTTATTATGGAAGTTTCCTTTGAAATATAAGAATTTATTTGAGAAATATATGTATTTTAGTGTTTTATTGCATGATGTGCATGCGTGAAATGTCAAGTTAGTCTATTTTGTGGACTCATTACTGCTTTGATTGTAGAATACTAGAGCAGAACATAATATTTGAACAATAACAAAGTAAACGTCTAAGGTGGAACTGAAATTTAATTAATTTACCTACATTCTAAGATACTATTTGTTTATCCAATTTTGTGTCAGCCTAAAAGTCATTTAGTATAGTTAACTAATTGTTTCAATACGCCAATTTTAGTTTGGTCCTTGATCTGTATTACTGGCCAAATGTTTCGAGGAAACGTTTTTATGACTAGTATGGGTTATTACTACGGTAGTTTTGAATTAATTACTTTGAATTAAACCATCATTCCCGATAGTAGACGATGAAGAATCAGCTCAGCTGATGAACGTGGATGTTGAATTGGAAATTTTAAGGTACAACTTTCGACTAAGTGCAGAATTGGTTATGAAATAACACGAATATTCATCTGAAGAAAAATCATTAGCAATAGAAAAGACAGAATTTGGAAAGCTCATTACGCTTGAGAAGGTTTAAGTTTGTAATAGAATTTTTTGAAACGAAATTTCCATTAAATATTATGGTATTCTGTGTATTCATTTCAATATACCGATTTATCTAGGAGTTGGGCTTGAAGGGTGTGGAATGAGTTGTAATTGATATTGAAATTATAATATAATCAATCCTATACTTCCTCTTATATGACAAAAATTATTAACATGTGACATTTTATAGACTTATATTTGATTATTATATGAATTATAAGTATGTATAAACGACTACGGCTGAAATGTAAACGGAAACACGGTCAGATCTTACTTCCACTGCATCCAACGTATTCATTGACCACCTTCACAATCCTCATCTCTAGACACTACTGAAACAAGTAGAATTTTTAAAAGGACCGAAATTATAAATATTAATTAATTGATATTTCTAATTACATTAATTACGGATATAAATGGGTTTGGTATGTTATTTAATACAGTTGGATATATATATAAGTGGGATAGAAAGTTCAATAACAAATAATGATATCCTAGAAAACTATATTATAGTCTTACTGAATATAAAATCAAAGCCTTAAAAAACTCGAGATCAAATCTATGACGAATAAATTTAGGTCGACCCCCTGAAAATCCTAATGCAATTAGCAAACTTGTCGAATGAAAATTTAATATATAAAAAATGCATAATTGATGCGATTTTCGAGATAATAAGAAAGAAAACTTGGAAGCGTAGTGAATTGATTTTATATTTGATTACCTATATTATATTTATATAAATACAATAATTATTTTTGTCAAACATCGAGTGATTTTAATATAACTATAAGTTTTATGCATTAGGCGAAACCGAAACTGAAGTAATTTAAATTCATATAAGTTTATGACGTATTCATATTCATTTCTTTGCTTTTCCGATTGGCCTAAAATAATATCTGCTGTTTCTATAGCTGCATTTTTTATGTTAAATCAATTGGTCTCAATATCCTCAGCCGATTCTTGCTATTGTAATTTCATACTGAGTACCCTTTGGTATTCCAATTTTATATTTCCTTCGGCTAGTTTTCCAACATTCCATCTTGTGGTGGGTTTATTATTCTTTTTTGTCACCAGGAAGATTTTTTGTTAGTCGTCCTCCTACGAAATAATGGTCTGAATCAGAGCACGCACCTCGGAAAGTTCTCACATTGTCGATATCAGTAGCCCATCTCGTAATGCTAGTATATGATCTATTAGGTTGGTGTCATTAGTTCCCGGTATTTTCCATATTCCCCTGTGAATTCTTTTCCTAGGGAACCAGGTACTGACTACCTTAAAATTATTTTCAATTGCAAATTGAACTAGCCTATGTCCATTGGTATTAGTATATTCATGTAGGCCGTTTCTTCCAATGGTATTGCTCCATTCATCCTCTTTACCGAGTTTAGCATTGAAATCTCCTAATGTTATTACAAGATCATGTTTAGCAGTGTTATCATATAACATTTGGAGTTGTACATAAAATGCATCAAAGTCTTCATCTTCTGCATCTTCTATTGGAGCATAGACGTTAATGAAAGTTACATTGTGGAATTTCTATTTCTATTTAAGCATAATTAATCTGTTGGATACAGGTGTAAAGCCTATTACTGATTTAGTGAATTGTTTAGATATAATAAATTCCACTCCTTTGTGTCCTTGTTTATCCTCGTTCCGTGAGAAATACAAAGTAAAATTTGGTTTTTTAATTTCACCCTTGCCTTTCCATCTGATTTCTCGGAGGGCAGTACATCCATCCATGCATAATTTCATTAGCTAGGCAGTTCATTACACCAGCCAGTAGCACGGTGCGTATATTCCAATGCAATGGTTGTTTTCGAGTTGTTAACTCCATGGTGGAGTTGTGAGCCCCCAACCCGGAGGACCAGGGTGTTCCCCTCCGACCTGTCCGGCTTGGATGACCCTGCCAGGAGCTAAGCTACCACCGGCATAGCTCTCGGGATCGACGACACACGCAAACCCCTGCCCTGCACCACGATAAGGTGGGACCACCATTGCAGGCGAAATTATTGTGTTACATTTTTCTAATAAAATTAGAACTGGCAAAATGTTTTTTTAGAGTGGCATCTTGCAAAAGCTATTAAAGGGAACAACTCAAAGAACATGTAGAACGAATGGAAAATATGACATCATAATAATAAAAATAATTTATTCGTTTTGTTTTGTATTTAGGGATGGAGAAAAGTAAAAAATTGAGACAGAAAGTGTTAATAATTAATCATAATTCTCGTGTTAAGCTTATTTTGTATTCGGATTAACAACAAGAAGAACTTCACAGCGTGAATAGAATAATGAACTAAATGAATAAAGAAAAAAAAAGGTGAGTACATTCATAACTCCGAATATTAAGTTTTAACCTTTTCAAACAAGCTAAGGGTTATTTATTTCTTCAGAGAAAAATCCGATGAGCCATTGTTATGTAAAGTAGACACAGTCCATGCCCAAGTAATTAAAATCAAGATTTGTTCTGGTCGCTATTTACTCAAATACCTCTTATAATAATCTTCATATTGATCTGTAAAGTCTCAATTCAATCTAAATGCTTTGTACCCAGACACAATATTACGATATTTTGAAAAATTGAACAGATTACCATTAGATAGAGGTGAAATATAGGTTTCATGGCTGCGACTTTCGCCCAAGATTTTAATCTAGATAAGGATAACATACAACTAGATTTTGAAGGGAGTTTCCGGGTGCACACTTTTCTTTGGAGGGACATACACCTGCTAGAACACTTCCTGTATCAAACTCAACTGTATGCTCAATGTCTTATTTGGTATTCAAATCATTGAACCTAACAATAATATATATAATATTATTCGTATAGAAATTTGTCTGTTTATTATGGTTTCAAATAAATAATTTATTATTACATTTACACGTTAATATGTTTCGATAAAGATACAAACTGATCTTAACGGATGTAGTGCGATTAAATAGTAATTGCTGCAACAGAAGAGTAAAATAGAGAATCAACGTTCACAAGCGCACGTTCTAAAAAGATTACAGCAGTAATTGGAATTTGCTTTGCTATAACGCTTAGAATACATACTGATGTTAAACATTAAAACTTTAAATTAGCGTATAGCTGTAAATAATATAAATGTGAAGTAAAGCAGCCATTAAATTCTTTTCAAGTATTAATAAATGCAATAATGTTCAACAATTCTAATCTTACAAAAAAGAATAATAGATAGTTTGTATTAATATGTTTGTTATTCCCCTTCCCTTTTAAAGTGCCAGTTTTCGGTTTCAGTCAGTAAACTTTCGTGTACGCTTGTGTTACTAACCTTTTCTATGGTCAAGGAGGGTTGGAAAAGTTCCTCAGAGAAATGTGAAGATAGCTTAAACACAGTAATGAGTTAATTACCCGTGTTCTGCCGGTTGATAACTTAAGAGACTAAGTTTCATGTAACAGTTGCAACGAAAAGTATAAAAATATATTAGTTGGTGATTTGAATTTTTAAAATACCTTTAACCATCTGCCATTTATTCGCCATGATTGCATAATAGATTAAACGAAAGTCGCCAACATCGGCGAGGAAACCCTGCGGTGCAAATCTCGCAAGGTGTCAGGAAGCAATAAGTACTTACTTCTTCGTGGCAGAATGTCTCAGCGTGTGGCCTAGCTGCGATCGTAAAATTGAAATCAGACGTTAAAGATCTTTACGAAACGTGTCGCTCATTATTTGAGAAAAAATAGCGAAATATGTGAACGTTCATCATTTGCTACAATTAATACCATTGCACGTGGTAATACTTAACCATAAGAAATTGCGTAGTTCGCGTTAACTGATCGTTTAATTTTAACTAGAAGCAAACCGAAACAGTTTATTATATCGTCAATTCATCGTCAAATCATAGAATTTTGCTCGGTTTTACAAACAATTAAATTCAGTTAAAGAATTTGCAACTATCATTAAAATTTACTTTACTAATTCTTCTGCTAAAGTCAGTAGTACAATATGTAAAGAGTGATTGAATAGTTTTCCTGAATTGGCGGATTCGAATGTTAAATTAGAGAGACTTATAATTTTTTCTCGGCGGAATTGGATTAAAAAGTAGTATGCCAAACGGTTATTCTCCGAAATGTATGTAAATTTGCACAGTGGAATAAAAGGGCAATATCTGTTGTAATCTCTTGTTTTTGTGATCAAGATATGTATTTGGGTTTATTTTTCCGTCACAGTCGATGGCTTCGTTTCCCGGTTCTGGCGATAGTTTTATATCTTAATTTAGAAATAAATATAATGATCACTGCAATTACATAGCGACGGAAACTAATTTGGTCATCATTAATAACGATTTTCAACACTTTTACAAGTTGCAATGTAAAGACAATGTAGTTTCTCTTCTCTAAGATTGCGAAGAATCGTATAGAAACTATTGAAAAATATATCTGGACTGATCAGAAACTGTTTTCTAAAGTGTGCCAAGTCGTGTTTCTCGGAAAAGGCGATATAAAGTTGCGCAACAGTTGCAAGTGTGGACGCGTTCAGAGCCTTTTAGAAAGTCAACGCTTCCAAACCACTGAAAACTACGAGGATAACGTCATTTTGCATTTTATCTCAAGCAATTTCTGTAACCAAAATTGTTTTTTGTGTACGTTTTGGGGCAGCGAAAATTTTACTTGTGCTCAAACTTTTTGTCTATTCCTTTTGGTTTATCATGAGAAAACAACTAGTGATTCGAAATACTACGGCTTTCCTAGTAGCACACGGAACAATCTCCTGTGCCTATTATCTCACCGATTTCGGCTAAAGAATTACCGAATAAAGCGAGGA
Organism: Eucriotettix oculatus; assembly: GCA_034510155.1. Classification (NCBI taxonomy): domain Eukaryota; kingdom Metazoa; phylum Arthropoda; class Insecta; order Orthoptera; family Tetrigidae; genus Eucriotettix; species Eucriotettix oculatus. The sequence continues at coordinate 107,121,661 of CM067376.1, read as the reverse complement.
TAATGGGCACTTTGCCCACCCGAAATAAGTCCAGTAAGTTGAAAGTTTGGCAGTGATATCTTTCGCTATTAGTTCATCACACGCTGTATTTTTTCATAAAAATAGAGAATGCTGAAAGCCTGGAAAATTAATTTTCCTCAAAAAGAGAAAGTAGAATTTAAATAGTAGGAAGAGGAAACGAATGTACTTAGTTATTGGTGGTTGACATAACATCAGGAACTATAAATCAGTCTATGATATTGCAGAGGAGTACGGACGGGAGGAGGGGAGGGGAGGGGGAAGGACTGCTTTCACGCACTTCCTTCTAATGCTAATTTTACTAGACCCTTATGTCTTAAAACGTTGGCTATTATCCTATCCCTTCTCTTGGTCAACGTCCTTCCCCTATACTGTTTAGAACTTCCTCGTTAGTGATTCTATCCACCCATACGATTTTCAGCATTCTCCTATAAGCACCACGTTTTGAAGGCTTCAATTCTTTTCCTTTCTGCAACTCCTACCGTCGCACCCATATAACGCCACACTCCATATGAACAACTTTTCCTAATATTCACACTTATATTACCCGTAATTAAAGTAATATTTTTCGAGAAAGTCTTTCTTGCCTGTGCTATCCTACTCTTTATGTCTACTTATTACGCTTCCTAAGTAGCAGAATTGCTTAACTTCCGTCAAAATATCCCTTCCCAATCTAACAACCTTCGTTATTCCACTGTTTCCCATACTTTGCTCCATTTCCTTGGTTTTCTGTCATTAATCCTCTTATTGAACTCTTTTTCCAGGACCACGTTCAAGCCATTTGTTATGTTTTTCAGGTCTTCTGGTTCCCCTAATACTACAATATCATCGGCAGTATGATTCCGTTTCCATATTCTTTTTATCTTTCTTCATCATCTGTTCTATATAGAACTAAAACAGCATGTGCGACAGACTATATCATTGATTTACTCCTTCTGATTTCTGCTTTCTTTTCTTGATCTTCAATTATAATTACTGCTGACTGATTTCTGTACAGGTTTTTGTATAAGGCTTCTTTCCTCTGCTAATCAACATCTTATTCTGTCTTCAAAAATTAGAGGCAAAGTCGATATTGCTTCTCTTGTCCCTACATTCTTCCTAAAACCAAACTGATCTTCTGCTAACTCGAATTATACTTGACGTTCCATCATCCTATTTACAATTTTCGTTAATATTTGACATGCATGATGTACTTAACTAATTGTCGTGTGCTGTTCGCATATATCAGCCCCAGTCTCTCTTCGCTATGGGTATAATTATGTTTTTATGTTTAATAGATTTCGCAAATTATCCTAACAGCTTCTTCGCTCGATAATCTTAACAACTCAGCTGAATCTTATCAATTCCTGGAGCTTTGCAATTGCTAAATCTTTCAGCGCCACGTCAACGTCCGACATTAAAATTTTGTTCCCCATCACTGCATCATCCACCTCCTTCTCTTCTTCTGTTACTGACTGATCTAGATTTCCACAGTGATACAGCTCTTCTAGATGTTCGTTCTTTCTCTCAATCTTTATCTAGAGGCTGCCATCATATTTTATATACCTACGTCCTCACAACAATCCAAAATTATGCCCAACACCGGTCGTTCCGAAGCACAATTCCTACTTCCTCTTTAACTTCACTACAATCTGTTTCACATTTACGACCTAACAAAATTTATTTATTCAATTAAAAGTTTTTTTTATTATTAAAATTACTATTCTTTAATCTCAAAATTTTTGAGCGTTCGACATGTCGATATCACTTACGTTAGGCATAGAATTATTTTCATTTACTTTTAATCACGATAAGATAACGGTTGAAAATGTTTTATAAACATATGACCCATTACTGCTTCTACCATCGAATAGAATTTCTACTTGTTCTAATAAAGCATACTACTATCCAATATGATTTCCTAGGTCTTATTGTCGTAACAATACTCTTTTGTGTTTGCCGCCCTATAATCTTTATTTATTACGGCCCATAAAAGTTAGAGTTAATTTTTTTAAATTGACAATTAAATATTCGAATTGATATGCTTAAATTTACAATTATTTCAGTTCGTTTGCTATCAATCATGTCCGTTATGAAAGCGCGAGGCTCGTAATAGAAAGGAAATTAAAACTGCTTTTAATGATCATTGTTAATTATGTTTTCTTACATTACAACCGTACTGTAAACATATTTGCACTATAAATACCTGTGGTTCCGAAGAGCTCTTCTCACGCAGAGAAACCTTGAATGAATGAATTTAAAAACTACATTTAAAAAAAATTATTGACTCTAATTTATGTACAATCTGCCTATTATAACAGACAATAAATACATTTTTTGTCATACTTAACTTAATGCTTATATAAAAAAAAGACTTGAAGAGCAATGCTTCAGTGAACATTCTCTAAAATAAATTATGATATATCATTCTGTAGTTCTTACAATATGAGAAATCCATTCAAGTGGTCGTTTTTCATTATTGGATAATATGAGAAATATGTCTTTTCAATTAAATCTGTGTTGAAGGTCTGATGGCTTGAATCTTGATAATATTCTGGCCCTTCCTCATCCTCGAACCGAGTTCTTGCCAGTTGATTTTGATGTTTTGTAACCTCGTCTCTGTGCCTGTTGCTGAGATTAGTTACTTCTTGTCGGACTGAGTGAGGGTATGTTAGGTCAGAATTTAACTGTGTTGGGTGCCCTGAGTACTTTTTACTCTGTGTTATATCTAATGTAGATGAACTTTCGGTTCCCCAGAATGGTAATACATGTGTCCCGATAAGTTTCATGATAATACAGGAGCTAATTTCGATAGATAAAGGAGATTTTATGCCAAGCAGCCAGTATATTTGGGTAATTTTTTGGCCAAATTGTTTCCTTTTCTTCTGTCCAGTTGTACGCCTAAATATTTAACTGTTTCTTTAGGTGGTATGGGATTTCCATTTAAAGTTATTCCTGGAAAGTTTTCGCGTTTCAGTGCAAATGTAATTTGAGCGGATTTTGCCTCATTTGTTTTAATTCTCCAACGGAGTAGCCATTCTTCTAGCAGGCTTAGATGTGTTTGAAGATTTCTGAAAGCTGCTAGGTGATCTTCGTCGGATGATAATATTGTTGTATCATCAGCATAGGCAGCAACAACTATTTGAGCAGTTGCTGGTAAATCTGCAGTATAAACTGTGTACAAAGTTGGGCCGAGAATGATACCCTGTAAAACGTCTGATAATATTGGGTACATTTTTGAAATGGTTTCTTGAAATTTAACTCTAAAGGTTCTATTGGCTAGTATGATTTTAGAAGAGAGAATATCGATTGCGGGAAGGTTTGTTTCCCTTTGTAGGCCCTTAAACCATACTTTGTCAAAGACTTGGCTTATGTCTCTAGCAAGAGAGCTGAGCGATACTTTATCTTCTCGAGATCGTGATTGATATGATTTACTATTCGGTGAATCCAAATTGACGAGGTGGTAAAAGCTGGTTTTTTCTTCTTCAATGATTTGTGTTATCATTTTAAATATTTTTTGTAGAACATTAGATACAGTTCGCAATAGGGTGATGTGTCTATGATGGAACTTCGTTGGGGGTTTTAAAATCACAACTATTTCTGCAACTTTCCAATGGCAAGGGAAGTATATCAAATCCCGGGTTCCTTTTTCTTTGTTATGTCACGTTAATTTTCAATTATGACTAATAATGAAAAAAGAAAATTAATCACGATAGTTGCTAGTTTTCGTTTATGAAGGGTCGTGAGATACAGCAACACACACCTAGAAGTTATAGACGTCTATTTAACAATGGATCGTACAGCGCCAGACTGCCTCCGGTTCGAGGTCCAGGACAATTTATGCATTCATGGAATATTCCAGAAACAACAATCTCGAAACAGAAAATACTAGAAATGATAGGTAAATAAAATAAATTAACTAAAGAAATGGAAAATGGTTGCGTTGAGTGGGACCTGAACCAGAGTTCAAATTTCTGCAATCCAACTGTCTACCCCTGGGCTATGGTTGCAGGCTGTGAGATGTTGCAAAATCATTTATCCAACAAAATTAATTTTTGTAAAATTTCATTGCATTTCTCCTACCCTCCTCAGTTTATAGCAAATATATATATTATAAAGTCAATAATAACAGGAATCAGTAGAAAAATCAGGTTTGAATTAAACGATTTTATTGGTATTGATATTGAACATTAGAAGTAGTGTAATAATTGACTATTGTGCATTTCCAGTATGAATCAATGCTAATTACAAACTTTTAAGATAAATTGCAAAAGACAATATTCAAAAGACAAATTTCATTCGACTTGTCTGGGACGACTAGAAAAATGACTATTGGTAGTAGGTTTCAATAGTAGTAAGGGATGGTACAGATAAGAACTTAAAGAAGACAGTGGGGAAGGTAAAGTGATGGCGATATAAGAAACATATGACCGATGTTCCGGAATGTAACTTATCTGAATTGGAGCCCCATGGCATTATGAGCAACCAAGAGAACGAATTTATGGATATTTAGGAGGGAAGGTCTAGCTGATTGAAAGCATCGCATAGAAAATAAAAACGTGAGAAATGGGTACTTAAATTTGTGTGTGATGAAGGATTAAGGATGGTTGGACAATGAAGTGTGATAGGAATTGGCTGCATAAGTACTTTGAATGTAGCAGCTAAGATAGATCGTTGTTATGATACCGGGTATATTTTAGGTGAATGTGTTATTTTAATTGTCTTCATTGTTTCCGTTTCCTGGTTTACTGAAATTTATTGTAATTAATGTCTGAGCGCGTTTTCTCTTGGTCGACCTGTGCAGGTGTTGGCCAAGGCCGGTCGGCGGAGTCTGCCGATCGCAACCGAGAAGTGGCGAAGAGCGGCCTCATGCCATGCCTCGCCGCAGCTGCCTTCAGTCGACAACGCGTGCCACTGCCCGCTGTGCCGTGTGATGGCAGCCAGATAGGCACTCGCGGACAAGGTGAGTAGCCAACGTGCCACACCGGACACCTGCCAACTTGCAAACGTTCGTTCCTGTGCGACAAGATCGAGCTTCTACGACCGCGACGGTTCGCTCGTCCAATTGTTCAATTGGTGCAGTCGCGACTGGTAGCGCCTGACTGGCTGGCCGCCTGCTTAAGAGTACAGTCGGGGACGGAGAGCTTGACGGCCAGCGACTGTCACTCCAACAGTAACAGGGTACATGGCTCTCTTCTATTCCGCAACTCCTGTACATTTGCTACACTCTGTTAAACGTGGCCAACATACAATTACAAGTTATTATCGAGGCATTGCTTATGGTTTGAAGGTCTTCGTGAGGAGTGTACCATTTCGTGGACACGACGCGACGTCAATCGTAAACAAAGTTCCTGTTTGTGTGCACGTGCGCGTGTTTGTTTGTCTTCTTCGATGTGCTGTATTGTGTTTCTCGCCTAACGTCGTGACCTTCGTATACTTTCTACCGAGCGAGAAGACGCAACTTTCCTCGCTCTTAAGTTGACCGCAAAATACTGTTGCGAGCCAACGATGAAATATTTCCTGGCAACTGATTTTTACATTCGCTGAACACCACTGCCCTGTCGATTACTTTCCATCAAAGTACTTTGATATGAATAAACTTGAGGTCTAAGTACATCGTTGACATGAGCTGAGAGCAAATATAGAAGTTTTTCCCAACGAAATATATAAAATCGTTATCACGGATCAGGTGTCCTCATATTCGCAGTGACCTGTAAATATTAGGACGCTGTCGCAATGTGATAATTCTCCATTTGAGTGTTCCCAGAACTGTGTTTGCCCTGAGTAGTTTTTCATTACCTAAGTAATGGTCCTCCGACGAAGGATCAATTATCCGTTTCCGTCTGGCTCGAACGCATAGCTGTGTTTGATTTTGATGGTTAAAACACGAGACAACGTTTAAGTGTTGCACCTACTCTGGCAATGGGAAGTATACATTACCATTGCTCCGTGTACATTAGTTAGGCACGTCTTACTAATTAGGATATGGTAGTCGTGATTTTCATTATAGTAAACATATAGGTTTGACAAGTCATTGGTATGTAGGTTATAATAATGTAAAGGTGTGAGAAATATCATTTATAGAGCAAATAATAACTGGTCTAGTTGATAATGTAGTCCTTGCTTTAATTTTGATTCAATATAACACGAAAATTTATAAAACCGAACAATTTAGAAAGAGTTCTCTCTCATTTTATTTTGCTTCGTTGGATTTAATCAAGATTAGTCTCGATTTGGTGGTTTGTATTTGTGTAACATTTCACTTTATCCATAAATAGTTTATGGATATCGTTTTACGCCCTACTGGTTCTATTTTTTATTGCACATGCACAGCGGCAAGTAAATATTATTCGCAGAATGAACGGTTGACAGGTTTCCTTCTTTATTAGTAATCATTTATACCTATCACGCAGAGCTCCAATCCTTGATGCACTTTGAGGGGTGTGGTACGATTTTTATTTATAGGTATGTTTTACATTATTACGGTAATACTAGTATGCATTTTGACATCTTAATATGTGCCCCACGTATTCATAAAATCATTTTCCAAGACGTACTGTGAAGTAGCCACACTTTGAGATAAATTAGACAAACTCCTAATCTGCCAGTGTGTGTGTTTTCCCCCCGAGTACGACAAACTAATGCAAAGATGAAAATTTAATCAGCCGTCCACCTCTGGCTCAGCAATTCCCTTAACATGCTATTACCTGCTTAAATAAGGTGAGTATATTTCTTACTATCCGACTGTCCTGTATTCCACGAACAAATATAAGCCGACGGTTGATTAGGTCATCAGTTGAGACCTAGTATAAAGTCATAAAATTAGATTCGTAACTCGCGTTAGCTATTGAATTGGCTTTTCGTAAACTTTTAAAGGCTCATCATGTCTTAATATAATATATTAATTTAGAGTAAATAAAATTCCAGTATCGTTTTTGTTTGGTGGTCGCATTGTAAGAAGTAAGACAAGAATTTCAGGGTGTGAGAACGTATCCTACTTGTTTCTGTTATTCGTACATAGGCTGTAAAAGAAAGAAAGTTAATTGAATACTAAATTAAATCACCTCCTTAAAAGAAAATTGACGCGATGAAAGAGGTTTTCAAGAAATGAACCATAATTGTTATCCAGTGACTCGATTTACTTTGATTCTCTCTTAAATCTTTAATTTATGATTCAGGTTTAAGTGATGGGTGGGGCATTCACTAACAAAGTGAGAAATATTGCACGACTGATTAAGATCATAATATGCAGTAGAACATTGTAAAAATTTGTAATGCGCCGTTTTAAAACTCGAAGACGTTCCTAAAAGTCGTACGTAAACTGATCTATATACAATTGCGCAGAAGAAGAAAATAGAATTAGCATTTTCTACGTGACGAGGACAGCGTTAATCTCTCATCAATAGCGACTTAACATCTGTAAATGGACCTTCTTTTACCAATTACCATTGAATTATAAAATTTACTTTTCATTTTACTTTCATTTGATAGTCTTTTAGGCTTACCTCTTATACTTAAAATAAGTTATCAATTTTTCCATTTCTCGTCGCTTTTAATACTTTGCTTTGAACGTCATTAATACGTATGTCCTGTAAATTATATTATTTATTCATAAATTACAGCGTTGTTTTTAGTCTAAATTACTAGTATCTAATCCAGTATCTAACTCCATATTTACATTAAGGGTTTGTATGAATGTCGCAACGAATCTTAATTGACTGGGAGGAATGCTTGCTAGATAATAAATACCTCGTGGGTAATTCAGGAACTAAAGAAACTAAAGAAAACATATCGGACAGTTTTTCACACTACACTCTTTCTAGTATTTCGGTATCGTGCTGAAATTACCACTTAACGTACATATATTTAATACGAAGATAATTCAGATGCTACAATTTGTTTAGCAACTCTTCATTCTAAAAAAGCTAAATGATTTTTAGACAAGAGTGCTGTATTTAAAGTAAATTTTAAACACTGCTATAATGAACATATAACATTTGTATGTTTTACCCCTTTAAATCCTGTTTCGTTGTTGGAGTTTATCATCTTTTATGAATCGTTGATCCATGTTGACCAAATTATCGCAACCGTTACTTGGATCCATCCACAACCAATGATAAACTATTTCCTTCGATAGAATGATGAACCAAATACTTGATTCAATTTTGTAAAGTAGTCCATCCTCAGGTTCTAATCCTTTTGACGTTTCCTAAAAGGAAACAATGTTAACAGTTCTTAAATTATTTTCGCATACATCAGTTTATTAAGATCTATTAATTTTTTTGAGGATTTTCATTCTTCATGCATTATTATCAGTAATATCATTAACGTAATTGTTACTATGAATTTTCCACTGGTTATAAATATTTTCTGGTTATCCTACTGCTGCCAGATTATTTGGGGTTTTTTATTGAAGTGTTGTGTAATAATATTAACGGTTAGTGACTTAGCTGCTTATCAGTAAAGACTTCTCTCTTTAGTATTTCGAAAGTCTTGCGTAGCAACACACTTTAAAACTTTGTATTGGACTTTGTCTTCATAACGTTTATACACGTTTGCCTTCACAAGTCCAACTTGCAAAGAGAGTTTCATTCTCTTTTTTTTAATTATAAACTTGCGTCTAGTATACTACTTTCCCAGGTACTGCTGGAAATAACATTATTGATCCTTGCTTTCTTACTCTATACGGAATTTCTCTCTTCATTTCGGAGTTTATATACTTTAAATATGAACGTTTTCCTTAATGTCGAGCTTATTTAATAAATAATTTCCAAAACTTAAGTGTTTTAATATTTTTCTTCATCTTTTGGACTTATAAGGATTTTTTAAAAAGATTTTAACGGCTGCAGAGGTAGTTGCTTTCCCTATAATCTGGGTGCGTCGTCTTTGTTTTGCAAGTACACGGGCTTCTTGCAGTTACTCAGTATGGAAATTATAGAGCGCACTCATCTCAATACGAGATGTGGACGTAGCCAGATACAAACCTTTCAACTCCAACGCAATACCGCGTGTTTTAATGAAAATTATTCCACACCGGTCCGTCTCACGCTTCCATTGACAATCGACCGTTATAACCTTTAATAGCCGAATTATGCTGTCAGATCTCTTGTGTTTGAGAGAAAGTACTTTACGAGTTGTGAAACTTAAGTTTACTTAAACAGACTCTTCACATTCATATCCCGCTCTCTCTTTATGAACTTAATTACTTGATGAATAAAAAATGTTTTAGGAATCTCGCTTGGTAGTAGAAGCAAGACATTCACACAAGAATCTTGTCATATAGTGGTGCATTTGTAAAATGAGCCTTTCGTTCCTTTGAACTTAATTTAAATTTATATGAAGCCTTCTGAATCACCAAAAGTGTTGGTGCATTTTCACCCAGAAATGCTTGGCTATTGAATCGATATTATTATTTTAAATTGAACAAATGATTCTCGTGCTTGTCAACCGAGTAGAATTAATAGAGCGACGTTTGACATCCTTTGTCATCTACAGTTTCCTCGGGATATTAGGACCGAGAAAGTTATCGCAACTTCACTCTGTTAATTCTTTTCGGTTGACAAGTCCGAGAATTATTTGTTATAGTATTACACCGAGAAAAGCTGCAATCTTTATTATTCTAATAGAAAAACGATTATGAAGTCGTTTAATATAAACTTTTTTGTAATTATTCTTAGGTTTGAATTTAGTATACACATTTGGAATGATATCCACTTAAATAATACCTGAAAGTTTTTCAATTCTGGTCCAAGTTATTGCCTCACATTATTTTCTTTTAAACCTTTTTTGTCGTAAATTTATTAAATATCTTTTACAATTATGCTTCATATACGATAACGTTCTCAATTAACAGTTTTGCACAACACACAATTGAAAGTTTCGTGTTCCCTTTAAATAGGTCTGATTTTAATTCCTGAATTGGTCTTATGGTCTTATGGTTAGCTTATCAGTTATTAAATGGCGTCATTCCCTTCTGAAATAATTAATATTGATGGTACTTGGAGACTGGTTGCCACGTAGTATGTGGCTATGTGGCAATATATGCCAATGAGACTCATGTTTGTATTTACATAATTATGACAAATTAAGTAAATGTGAATTCATAATTATGTTATGCGAGGGAGACGCGAACATTCCTGGCGGGTTGACTACGAAAGGATGTGATATTGTCAGAATTAATAATGCAATAATGATAAGTACTGGAGAGAGAAAGAAAAGCGGTGGCTTACCTGAAATTGAAGCTTTGTGGTACCTTGTGGAGTGGGATGGATGAAAATTTTCGGATGCTACCTCCTTCGTTAGGGGAAGAGGAAGCATGTCGTGGACAGTCCAGCATAAAAATACGAGTACTTCCCCAACTGGAGTAGTTATAACTTCTTCTTTATACATTCAGCGTGAGAGCTTTCATGCCTTCTGATATTTACAAAGGAATAGGCAATAGGAAATATGAACTGAATTAATTCCAGACATTTTCCAATACTTTTACGTACCAGCAACTTGCGCAACACTTGATTTTTTTCTTTGGAATTTTACGAACTTAGTGATTTTATGCAGCAAAATACAGTAGACTCTCGATAATCCTGTTCGTGTCTGTTGGATTTGGTTTCCACCGGCATATTTTTCGAAGAAAAACGGGAATATCCATTTTCCAAAACCCCCTGGAAAGGGTCCTGCTCTCTTGGAAATGATCAGAAGGAAATTTGCACGCGAAACCGCTGCCACCTCGAGTGTGTGCGACGTTGACGAGCCACCACCAGGCGAGTTTCAGGATCTCTGGACGATAGACCAGATACCCTATGCACCCCCAAGGTACCAAATTCCTCGTGGGACGGCGCTGATCGGCCGCACACATTGCTCCTTTGACCCAAAGGTGCCTTAACGCGGGCGCCACGTGAAGGCTCCCCCTCCCCCCTCGGCCTTGACGCAGAATCCTCTAACTCCTATTAGATCTTTCGGCACGTATTAGATTAGTCTAATGAGAATTGCCATATTCTCAATTAGGAAAGCTACTAAACAGCAGAAGCTGTCATAGAAGGAGTCATAGTAACTCTCGCCGTTTACCTGCACCTATTCGTGATTGTCCGGCGTCCACATTATCTGGCCGAAGTAATTCTCTAATCAAGAATGAACGCTTTAATTCAATTCGAGAAGGCGTTCTAGCGGGGGGCATTCATAATCTTCCGTAACTAGTCTATATAGAGTGCAGTTTCCTCTCCTCTTCAAACCTATTCATAATTTCATCAGTTGTATCGGATATCAGTCAGTGCGAATTTGGTTAGTATTCGTTTGACGAACTTCCGTTTTTATTTCTAACTAGGCCTATAGTTGGCCAACTTTACAGATATTAAAAACGTTATACGTTCAGTTTATCTTATTTTCAGTGTCTGTAAAATTGGCCTACTATACTTATAACTATGGGTAACAGACCTAAACTATATGCTTCCTTTGTTGTTTTTATATTAATTATCAGCTGTGTACCCGACTTCCCGATTACTTTTTTGTATTAGCATGGTTTATAATTTCATTCTACACTAGTTCTACACTAATCACGCAAGGAGCGCGTCTTTTCCTTGTGTATTATCACGCCTACGTATCCCGACTGAATATTTATTTCATCATAGCCGGCATGATGACTCACCGTACTGTAATCGAGTCAAGAAATCTCTTGGTGCCTTAATGGAGTTCTAAGTTCTCCCTGTTCACTGAGGGAGTAAAGCATACACGTGCGGAAAAGTACCTCCTGTACCTTACAGAAATAAAAAAATAATTCCAGGTGACTTAATGGTGTCTTAGATACTCACGGTAACTATGATATTATTTATTTCCTCACGACAGTAAAATTTGGCCGATAAAATGGCGTTTCTGTAAAGCTTGGAATTTAGCATCCACTGAATTTATTTTCAACGCGTTGCGCACCGGGACCTTTAAAAATTTGCGTGCCCAGATGATTGGAATCATAAAGTGTTAATCGTAGTTCATTGTATAAAACAATTGTAAAAAAAATCGTATACGCATCAATAAAAGAAATATTGTAATGATGTTTTTCTTATACAACCTACCCTAACACTTCAAATTAGTCGAATCTTCTGTTGTCATAATTGTTTCATTAAGAAGCAGTCACGTTGTCAACTGGACAGTGGTCAAAAAATAGCAATGATAGTCTCAACTCTCCATTTAGGGTTTGGATCCAAAGAAAAGATTTAGAAATAATTGAAAATTTATGTATTATGGCTAGGAAAAAGTTACGACTTAAAAATCAAAATAAGATGACAAATGTTTCAGATAATAAAGCTAAATCACTTGAAGTGACATTTTCCGGGATTTAAACAGTGTATATTTAAAGAATACAAAGTAAAAATTTCCAAAATACAAAAAAAAATAGTGATTGAATAAATACCTCACACGTTTCCGCAAGCCCTATACTTTCGTCTCGTGTTTTGATCTATTTGTTTCCAGCTATTCCGTTCCTTATTCACCTGCCGAAAGCAAAAAGGCATGCAGAAACGTTGTGTGGTATTTATTTTATCAACATTTTATTCTATATTTTTTAATTTGTATATTTTCCTAGATTGTTAAAAATAGAACACACCTCATAAGATTATTATATTAATGATATACTATTCTGGAATAATTTAAGAAATCAATTCGTTCACTTATCTAAAGATTAAAAAAGATTTGTTTAGGAATTCTCAACCGAAATATAAACAATCGACGGGGAATTTTATTGATTATAGTTGGCAATGTATTCATTTGGGACTCCATTGAAAAATTAAAAAATTTATGGTTGCTAACTTTCCTCGTGTACATATTCCAATATGTTTTAGTTTCATTTCATTCATATCATGACTCTAAAATAAATTCTTGAAGCAGGTACCCGGGACAATAACACTAACCAAGGTTCGGATACAGTTTTTGATTCGATTTATTTACTGGCTCCATTAATCCTCTATTGAGCAGATGGGACAGGTCAGAAAGTATACAAAGTTAAAAAGCACCTTGAAAATATTATATAAATATAAGAAAAATTTAATATACCATAAACAAAGATATCACTTAAAAACAAAAGCAAGGCCTATAAAATATTTATATTAAAGACAAAAAATTTATACAAATAAAAAAATTCTCATATGTATAAAGGATTAATAATCATACATGTATCCGGAGAAAATAAATCGCTACAAAAATTATAAAATTTTAAAGTACAATGGAAAATAATTTCACCATCAAAAACTGACCGTATAATTACTCATTGTTCTCAGAGATACGAACACGAAACACCGACTCTGCTATACTGGTCAGCAGATAGGAAACCTTTCTCTCGCACACAATACATGAAGCAGAAGACAGATAAAAAATATAAATTAGTCAGTATTGGGTTTTTATCAAAGACCTTTGGCATATGGCCAGAGTTGTCCGCTGATTCCATTGGATCAGTCTGCCAACTGCCTCCTAAAACTGGTGGAGACATGGAGAAGGGAATGCTGCGACCCCATATCAAACTCGACTCCCGGCATTCGGAAAGGCGTGAGAATAGTATCCAATTCCCGACCTACCTGATGAAGGTTTTCTAGGGTTTTCCCTGCATCTTTTTACGTGAAACACCGGGTAGGATCCGTAAACCATAGCCCGGGGACCCTAGTTAACCCTTGGCTACCTTGCTCTACCTACCGCACCCCCCTTTGCAATTCCCTTCGTATGCTATTAAAGGGGAGTTGCCTGTTTCAGGATCACCCTCATGTAGCCTGGTAACCAAAAAAAAGTATTAAGTATTTGAAAATCAATTAGTCCTTCCAGTGGGGTATCGGGGTACAAAATAATTTTTTACTCTTCGATTAAGGAATTCATTAACTGAATAGTACGCACCAGACAATCAGATATTTTTTCATTTAATAATTAAATTTCTAAGACTATTTTCTGTTTTCACATCCGTAGGTCCATAGGTATGTAGGATACTGGACTGATAAAGTTTGAGGCGATATTTGCCTACCCTAAGAAACAAACGATTTTTGGCTTTATATTATCGGCCATCTCCGATAGTCAGATTTTGGGTTCGTTTAAAATTTTTAAAGATTTCTAATATATATGCATTGGATAAAGTTAGTATTCAAAGTTTTATAAAGAACAGTTTACATGTTGCTGCATAATGCTTCACGGCTTAATATTCTAACCGACCTTTTTTGCAGTTTGAAAATTTCCAAGCTATGAGGGGGATCTTCTCATACCGCAATACAACACATGGAGTGAAAATAGGCAGTGTTTGGCTCTACTTGCTTAGAAATCATCTTTAGTGAATAACTGGCAGGACTTAATTTTACACCAAGTCCATCGTAGATTTTTCTGTCCAAAAATGGCGCGTTCCCCGTGACCTAAAGAAATATTTTCGCTTTGGCGTTGATAATTGAACTATATTGGTCTTCTGTAGAATTAGGGCTAACTTGTTTGATTTGAACGAAACATTTAAGCTTTCTAAGGCTTCGTCGGCTTTGTGGTTGAATGTAGACGAATCAAAACCTGAAATTACGGCGTTAGTGTCATCAGCATATAATACCGATTTCAGAGAGTTTATATAGTGTGGGAGGTCGTTTATGTATAATATGAATAGGAGTGGACCTAAAATGAAACCCTGAGGTACTCCACAGGTTATAAACTGAACACTGGACAAGTCTAACCTACAGCTTTTATTCTAGCTAAACTTGTTCTTTCCTATTATAATAATACGACTAGTAACAACAGAACATTTACACTAATTACTTAGTAATCTATTTTAGGCAGCAAATTATTGTGATCAGCTAGATCAAAAGCTTTAGAGAGATCCGCGAAAATTCCAGTAACAAGTTTATCATTCAGATAACTGTGAATGGATTGTACAAAGTTATACATTGCAGTATTCGTAGTTTCCTTTGAGGAAACGATGCTGTTGTGGAAATATGAGGCTATATTAATTCACATCTGATAGTCGAGTATGAATCGCTTTTTTCGAGTATTGGTTTATAGTTCGATATTTCCGTAGATGAACCTTTTTTGAAAAGAGGTAATATTTGTGCTATTTTTAGAGATTCAGTAGATACTTGAGCAGAGAAAAACGAGCTAATAAAAATAGTAATGGATCTTCAATCGCATCCCCGCATTGAATTTCAAGTTTACTGCCGATACTGTAAATATCTACTGTATGAGAATATTTAAAGTTACGTATTATTCTATTAATTTCGGATATTGTAACTGGTAATCAATAAATGCAATTAATTTTTTTGGCGGATTAAATTACACCACAGTTCATAAAAGTGTTCTGTATCAAACAGAGTTTTATCTATTGAGTATTGGTGTGACACATTTATAAAACATGAATTAAACGCAATGCATACTTTCGTATTCCTTATTATTCTACCTTCGTGAAGGAGATTGATTTGCCATGTAAAAACTTTTATCTTACGATTATTAGTTTGGTTCGATAATTGTTCCAGTATATACACGTGTGTTTATAAAATTATAATAATGTATTCTAATACAATTCTCGAGTTTCAACTGTGATATCCGAGAATTGTATTTGAATCAAATTCACAGGGAAAAGCCTTCGCTCTTTATAATAATGTATATAATGCACATATAAGCATGAAGGTAGGCTATTACATTGATTAGCCTACTTTATCAGATGAATAAGTTTATTTATTTAATTTTTTCTGTGTGTATCTGAGAGGTATACGATGTGAGTGGATGAGGTTTGACAGATAACGTATTGATTTTTGGAGGATTTGTGAGGATGTCGTGTCGTCTGTGGGAATGATGGTAAGGTGGGTTAGGATGTGCCTGAATGTTCAGGGGGAAGGATGAGAACGGAAGCATAGAGATGGAGAGGATTGTCATGGAGTTGTTGGATCGTGGACTTTAGGTTGTTGAGGGAACTTTCAGTTAGGGAGGTGATGTATTTGGTGATACATAGTTTGCTTTGGGAAATTTGATGTAATGGTGGATGACGAAGTTTCTAAGGTACAGGGAGAGTTTGTGATGGTGCGCAGGATTATGTTTTGTTTGAATTTTGGGTGTTGTTCCCCATATGGATAAGGCACAGGATTAGACGGGTTGTATTATAAAAAGGCATAGGAGACGTTTTGTGCTGATGGATGGTAAGAGGGGCTTTTCTGTTGAGGGGTTCTGAATTTATGGTTGATTTTGGAGAGGAGAAGATTAATTAATAATGTTTCCACGAGAGTTTTGAATCGAACATGATTCCTAGATAGGTAGTTTCTGTATTTGTAGGGATTAATGAATTGTTTAGATAGATTTAGATTTGAGGAAGCAGTTTTTTTGTTAGTGTTAAGGGGACGGTTATTGATTTGGTGGGGTTGATGCTTACTCACCATTGTTTGGAACATTGCTCTGGTTGTTGAGCGCTGATTGGAATCATTGGAAATTGGAGGTTTCATAGCAGATGGCTATGTCTTCTGCGAAAAAAACTGTGGTAGTGGCGAGATGATGTGGGATATCGTGGGAGATGATGTATAGGAAGGAGGTAACGACACTTGAGGATGATTAATGTCACATGTTTCTATGACTTTTTCCAGTGGCTTTGTTTAACAACTTCCACGAGGCTTTAATCTTGGCGCTAGAATTTGATACATATTTTGACATATCAAGTCTTTTGACTGCTGAGATAACTCTTCCGTACTCGATTTTATACGAATTAAAGCAATTATAAAAACTGTTGTGTCATGAATGATCCTTTAAGTTTATGTAACTGACAATTTTTGATTAAACATCCCAATTCCTTGCATTATTTATGTTTTTCGCTTGATATTAGTTTTTCAAATAGGTTGTAGAGGAGCAATATTGTCACTTGCTGAAAGAAATATACTCAGGATATTTTTAAACGTGATTTTGAGATCAGACTCACAAATTTTTGTGTAATTTTTCTGAGATTCTTACAAATTTAGAGTGAGAAAGGACTCTAATATTTGACGTCATTGTATTAGGTTCCCTTACTTGAAAATCTTCAAAATGAGCAATATTTGACTTTTGTGATCGGAGATGCCAATCTCGATTATGTTTTCAGGATAATTATGATGGCCAAGTTTCCTTACTAAATAGTCAATGGAAGAGAAGAGGATTACTGGAGAAGTGCTTGGGTTCGTAACACGAAACGTGTAAGATGCCAGTAATGACTCTGTGTTCGCTTTCCTGGTATCGCTCACAATATCCATATTAAAATCTCCACCCATAATAGCGAAGTTTTCCTTATTGTGACTGCAGAAAATTCTAAATTTCAAGTAAATTATCCAAATCTTTCAGGTTGCCTGTAAATAGACACAGAAACTATGTTTTTCCAGTTTCAATTTCAGCGGCACTGCATTCAGAAACAGTCTCATGACTAAGTAATCTAATACCGGATGTATCTTTACACATTTCGGTAAGACACTCCGTTTCCTATCAAAGTTCTACAATAATTTTAAATTCTATTAAATTCTTTATATGGAAACATTTTACTCTTCGGTTTGCCTATGTTCGGCGAGTAAGAGCACGTGAAATTTAATTACGATGGTGGATTTAATACGCGAATAATGTTTTTCAGGGATTTCGTGATTTGATTTGGAGAAGAAAAAGATAGATAGTAGAAGAAAAGTAATTAAAAACGTCGACTGAATGAAATTAAATGTAGTTATATTTTCACTCCTTTCTCTTCTTCAGTTACATCTTACTTTCCTCATTTTTGTTTTCATACTAAACAATTGAAAACGGTACCCAAATTTTAGGACCATTGATTTATTAATGGAATAATTTATATTTCACGAAATAAATAAATGGTAAAGACTTAATATGTGTATTAATTAAAATTTAATATGGCGTTAAACGTTCCATTTTTTAAACTTCATCAGACAACATTTAACAAATTAACAAAATTTAGAATTCAAGTCAAATGGAGTAGAAATGCTTTAATTGAAGTTCAGGTAAAGAGTGTAAGTCTAAACTTGGAGAAAGACAAGAAAGGAAAAATGTCAACCGGACCCAGAACCTCCCGCTTTCCTGACGGGACTCTGCCACTGAACTAGTCCGAGTCGAAAAAAGTGATTACAAAATTTTAGGTGAGCCTAACTATGTTTATAGGAGTAGAGGGATGTTAAATCGGTCCTCAGGACGTCGACTCGGACTAGCTCAGTGGTAGAGTATCGACCCGGAAAGCGGGAGGTCCTGGGTCCGGTCGACGTTTTTCCGTTCTTGTTTTTATCCTAAAGGATAGTCGTAATAATGACAATTTCTTTAACTTCTAAAACGTTTCCTGAAGACTAAGACAATGGAGACGAAACGTTTCACGTGAAATTAAATGTTAATTAATGCTGTTTCTGACATATTAAGGCTGTACCATTTATTTATTATATTACTCTTGATGATCAAAAATATTTGATTAAAAATAATAGCATTACGTATTTTAGAAATACGACGTATTTAATTGGAAAAACTGTTACGTTTAGGAGCTCATCTCGATTTCATTGCTCGGTAAGGAGTCGTTTCATCACTTATAGTCACAATTTAGAAAGTAACTGTTCTTTTATTGAAGTGTGGTGTTGTCATTGCAACAAGGAAAAGTATAGTTGACCTAGTTTGCAAAATGTATAATCACATAAAGACAAGTCTGGTAATTTTTAGAAAGATTTCCATTTGAAAGCAACGTATCGAAGTTGCTCTGAATTCGCGGTCCATTACTTCCTTACCCATTAATCTCGCGTTCGAAACCTCATAATACAACGCGCCTGTTTTTGTTCGACCCCGAACAAGGTTATAGCAGACCGGAAGATCGTGAACGAACAAGATGGCGGCGAAAGCGATAGCTACAGCTGTAGCTGTTGGCTCATTGAGATGCACAAAAAACCAAAAAGATGCGGCCGTATCTCTTCTGATAAGAAGAACCTCTATTTTCGAGCAGTGGTCGCTGCGTCTTCGACACCGACGGAAGCCAGCAAGTAAGGATAAGCATCTTGCTCTTTGTGATTCTAATTAGCTGACAATTTTTCTCTTATGTTTCACCCTCAACTGGAAAAGGTGAACAACGATAAGCTAACACTGCTACGCTGCTGAAGACACACTTAGCACGGTATACATTTTGCTTTCTCGATTTTTCTTCACTATAATTTCTAAATGAAGTTGGATGAGCTCTGACCGGAGGTCTAGTGATTTGAGATTTCCTCTCTAATCGATGTGTGAGTAGCCAACACCGCTGACCATATATTCCGTCTGCATCAAGAAATCGACGCACTTCTTTTATATGTCCAAGTATAATGCCGCTCAACGAAATACCAAAGATTTCCAGCAATAATTTCAACCGGACGTGTGTATGACACCAAAGTGTCTCGAAAAGTCATTAGACAATAATTGAGCTATCTGCGAATATTAATGTGTTAGATCTTCTCGAACGTTGAGCGGATTGACTCATCAGATAGGAAACGTGCAGCGTTCCATTCCACATTCCACTAACAGTGAAGCGATTCCAGTTTGGCAACGAACCTTACTCCTCGATCATTAACCAGAATACGTACAGTAATTTATCATTTATGTTCATTATATTCGTGCTAATCTATGCGCGCAGTAAACCGGGCGTAGTTAATTAAACATTTTATCGAAAAAGAATTGGAAGTATGAGAAAATGCCTTCATTTATCATCTCGCCCTGGGTCGTTACATTGCTCAACTGTTCGTGTATTTCACGTACTATTTATTCTAAATTTTATTTCAATGAATGAATTCACGTGACGCGATTCTTATTGATGAAATTGTCATCTCCATAATGTACATATGAAGTTAGCCTAATGTTTCCTTATTTATCTATTTATGGGAAGATTAGTGGCCCTTTTCTTTCTGTAAAGTTATCCGTCTTCCCAATCTCTCCTAATAAAAATTTAAGTGCAATTTGTTTAAAAAATCGATAATATAACCTTAAGCGATTACATGCAACGTCAGTGAAAATATAGAACGGTTTTAAAATGACTCTTACCTAAAAAAAAGTATAAATTGTTGTTACTTCGAATCCTCTGGGCCATACCACTCCTCAATAAAATGTTAGTCGTAGTTAATATCTATTATTTTTATTCGTCTGCATGAGATATTAGTATAAAAATTGTTTTCATATTGATATGTTAATTATTAATATAATGGAAAACATTCCTGATAGTTTAATGACCGCTCAATGATTGGTAACAAGCACACTTTAATATTTTCGTGACGAATAAGCAAAGATTGGGATACTAGTTAACAAGACCAGGGCTGTTGGAAAACATAAATGCGTTTGGTCGTCCCACGCATTGAAGCGAATCGTTGGTCGAAATCTATAAGCGAAATATCGAGGTTATGGAAACTAAAAAAAATAGTTCGAACTAATCTAAATGTCTGCGTACTACTACTTGGATAAAGTACACCAATTGTTAGGAATGAATTCTGCCGTGCCGCTGCGGTTTCCGATGAGTATTTTGGAGCAAGTCTCATTAATACACTGGGAGTAGATAAAAGTAGACTAAGGCAAGTATACACGAGACACACTTTCGCCGTCACCCATAGACGTGTCGTATAATTGTGAGAATTGGGACTAGTGAATCTGACCCTAATAAACCTCACGTGCCAGTAATACGAACGACGTCTGGCCGCAAGTGGCAAACGCTTCATCGGTGTACCTAAATCAATGCTGACGAAACCAATTTGTACACTGCCTGAAATCGCAACTACTTTGCGCGACGTTCTCGTTCTTTACCTATAATTATTATGTTTTCTAAAATATAAATTGTGCTTACGTTTGATTTGTACATCTTATTCAGTTAATGCGCAATAATCTTCCTGTTGCGTGGCAAGTTACTTAATTATTCTATTAGATTAAGTTGTGAAAACCTCCAAATATTACTAATTTTAAATTGTATTACATGGTAATAGCGCCGTAATAATTTGATCCTTATACGTTACGTATATATATGTAGTGAGTCATCGCCCACATGAGTGGTTTGATGCGATTCTCAGTTTGGTTCTCTTTCGCATCACACGCGTCATACAGCCGTGCATGTTACATCCAAAACCTTATCTGATTTTATACAAAATGGTTCGATGCTCTATGCAACCTCCTTGGATTCTTCGATATCGTTCTGTTAGCGTATATATATTTTCAGAATACTCGGAAGTGTCTCACAGAAATTTTCTAAAACCTTATACTGGATATTTTGTATTTTCAGTTCAATATTCAACGATCTGCTGTCTCACCTGATTTAATATAAATTTTAATAATAGTTGAATGTGTAGTTTCGAAATCATTTCTAGATTAAGTGTAGATGAAGAACGTATGTCTGTGAATCTCGGATGACTAGAGGTGTGGTGTATCTGCCGTCGTAGTGACCAATTTTTTGTCGCAAGGGCTGCATCCCCCTAGTCGCTGCAGACCGCTCATAAATAATCTCGGGGATGTGGGTGGATAATTATCGCCCGGATTGATATACAGCAGACACGGTCCCTCTCGGAGCGTACGGTCTATGCGTTCACGTTCCCCGACTTGAGCTACTTGCCGGAATGTTGCATTTATCAACGTTCATTTCAAGAGCTTCTTATCTGGCTACAAAGTCCAATGTAGAACCGTCGTTCTCGTCAGCTAAGCACGGAGCTGCGGCGGCGCCTGTACTAACCTCCACGTTTTCCATTGTTGAGACAATAGTTATTCCCATTTATCGAATATGCCAGATTGTGCGAAGTATGGTGATTGCTACAAACCAGAACTGTTTTAACGAATTGTAAGAAGGAAATTCAGAAGAATTTTATCTATTACGGAAGTTTTTATATTTTAAATATTCTCAGGTCTCTATGTAATTGTCCATCCCATCGTCTTTCCAGATTACTGTTTCATTTTTATTATACTTGCGTCATTAATGGCATATTTCGAGAAATCAAATATATTACTACGAAAATAACATTCATGTTGTTGAGTTTGTATCTATAAATTTTGTTGATACGATTGCACATCCTGCACCTTTTTTAGTGACCAATCCAATCCATCTGTGTAAATTTGCTGGTAGTCTGGGAGTTCGGTGGATAACTCTTGAAGCGTAATTGGAGAATTATGGGATTGGTTTCGTTTTTCTTAAGTCTTCTTTGACTACATTCGGTTGGGGAATTTTGAATTGGAGAGACCAAATTACCTACACACGTTTACTTTAAAGTAACACATGTATTCTGAAAACTATCAAGCATATATTGGAATGCAATTCAGCACAAACCACAGAAGTACAAATCAAATCAATGTCATTTTCGACAGTGTAAACGCAGTATACCATGCAATAAAATTCATTACCGATCTAAAGCTCCGTAATAAATTATAGCCATCAATTCAATATTAAATTTTATCTCTGTAAATATGTAATGTAAAATATAGCAGTCGGTTTAAATACGAGGTTCATGCTAGTTTAAAGAAATAAATTTTTAGAAAATAAATGACAACTTTTAAGGAAAATCTTTACTGGGTTGAAAAGTTAAACTGTAAACTGTTACGCTAAATATTAATTCTAGGGGAACTGTTTTCCGTTTACAAAAGGTTCATCTTAAAATAAATAAATAAATAATCGTCAAACTCCGTAAATTATTATTTGTCCTGTTCTTCTTAAAAAAAACGTCCTTATCGCGCGTAACATAACTGAACGAATCAAAGGTTGGAAGCGTAATGGAAAGCTGATGAAATTCCTAACACCCCATACTGTATTTTCAGTTTTGCATAACCCACAAATTGTTTTAACTGTTGACGGACCTTTTATTTTTCTGGAACGAGAGGATGCTAATCTATACACTCATGACCCAAAACGTGACCACTTCCCACTTCCAACCGCAAGATTGAAAGCCACTTGGTGACTTGCGAGCACGTGACGCGGCAAAGAAAGTATATTAGCGGAGCGTAGTCGAATCAAAAATCATTCAGTGAATATACACTAGGAACTAGCATCTAAGAAATGCTTCCTGTGAGCATCTATGTGAACAAATCGAAGGACGGTGAAACCACGAGTAGACAACAAGGTGTTGGACACCGAAGAGCGCTCTTCAAAGTAAGATGGACCGTGTTGTGTGGCAGATGTGACGGCACGCCCTTCAGCGCACATTGATGAAACCTTAATTTTTTATGGAGAAGACGGCATCTTTTGTTCACAAGGCCGGAATCGAGGTACAAAGCGAAATCACATCGATATCTTTGTCACCAAAGTCACCTAATCTGAACATAATCTTGGACGTCGGCCCGCGCCATGAAACTACGGCTGATAATTTCAGGGAATTTCCTAGCCTGTGCGTAGCGGTCCCGGGTTCGAATCCTGGCATGTTTGTGTCGTCATGGTCACGGAGACTGTGGTTAAGACTGATGGAGAGTAGATTCAGAATGTGTCTTGTAAGATGACTGTCCGCAGTCGTCCTGGTAGGCCAAGGTCCTTAATGGTCTGCAGAGGCAACGAAGTAGTATTGTGTAGACTCTTCGTACCAGATACCTCCGGAAACCTACCAAGTACTTAAAGAATAAATTGCACGCCGAATCGCTGCCTTATCGAGTTCCGAAGGGGGACCAACACACTATTACGCCAGGACAGCTTTTAGTCGGTACGAAAATTGTCAATCTCCTGGTTTTGAAAGTCATTTCTTGATGGTATCATTTTATCAGACGCGCTCTGTAATACTGATTAAAATTCAAAACAATAGTACTTTGCGATGCTTAATTATCTGGATTTGAAGCTTGTTGACGATATCGTGAACAATATTGTCGGATGTTTTTTCGTTTTTCTGTGATTTTGTAAATCAGAACGGTGCTTTTTTGGAAGAAAAGTTCCCGTTGTAAACGTATGCAGCCAGGCTCATACCATGTGTGTGAATCATTACTCTCTCCGTGACGACGAACAAGCCAATTTATGGAGGACGCGTAATTCCTTTTAGTTACGTATCGTATCCTATCATAATGTTCCGTAATTGAGCTTGTTGGTCAGTCGTAGAAGGCTCTTCGGCGCTTGGTTTTACTTTGCATGAAGTAATTGCCGAGCCCCAAGGGCAGCTGTGCAGGCGGCGCGGGCGGGCGGGCGGGGTTTGCCGAGGAACGGGTTTGCCGGAGAAAGCGGCTTTCGCTGGGGCTGCGGCTGCGGCTGGGGCAGGGGCAGGGGCTGGGGCGGACGCGGACGTGGACGTGGGAACCAGCCTCACTCACGCCGCAGTGCCACCGCCTCACCCTCCATCTCTTCATCTCTGCTTTCCTTCTGTTTTGCCACGCTCATGAAAACGAATGTATTTCCGGAACATGAACGTAACTTTACCTCCAGTCACTCGTGAAAAATGAATTATCATCATTCATATATTAATTAATACAATGCCCTACTTCTAACAGAATATTGAAGTAACGAATACACAGTCACATTAATTTCATCATTAAACCGGTTTGTTCTATCGTGTCAGTGCTCCATTGTAGAATAGTACTTAAATTTCCATTAGGCATATAGGTAATCATGTTGTGATCTCTATCTTCTCCATCTGTGATTATTCCCACTACGATTTTCCTCCGGTGACAGCAAAAAATTCCACATTTTAGGAGCATTTGAGTATGAAAAATCTGCCAGAATGATGACGCGCTGGAATAATCATTATTTACCAGAAATAAATTTTTATGCGCAATTAAACGTATTCTTTACCTTCAATTGATTCGTTCTTTCATCTCTGAGTGATAAAGAATCCAAACAGTGGACTGTAAAGTGTGGAAATGCTCAGAATAATTTGGGGAAGCTTATGAAAGGTGAGTATGGGGATAGACATGGCGGAGTCCCCGTGTACCATCTGGAAGAAAGTGAAAGTATCACCGGGAAATATTACGCAGCATTCTCCAGCATGTGAAGCAGCCAACTAAGACAAAAACTTTAATCATTGCCAGAACACTTCACAAACTACTTATGATTTTTTCCCTTCATTCTGTCTTTCCTAATTGTTCTTATTTCTTGCTGCATGTTTATATCTGGGTCTGCTTGTCATGAGAACATTTAAAACTCGGAAATCTTATTTCATTGAATAATTGTTATTAAAAATTATGTTGTTGTTGTGGTATTCAGTCCTCAGACAGGTCAGAGGCAACCCTCCATATTATCCTATTTTGCGCGAGCCTTTTCATTTTCGCACAACTAGCACATCCCACATCATCCCAAATCTACTTAGCGTATTCCATCATTTACCTCCGTCTTCTGTCCTTACCCCACACACTTCCATCTAATGCTAATTTTACAAGACCCTCACGTCTTAAAACGTGGTCTATTAATCTCTCCCTTCTCTTGATCAACGTTCTACATATGTTCGCTCTTTCCCTATTCTGTTTAGAACTTCCTTGTTAGTGATTTGATCCACCCATCTGATTTTCAGCATTCTCCTATAGCACCACTTTTCAAACGCTTCTGTTATTTTCTTTTCTGCAACTCCTACCGTCCACGTTTCGCACCCATATAACGCCACGCTCCAAACGAACATTTTTAGCAACGATTTCTTAATATTCACACTTATATTTCCCGTAAATAAATTCCTCTTTTTCGCGAAAGCCTTCCTTGCCAATTATGTTATAAAATTTGATGACATACTTTTCAGTGGAGTAAAATAAATGACATAAAAAGTACTACAAAAATATTTACCAAAGGAGGCAGAAACTATAGAATTGCAATTAGAGTTGTCCCGGAACATGATTGGTTGGGATTTGGATATGGATATCTGCGGGAGCTTTCTCTCGCAGGTATTTCAGCACAGTGATAATGGGGCTTACCTTCCCGAATGTTCCGTTCTCTCTCTTGTGTTGAGGTCATCACATGCCAAGGCACCTTCATCTCTTTTAGGAGGTGTATGTATTGGGGTCGAAGACCTTGGGCATACGCTAATGGTTGGCAGGAGATCCCATTGGATTGCTCGGCCAACTGACTCCTAAAACTGGTGGAGACACAGAGAAAGGAATGCTGCGACCCCAAAATAATAGCCCAGCCCATCTGATGCAGGCTTTATAGGGATTTACTTGCATTATTTTAGGCGACTCACAAGGTGGGATCCTTAAACTATAGCCCGGAGGCCCTAGTGAACCCTTGGCTAATTTGCTCTACATTCCACATTTACCCTTTTCAATTCCCTTCCTATGCTACTTAAGGAGACTTGTCTCTTTCAGGATCACCTTCATGTAGACTGTTCTCCCCCCTTTTTTTTCAGTTCCTTTCCTATGCTATTAAAGGGGAATCGTTAATATTTGGATCATCCTCATGTACCCTGTTAACTTTCTAAATCTTAAAAATGTGAATTTGAAGAAATAATAATAAACTGTAGTTTCACAAAAGGACAAAACGAAGGTTACCGAATGAATGTTTTTCTTCTATATCAAGGAAGAATTTACAGAAAGAAAATAAAAAAAATTGCTGTAGGAATGAAATAGGAGTAGAGTTAATGTCATCTTTCTGTGAAGAAATATTTCGAAGTCTTTTGAATGTAGGCCTAATCCACAAATGATTCTTGTTATTCGTGTAGAATTATTCTTATATAGTTCAAAACTGAAAACGATGGCTAAGATTAAACATTAGACTGTCTCCTGTGCTGCAATAATCAACCTCGCTGCTTCGTATCACAGAAGGCCCCGGTTGAATCCTGGCATAGGTATGGATCTTTTTCATACCGTGAAACCCCTACAACGAATGTGTTTCCCAAGTTATAGTAATTCGCTAATGACTTAGCATTTGACGCGATTCTAAATAAATAAAAGTTAAATAGTTTCAAGTCTGGAACTGTGAAGAGTTTTGGTTTTATAGGGAGCTATAATATCAAGCATAACGTAACAAGGAAGGAAACTAAATAATCATTCTTCAACATATTAACTTATAATGGCAGAGGTATCTAAAACGAAAACTGCGTTCAGAATTGACGAGTGACTTGAATTGTGGCACTATACACACAGAAAGTTAAATAAAGAATCAATTTTATAAGCATACTTTTTATGCCATTTAGAAATATTATTTACATGTTAAATATAGGTCTTTAACTAGCTGTGTGTAGGTCCTTTATGCGGTGATCAAAATATTATTCAATGTTCTTAAACTTATTTGCCTTTAGTACAATCATTTTTTACGATATTATATTTGGCAACAAAGGATTTGGGGTATTGTTTCTATAACGCGTAAATTATTTCAGAATCACGTATTTTATTTGATAATTACTGTTGCTTCTTACCTTTATCGAATAAAATTATTTTCTTGTAGATTCTCGACGACATATTTAGATTATTTATTAATTATTGCTACTTGAAAAGGAGAGAAACTTTAACTGACCGTATTAAAAAATTTTAGAATGGTGAGCTAGACGTCAAAATACCTTCAAAATTAGTTAGCGCTAAATCGTTTTTAAGCGAAAACTTAGTTTAAAACAGTAGTTATATTTACCTATCTTCAATGAAACCAATTTAGAACAAACTAGTCTGAATTAAATTTTAAGAAGAAAATTTGGATCCTTGAAGTATTTTTAGGTTCGATTATAAATTATTATAATTCTCAAAACGCAAATAAAATCCTATTTTACACACATGATATTTACAGCATAAGATTATGGAACAATTATTAGAGTTTATTTTACGAAATATAAACAAAAAAATTCAAGCTTGGTCATTACAGAAATATTGCTGCCGAAGTGACTTATAAACGTACACGTATTATTTGTATTGTTGACGTTTAAAAATTAACAATGGAAACTTTTTACATTAAATGATAAAAAACTGGTTTTCTTTTTATTGTCCTTCTGTAGGTATTCCAAGAAAGGATTGCAATTGTCATTCATATGTTGTAAATTTTAAAAAAAGTAGTCAAAGTACAGACAAAAATTAATGATAAATGTTTTACATTTTCTTATTTAAATATATTTTTGACTAATTTGACAATTTTACTCATTGCGGCTAGTTGATTCATGCATCTATTTATAGATAGCGCTAGTAGTTACGCTAAATAAAGGAATCCGTAAATATTCTGGTGTGTCACTGCCGACTCTGAATTCCGTGGCTACACAGAACTACTGAAATTTGGGCTGAAGGATATTTGTTCGTTCTGGAGTTTGTACTATCTTGCTTGTACTTATCGAGGCAATAACTAGCTGCCTTTGTCGGTTATTCAGGCTGGTCAGTGACCGTATTAACCTCCAGCGGAAGGCCTAAATTTATTTCGTCAACTTCTTTGAATTTTCCGCGTTTCCCTTTTATTTGTCTGTAGGCGCTCGTTGGGGCCCAAAACTGTAGGTATGCAAAATTCAGATTTTAATTTAACATACTGTGGTGTTCGTTGGTTACACCATCAAAAATATTGTTGTACAATCAAACGAATAATAATAATAATAATTTTAATTTGAATAGAAATATAACTCAAATTAAGTTATAGTGGAAAACATATAAATTTACGATATCAATTTAATCATTAGCTCAGTCGGTAAAAGCAAAAATAATACTCTACGCAGCTTCTTAAATGGCTGCTCCCGAAAACGCGGGTGATGAACGATATAGTTGAAAATTAAATTCGCGAATCAGACGAGAATGGTTTGTGTGGAAAAACTGGGTAAAATGCAGTTACCAGATGTTAACACCTGATGACGTCGTTCTTCGTTTTTGTTCGTATGCCGGTTGTTCCTTTGCTGGGTCACGTCTTCTTCATATTAAGATTCTCTATCGCCTCTCCTTCAGATCAAATGTTATCTTTTTATTTTCTGTACTCCCACAAAATGAATCTCCTTTCTTAAATGTGCAGAAACTAAATTTTATACATGTCGCCTTGTTCTGCCACTGCTTCGTCTCTCCCTAGCGTCTCTCTCCGGCAGCCTCCCTGCACCAACTGTCTAATCTAATCTCTTCCAGGCCATCAACAATGTTGCAGACGGTGACGTTTTCCCGCCGACATTTCCCGCCTACTCAGCCCCACCAAGCCATTGTCGTCTTCCGTCCTGTATACGTAAATAACAAAACTAAATTATTTTTGCTTTACCCGACTGTAAGGGTCATGAATCACCACAATACATTACATTGTTTTTTCGCATGTTCAATGTTCTGCTTGGAAATTAAGATTTACCAACATTGTTACGTTGCCTCGTGTTTCCTTTAAATGATTTTCCACATATATCAGCGTAATTTGCAGGACAATTCTAAGTTTATTTGATCTTTATTAGTTTTGAAAATGCACTTAACCTAGTTTTTTTCTCCTCTCTGATTCCTAGTAAGTTGCTAGTACTGTTCTACGTCATATATTACTTTACCGAAAATCTTTTTTTACGTTTTGTTGTTGTACTAACCCATTGGTCGTTAGCGACAATGATAAATTGAAGATTTACATTGGTATATCTTTACAAATAGTGGTTAGATTACTCCAAAAAAAAATAGTGTTGGCTGAAATTCTAGTAAGTGACGAATAAAAATCCGATTTTGAGCGGAGGGCTGTGAATGTTATTCTAACGTTGCTATATCTGGGGCAGTGGAAGAGGTCGTGCGGTATGGTTATGGCCACCATGCGTGTGTAGCATTCTGCCTGTGCTGATCTGAAGTTAGGAAATACATGTAAGTTCTGCTCCCTTCTCTTTCTTTGATGTCTTTGAGCTAGTACTGCTTGATAACATTCACGAATTCCTGGTTCTGTAATTTAATTTAATTTTTTATACAGATCCTTGCAGCTTCCCAATCTATAAACTTGCTCGCACATGTAGGTAGCTTTCTAATATTCTTTTTCCGAGTGACTTCCGCGTATCGATTCTCTCATGTGCAGGTTGCCAGGCTATCGTGACATTGTTGTTACATTTTGTTATATTTTCCCCAATTAATGTAGCCGCTCCGAAAATCTTGACATTTTAAAATTATAAATTCAATTGATAAAATGCAACACAAAGTAGGTGGAGCCCGTTACCAGATTACGCGACTTTAAGTAAGAGTATTTAATCTTGATTTAAAATTTGCGGGCCCGTCACACGATAGTCTCAGACTCTTAGTCACAGACTATCGAAGTCAGAAGCGGAGAGTTATTACTTGCTAACTGCATTGTATTGGTGTGCGTTCTGACGAGCTAAAACTTGTCTCGACTTGACTAATCCTGTCTTTGAGGCAGGAAGGGACGCAGTCTTCCCTACTTGACTTTCTGAAAACTTTGAGCCAGCAGATTGTCCAGGTCCCATCTGGTTTGCGTAGAGTCTCGCAATTCTATTCAGACGGTAGTCAAAGTCGCCGATAGCCACTCAGTTCGTCACTCCGTTCTCGACCGATTTTTCAATATTTTTGCCGTGGGATTCCAGGGAAGATGGGGTGAGGTGCAGGGTGGGGGACCAAGGGACCAAGTGACTACCGGTGACTTAAGTTTCTATTCACACGGGATTTTCTTGCCTCTCTCGAGACTTGACTAGACTAGGCTATCGTGTGAACGCGCCCTAATATTGAGTTGATATTAACTGTTTGAAGTAGGATAACAGAAGCTTAAGAACATCTTGAAACCTTCGATAGTTCTCTTGAACGATATTGAAACGTTTTATTTGTCTGTTTCAGAATGGTGTTAGTCCTGAGTGGAGTGCTTCAGGAAGAGCCGCCGTCGGACACGCGGTCGCTCTTCCAGACGCACCCCATGTACAAAGAGTCTGCGTCGCAGCTTCTCTCCATCCCCAGCAAGGTGGTGGGACCCGCAGGGCTACTCTACGTGCGGCAGAGGGAGCTCGCCGTCACCGTGCCCCACGACAGTAAGCCTTTATCTCCACTATACGTTCAACAATATACCATGTGTACAGTACGAGATCAGCTTGAAGAATTGTACTGAATACATGATTCATTCCATAGCATGATTCTTTGCGAATACTCGACTGCTGAATGCTAATGTTCCTCTTGGAACTGAATCCGTATTGTCTTATCAACTGCGGACAGTAAAGTTTTCCAACAGTCTTCGGGTTTCATCAAGGACGGATAAGCTACACAAGGTATAGCTTATGGCGCCCACCGTGTTGGAGAACCCGAGTCACCAAAAACAGATTTCAGTTATAGATTGTTTTTCCACTATCAATATACTACTAAATTGTATTTCGGTTTATCCCTTTACCTATCCGAAAATCCTATTTGTCACCGTTACAACATATTTGAACTTACTTCAAATAGCTTAGGACGCTGATTCCCAACGTGGATCACTACCTCCACACACACACATCCGTGAGGCAGTTCGATAGTTTAGAGGGGCGATTCGAAAATGAGTTCGTCTAACCATCCGCCTGCTAATATTATACTAGTACAAAAGGAAAAATTGTTGGTATCTCAATTTTAGGCGAGCTTTCGTTAAGTTCTGTGGAGTTACACTTGGAAGTATATAAACTATAATTTATTCTGAAAGCATTGCTTACTACACCTAATGAAGGAATAGTACGTACATGGCATACACTATTCGCATCACTATAGTTATCTCAGCTTTACAAATATTGGAGAATCTGACAAAATTTGAGCCCATTATAAAATATCTCTGCAACAAACGTCAAACTGAAGGGTCTCAATAATCCAGAGGAGACCCCACATTGAATGTTGAAACAATGAAACAAATAATTATTACTAAAATTTTTCATAAATCTTTCATATAAATAATTTTAGTCTAGTATTTTTATGTATTCTACAACTTTTGAAAATTTAGTTACTGTTATTTTCTTAATAATCTCCTACTGCTATCCAAGCTTTTGTTTTCTAGAAATCGTAATTAGGCTTCATTTAGGAAATCTTCAATTTTTTATTGTAAAAAAATTATTTTGCAGAAATAGTTCTCGGGTTTCCACTCTGTCAAGTAGTTATTACACAACTGTTTCGATAATACTGCCTTCAGTGTTTCGAGTACCAAACTTCATCGTAAGTTCAAAATGGTTAAATCGCGTCGAAATAAGCAATCCGGTTTCCCTTTTCATATCAGCATGCCGTTCATCGAATTAAACGCGTCATGTGGGCGTTAAATCGTGATCAATTTATTTAAGGCTTGACATTTTTATGTACGATCCGCATGCACTATTAAAAGCATTAAACAATTTCAACCCACCTTGGTACATGTGTCTTAAACTCTAGTTGAAGACACTGTGGCGTTATGATATTTAAAAATAATGCGTAAACGACTGACTTCGATGTCAGATCCATCCTTTTGGACTCGTTGAGTTTATTACTGGCATTCACCAAGGCAATGTGTGAATTGCAGTCCATATATCATTATAGGGGTGTGATAGGAAAAGGGTCCATAGGCGTTAAAAATTCCCATATTAAATTTGAATCCACTTTTTTCGATGTAGTTGAGTTGAAGAGTATCCCTCATGCTGGTTTAGTTTATACGTGGCAGAGTAAGAAGCCTGACGTTATTTAATAAAATATTCAAAATTAGCAAGAGGTTAGTGCTTAGTGCCTAATTAATTCCCTTTTTTGTCTAATATACGATTCTCCAAAGTGTCGAGAAGCTCGATTTGGGAACCATTACTTATTAATTTCGTACTTCGCTGAAGCCAGTCCGTTTATTACAAAAAAATTGTCTGTGGTTACATATTTATGAAACTTTGTCTTCTTTTCACAGTCGCCATATAACCGTCATCGATATACTCTATTCAATACTCTAGAAAACTTGGGTTTATTTTCTTGAAACGTTCAGTTTTTGTATGCACTATCTTTCCACAAAACGTAAACTTTCTCTGTAAGCTGTAACATTATTTTACAGTGTAAATATGTATTCTATAGTTTCTCCTCCCCACGGGGCCTAATTTAAGGATACTAAACAGTATTCACTTAAAAAGTGATGTAGGGCAAACACTTGAAAACCTGAATCATGTTGTTTGGACACTTTTTAGCGTAAAAGGCTTCACGTTGAAGGGAGAGCAAGGCAGTCTACCGTTAACTAGCAACTAGCAGGAAGCGGGCCGCTTGCCTGGCTCAGAGGATTAGGAAAAGCCCTACTCTCCCTTAATTCCTAATCAAATAGACTTGTGTGGTTGAAACTCCAATTTATTTTGCTTGCATTTTATTTTAAAACATTTAATATGTGTCAGTTCTACATAATACCAAACAATTTATAATTAGGATCCTCACCTATGCATAATCTTTTAGTCGACATGTACCAAATATATGTATGTTTTTGAACTCCAGTACAGTAAATTATATATTGTTTGGTATAATTGTTCTTGTATTACTGTAATATTACAGATTTCTAAATAAAATGTCAAATAAAATAAATGGAGTCTGATCTTCAAATGAAGTGTGAATAGGGAATTTCCTAATCCCCTTGGCATGATAGGCGCCCCCAACCTGCGACCAGCCGCAAACGGTAGTACATATTACTATATGATCCCCATGCTATAGTTTAAAGAAAAGGACAAACCCTAGGAAGAATGCATCAAATATACTTGAGGCTATACTTATGCCGTCAAAAAGTGACACTGGGACCGAAAACTTGACTCAATTTAGGTCGGTAAAAAGCGTGTAATTACAGTTGTGCCATAGTTTGAACTCTATGGGTGAACTTAGTATCTCAACGGCTGAAGATCACATATCTTTGACCAGCAAATATTCCTCTTGTGATATCCGAACAATTTCAAACCTCTCTTTCAGTAAAAGTTTAATTATTAAATTTATTCATTAGCTACTCCATATGTTTCTGTTTGAGCATTCCTATCCATATAGTGGACCACGTATCTGCTACTGCGCTGATTTGTTTAAAATTTCTACTTTCATTAACTATGGGTTCAGGAAACTTAGTGATTTCAAAATCTTCACGAAAGATACATCTTTTATAATCGTTGTTACTCACAGAGAACCAAGACTAATTGACACAAAGTCACTTCACATTCTATTCTTGAAGCATAAAGTATGGGACAGAATGCCTAGTTTTTGTAGCTCCGTGCTTTATTTATCGAACGTGTGCTGTTCTTATTATGTCAAAGAGTTAGGCCTTTAAAATCAGTTAGCTTTCTTTCTTATATGGGACGCGAAACGTTTCCGTCAAGTTCATCAGGTTCTAAACTGATTACTTGGGTTTCCTGAACTTCATGTTCTGTGTACGACTTATATACAACCTTGGCACTCGCAGAAAAAAATACTACTGCTGGCGAGTTCCTTTCTGAAGAAAATTGGAGGTGATTGCCACAGATCGCCACTAGATCCCCATTTCAAAAATGTGTGTTTAATTTAGCCGAGTGCTTCGTAATTTCAGAATTTTATCAACCTGATGAGTTTGACATAAGGTCTCGATTATAATCAGGCCGACAGTATTGACCCACAACGGGAAGAGGGTGCGTAGCAATTTAATAGGGACCGAGGCTCGTCTCTCTTACTGACGCATTAATCACGCGATACAGAGGCTATCTGGACGCAGCAGCTCCACACTGTCTCTGCCTAATGTCATCCTCTAGCTGCAAGGCACATCGCCAGTTAATCACATTATGCTATTTCTTTTCATTACTACCACGCTTTACTTAACAGTTTTATGCATATAATGTTGTTGTATTGGTGAAAAAGCCTTGATCTAGTGGGCACTGAAAAAATTAGGATAGCATAAGATTGACGAATATAGTTTCGAAACGTAGTGGGAAGTTTCCTAGTTCACTTGGATAGAACCGCAGAAACTGTATCCTCCATAGTGATACAGAAAAAAACGTTTTTGGAAAGTATAATACTATCAACTAGCTCATGCGACTGGGATGTTCCGAGTCGCATGCAGCAGAGTCTGCCTTGCCCAGAAAATTATAATGCCTCATTACTTACCTAATAGACATCTGTGCACCATTATTTTATTGGACAATATATTTTAAAATATTTAAGAGCTGTGAAATCTACACATTATGAGAAGAAAAATGATACGAAACAATCTTTAATGAAATGGCTGATATTTGGTAAAAAGTTCTCGTGTCATGAAGTTGGTAGTGATATTGTTTGTCGCCCACCCCTATTATAGCACTGCGAGGAAGAAACCCTTTTCAAACACTTCTTTGTTCATGTCTTCGTGGTAATGTGACTTTTGCCTGGATTTAAATACCAACTGAGGCGTTTTAATCAAGTTATTGTTACAGCATGCATGACAAAGTATGGTGCTTTTTATAGAGTTGTGTGTCCAACCCTTTTCTCTACTTTATTTCCAGTGATCCCAAATTTCATCCATGACATCCACATCACGCTTTTTACGAAAATGATCGCACATTAACGGAACTATTTATGGCTTATTAATAAAGATTTTCCTGGATGAAGAGTTCTCGGGATTCCATTCGGGTGATGTCGTTTCCATGGCTGACACCGCCATCATCTTCAGGTGTACTACAAACGACATCACCCGACTGGAATCCCGAGAACTCTTCATCCAGCACCTTCGTCGGGAAAATCTACGTTCTCTATTAAAGATTTTCCTGTTTAGAAAAATTTTGTATCCTAAATCCTTGTCATATATTTCTCGTTGTAGTGATCTATAACTTCTACTAAAAAAACAGACTTATTTTAAAGAATTTGTTAATTTATACGTAATATGTATTTTCTTTTTAATATTCCATCGTGTACGCCGGGCTGATGCTTTACGAAACTCCTCCAAATCCGTAATTTTTTTAAAGCAATTCAGAACTATATTGCGATAGATTGGTCTTTACTGTCAATAACAACAGTTTTACACAGGTCTCAGACGTGTGGGTATTACTGTATTTATATAAAAGTTTTTGTATAAATAATAATAAAAAAACGGATTTTTTTACTAAAAAATAGATGACGTCGCCGACCTCCTATTGTGTAGTGGTTAGCGTCGCTGCCTCGCACCAGTGTTCCCGGGTTCGAATAATATCATGGACTTGGTCGTTGTGTTATTTGAGAAACAAAACTGTACGGCCCTTGCATAGATATGTTTCCCTAATGGTGTACAGTCGCTAATGACTTCTGCAATCGGTGCGACTGTAAACAAAGTAATGAAAATAAAAGATAGCGACAATAACCTTACTGGTCACGTCTATGAATTATCTCACATTAAATTTATTTACACCAAACATACCTGGGCTACAAATCAGTAAATTACAGATTGTTTGGCGTGATTTTTTAAAAATAAGTTGTAGAATTAATATAAATTGAATACTTACAATAAAATTTTAACTAAAGTGAAGCTGATTTCACTACAAAAGTCCATTAGTTAAGTAATGATGCGTCAGTACGTTATTATGTTATTAAAGTGTACCGGTATTATCTTCTAAAATTGCGAACGTCTAAAAGAAGACGGTAGTTTACCATTAAATTGAATTACTTGCTTTCTGTAGACCTTTCGAAGAAGTAAGACTTCATGCATTGGAACGATTTTAACTTACTGGTATGTTGGTATGAATGTAACGTTTAAAATCGTATAACATATGTATCAAGACGTTTAAATTACACCATAATTGCATGTTTTTTATTTACATTGAATTAATTTAATAATATTGTAGTTGAAATTTTGACAAAGCATTTGTCACATTTGTAATTATCCGTACACAGGAGGGGTTGCAAATATGAAATTTGAGGACTCTACATTTTAATTTAAGCGGATTTTTTATATTTTTCATTTAATATTGACCTAAATTTACTCTTTCCTTGTCCCCTAATTTCAGTGTAGCTGCTGAAAATTTTATAATTGCTTCATTAAATTAATTTTAGTAGATCAATAAGTATATTGGCTACCATGCAATTATTTTTCACGAATTACAGACATTTTATATTACCATGCATTTAATTAATTGTTACTACACATTTTGTAATTGTTAGTAACAAATTACATAAATAATCTACTAACACGGTAGAGCTAGAATACCTAATTTTATTATTGGTCTTCTGAATGATGCGTGTGATTTATTCTTAATTATTGGGGTGAAGTTTTTACATTAATTACCCCAAAACCGCCACAAAAATTTGTTGAATGAAAATATGCCATGATATTAGTTTATATGATTTTTTTTCAGTTCAATGTATTGACCACCATATGCTCTAGAGGAATCTTGTATTTTAAATATCTTGGTTAATATTTATCTATATTTCTGAAGGTTGTAATGCGAAGTTGTATGACGTACTATATATTTACCGTAGCTTATTGTTGGTCCATTTAAAAATTTCATTTTATGTTAACTTGAAACGAAGTGTTTCTCGAGATTCTTTTTTCTTTATATAACTATGTTTCCTGTCAGATGAGTAAAACCTAAACCATATATTAGACGTATTAACAATTTCATTTAGATTCTCTTTTTCCAATTATATATTGTGATATTCGCAATCGAATTGTGAAATGAAGGAATATTTATGATTAGTAGCGTTTACATTAATTAACTTGATTTATTTCCTCTAATCTATCGTCATAAAAAAATAAATACCCTGGCGTAGCTCAATAGCATTTTCTATTGAGCTACGTCTGGTTATTTATTTATATTAGCCCAGAAGACGAATTAATTCGACAATCTCTTTGTCAGTGTGCGATTTAATTGACGTAGATACTTGAAGGGCACACACCCACGTGTACCAGGACGGTAACTGACGTTACATTATGTAAAAAAAATTCTGGTACTTTAATTTAGCACGGCACCTTATTAGCCTCTAGTAACTCCAGGTGCACCAAGAGAGTAAAACATATTTCTGTTACTTTAATTGCGTTAAAATTCTTCAGGTACCCCTAGAGGGAGTGCAAAATATACATTAAAGAAGTGAAAAAAATAGTTCCTCTAACTGAAAGAAGTTAGAAGTAATTTTGGTACCTTAAGTAGGTCAGAAATATTTCTGCTTGCCTACGTTACAAATATTTGAAATTTTTAGGAATCATACAATAGAATTCTTTATCTACTTTAAGACAGGGGAATTTGAATATTTGCATTTTATTAGAAACTTGAAAATTCTTTCTCTATAGTTATATTTTTCTTGATTATTTAAAGAATTTTGGTCTCATGTAAGTTTAAAATTACTGTAATAAATTCAAATCGTTGCGTAAAATACAGAAAGTAAATAGTGAATTTCCAAGGTTATATGTACACCCACGCGCACAGATATGATTAACAAACACTCAAACAGCTATGTGAAATAGGTTCACTTGCTGAATCTACTCGCTGATGGCTGAACTTATTGGAAAACTTCACGTCGTCTCGAGCACCATTTAGTGAATTCTTTACGAAAATGTGTCTTAGTGAAGGTGTTTTGGGCCTGAAAGAGCAATAGGAAGAAATCTAAATTTTCTAAAGATCGACAGAAACCTTTTATGACTGGAGCACTAACCAACCAAAATTCCATTGCAATCAAGTCAATGATAGGAACTCATAGGGGATAAACAAAATTATTTATTTATATACAAGAAAGAGTAAACTAAATTGAGCTGCATAATGTAATTTATCATTTTATTTAAATTATTATACATTGTATTTATACTACCCACCCAAAAATAATTGAAAACGGTAGTTTTTCAAGTCAATTGGTTTTCCACTAGTTGTAGTTTCATTGTAAATTTTTATGCTATGTTACCAGTATTATCTGTTCTGGTCCGTTTGCTGAGGCTTGTTTTATCCCGCCCGTTTTAAGATGTCAGAGACAATATCCAAACTCATATGAATCTGGAAACCCTTAATTATATATATATATATATATATATATATTTGGTTCTAAAATTTTGAAACAATTTTCTGTTCATATGTAATTATAGCATAAAATCTTTTAATACAAAGCGCACATTCAAAACCACTGATAGGCCAATTTCAAGAACAGAAGAAATGCTTTCAAGATAGGCTCAGCCTTATAAGCGATGAAACTGAATTACACGGTTTCATTGATGTCCTAAAATTAGGCGTGAAGAATGTAATTAGTAAATTATAGGTGAGCCTGCGCTCGGGCTGTACCACTGGCTCCCAAACTATTTTGGTTCCAGACGCCCTTTATGTATCACAGTTTATCCAAGACACCCCAAATCAAAACATTTATCTTCTGAACGCATTTTAATTGCAATGCGGTTACGTTAGTTTTAAAATATATTAATTAATTAAAGACGTATTTTCAATTCGCAAACAAGCAATTGAAAAACCATAATTGAAAAAAGTTAATGGAACGGATGTTGCTCACTAGACAACTTCTCAAATTTCGGATTCAAAGTCGATTCAACTACCTTCATCTCCTTCCTGTTCCATGTTAATTTTAGCTCGATATTTTTTAATAAAACGACTGTCGAAAACCTACCTTCACATAAATAGGAAGTTATGAATGAAATTAATTTACTTTGCGTTTTACCACTGAGCTGTAGAAATATAGAAAATACAGAAATCGGAGAGTTCCATGTTGCCAAATTTTCTCTAAAATAAATCGTCGCAAGAGAATAAAGTTTTCTTCTTCAAATTTAGATGAAGGTTTGCACGAAATGGGTCTTGATTCCAAACAAATTAGTCCATATTACTTGCGTGGAAGTATTTCTCAAACCGTTTGATAAGTCGTGTTAGTAGATCTTCAGAAATATTTTATATTGCTACACAAGTGAAATTCATTCGATGTTACAGACTGGTGCAACAAGGAAAATAATCACAGATACCATTCAAACTGAATTCGTGTTGTTTAGTCCAACAACTGTTTATACAAACAGCGGGAGAAGAAATAGAAATCCAACTCGTATCTACGCAGCTCCTCAATGCACGAGCAGAAGAAAAATGTACCACCAAAGTACTTCACTAAGTTATTACACCTCAGTACATAAAAATAACAAATTAAAATATCAATAAAATTACTACGCAAGTTATACAATACTTAAATGTTGTGGATGATTTCCCATTTCGTTATTGCATTAAATACACGACGAGTTCCTAAAGCATTGTTATGGGCAGTAAATCTAAAATAATTTCTAATAGAATATTTCATAAACTGAATAA
The DNA here is from genome assembly GCA_034510155.1 of Eucriotettix oculatus. Taxonomy (NCBI): domain Eukaryota; kingdom Metazoa; phylum Arthropoda; class Insecta; order Orthoptera; family Tetrigidae; genus Eucriotettix; species Eucriotettix oculatus. Next base: position 107,081,810 of record CM067376.1, on the reverse strand, counting down.
TAGTATACTTCACAAAAAACCTATATTATATACATTTTCATAGCACTACGTATCGCTAACATAAGTCAAGGAGAAAACCCCTGTAACAGATCAGCGTCGCCCCGGGGCGTCGCGTCGTGTCGTACAGTTTGATAATCACTGGGAACAATTAACTCAAATGATAAAGAGTCTCAATCTTGTCTCAATAATAACATAAGATAATAGAATACAGACAGAAATACAGGAGGAAAAAAGTGGCAATCGATGGTATATGTTCAAATAGAGAAACGTTAGGAGGAATACTATAATCTAATTTTTTACCTCAGTATTGAGACCGGTATTCGTGTATGATTTGGGATTTTGGGTACTGCGTAGAAGAAAAAAACTGGCTGTTAAGATGGGAAAAGAAAATATTTAGTCCGATGGGAGAGGTTCAAATATGGAATTGAGAAAATGTTCAGACAACCAGATATTGTGCTGAAAATAAGCAGGCAAGGATAAGAATTCCAGAAATACACCCGGTCAAAAAAGTGTCCACGCAAAGACGAGACGGGGAAAAAGAGAAGAGGTAGCCCGAGGAGAAGATCGATGTTCTCAAGAGTTGCAGGCTTTAGAAACTGGGGAAGAAAGGCAGAGGATAGAAAGGAATGGAGGTAGCTGATAGAGGCCAAGGTTTTTCAAGGACTGTAGTGCCGACTATGATGATGATCATCATCAAATCTAGTGTACTAAGTGATAGTCCCGGGTTCGATTCCCGGTCTGGTCAAGATTTTTCTACTCCGATCCTTGAACTATTAGTATTTCATGTTATTAAGTCAAAGGAAAATGTTTTGATATGAAAACTCGAATAAGTCATAATATTGTTGCTTTTATTTTTGTACCATGGCAAATCTGCTATAAAGGAAGCCTTTGGACCAGTTGAAGTTATTTCAAAATTGTATTTATAGAAATATGATGCATCCCATGATTAAATTTTCATTTTCTCCAATATTAATTGCGTAATAATATCTCGTACTCTTCGTCGCAGATAAAGAAAGGTTCCTTTCGGTTTATGGCCCTCACTTTCGAAGGCCGCCAAGATGTACGCTCATCCGTAACAGAAACTGTTTCAAGTCTAACGTCAGCTGCATGTGTATGGAGACACATTTTAAATATTTATTTCAAATAAGTTTTTCCATATTTCTAATTTTTTACAGAATTACTTGTATAATAATCCAAGTTCTTGTCCGAAAGTTTGGACAAAATTAATTATAAATAAGTGAAAAGTTCATTTAACTGCTGACTGCTCCCTCCATTCACACACTGTCAACAACAATTAAGAACACTGTACGTACCTTTAGCTTTCGTATAAATTATACATTGGGTTTAAATATTGATGCTTAGTTTGTGATACTGATACTACTAATTAGCTTTTTTAATTAATTAAGTGCAAATATCTCCCGTAAAGGTATTAATATCATATTTCTCTGCCGAGCAATTATTTAGCGCGTTGTACACAATTAATTGAGGATATAAGTTAGTGTGGCGTTCTTCTCAGTCGTGCCCTCGATTGTGTTTGTCAGTTTCGTGCGATCAGGGAAGGCAGCGGCTCTGGTCTCAATTATTTGGAGAGACCCATGTAGCAGCACTAATTAGAACACAATGTTCAAAATATTCTGAAATTTCCACTCTAATTACCTATTGGTTACTCCAGGTACTTTTAGATGCAAGCACATTCAATTTTTCAATAAAACTTTCTGGCCTTCAGGAGCATTATAACTTTGTTTGTAGTTTGTACTTTTTGTAAGATTTTAGCAAATTGAAGAATTGAAGTTATTGTAAATTTGTTAATCAGCAACCTAGCTAATACTTTCCTATAATCGAAACATTACCTTACAATTTGGTTTATTTAGTTCAATTTGTTTTTATAAATAATTATCGTTCTTTCTTTTCAGAAAACGTGACGATTCTTGGCTCTGACGATGCGTCGACATGTATTATCGTTGTGCTTCGTCACTCAGGTAAGTCTTTTTTCCCCAGGGAACATTAACTACTACATTTAAACGCTCTTCTCTTTTCTAATGAATGCAAGCTGGACATTAAGTTTATCGAACAGCTTCAACTGTCTCACATTCTCGCGTAATGCCCTTGGTGGTGAGATTCGAAATTGATAAGTTTGTCATGTTTGGAAGAAATATGGGAACCGTAAAGTTTAGAAAGTTCTCGGTCTCGCAAAGATGTGACGCTAGGAGACAACCACCAATATTAGGCAACACAAATTAAGTTTCTACCGTATTTCTTCTATTGTTAGATTATTGTTACCAATTTCGATCACTTATAAAATAGTTTGTTATAAAATGTTTAACTCCGAACGGTATACAAGAGAACTTTAAACGAAGCTATGCCATTGTTTTCATCTGTGGAGTGAGTGGTCATTGATTTGGAAGAAAAGAGCGGTAGCTCTTTTGATTCACACCGCTCCTGTGATCCGAGAACTTCCTCCTGTTTGAATCGCTCATGAATCAGAGCGCGGGAGCAGAGATCCCAAAGCTACCTGCTTTTAATCACTCGCTTATGAATCATATCGCGCGGACCGAGATCCCAAAGCTACTGCTCACTCACTCATTAATCAGAATCTCTTTCTTTCTGGATAACTTATCGTAGGCGATTGTTTTGGAAAAATTAAATTAAGGGTCATATTCACAAAATATTATATGAATTTCTCTTATTTGACTGTCCAGAAAAAAATCGTGTAAGTCCCTTCTGTAAGTCCAAGTATTCCGCTAAATTTTATCCTATAATTTTCACTTTAAACTCTCAAGATCGATTCAATTTATACTACACTTTTATTAACATTAGTTAGTTCACATCATTTTCTTCTATCGGAGTAGGATTGGTTTCAAGTCCTTAATTACGAGTATTCATAATAATATTAATACAAAAGACGTAGTTACAAGATCGGTACAAAATAGAAATACTGCTTCTGTTTCTTCGTCCATTGCTCTACAGCCCATTCAGAGCCTTGGCCTACCGGGTCGACTGTGGACTGTTATCTTACATAGCAAGAAATACTGCTTAGTACAGCCAAAAAAAAATTTAATTGATGAAGCTTTAAGACCGATGACGCAGTCCACATTTTTGTATATTTCAAAACGGTTGCACATTACACTACTTTCTACAAGAGGGCAATTCACTGATCGCAACTCCTCATTAATAACATAGGAAGAGATTTGTAACGACTGATGAGGGTGGGAGAGCAATTAACAATTACAAAACAAGCGTACGTTTGAATATTTTCAGTAATTATTTTCATCTTTTAAAATGAATTCCGAATCCATTACAGACTACCCAATACCTCAATTATAAAAGTAAATTACCTAGAGTCTATTATTTTATTTTTGTAATTATTTCTGTATTAATAAATGCAAAAAAAGTATATATTTTTAATAAGTTATATATGTATATGCAACATGACAGTCCGCAACCGACCTGGTAGGCTCAGTTCCGCAATATACTTTACCAATAATGCATAAACCGAACATTCCAATAAGGTTACTTCTTGCTTCCATTAATATCCCCTTACACCCATTGACCATTCATTATTATCATATGTCCACACCATTCTATAAAAAACCTAAAAAAAGTTTGTTTTTTTCAATCCGACGTAAGAAATTTCTGTGGGAGTTTCTCGCAAGGTATTTCTCTACAGATTGTCTGCGGGGCTCACCTGACTGCGTTGGGAATGCCTCGTACTCTGTTTTGTTAAGGTTCTCACATGCCGAGGCACCATCTATTTAGGAGGTGTATGTACTGGGGTTGGAGACCTTGGACATACGGTAAGAGTTGCCCTCTCATCCCATTGGATCATTCGGCCAACTGCCTCCTAAAACTGGTGGAACGCGGAAAAGGGAATGTTGCGACCCCACAGTAAACTCATCTCCAGGCATTCGGAAGGGCATGAGAATAGTACCTACTTGATGCCGGTTTTCTAGGGTTTTCTCTGCAGCTCTTTAGGTGAAACACCGGGTAGGATCCTTAAACCATAGCCCGGGGGCCCTAGTTAACCCTTGGCTACCTTGCTCTACCTTCCGCATCATCCCTTTTCAATCCCCCCCCCAAATTAATTTTTTAAGAAAATGAATCAAATAGCTCAATTAAATACAGTTTAGTAATTTATGAGTGATTATCGACGACACGTTATTATTTTGTTTGGGAACTATATAATTTCTCCTCAAAACAGATGGATTCTTGAATGCAATACCAATTTATATTCGTAACTATCGTGTAGTAATGAAATTTAGAGTGACTGTGAACTCTCCGAAGAGTATGAAAATTTGGTTTGTACCCGATTGGTTATGCAATGGTTGCTTCTCCTCATCACAGGAAGTTGGAGAACCTCGAACCAAGGCCCGCGCCGTCACGAAAGAAAGTTCCCCTTACGTAATGGGCGCGTTACGACTAAGCCTAACTTAGAGGACGAACTTCACAGAGTAACAGTATATATGATTGCAACACTTTTTTATTGGCTAGGTGCTCGTTAAGCATCCAGCGGCATGTAATAAAACTACAAGTGGGGAAAGATGTCAATCAGAAACTAGTCCTCCGGTCTAATTCACTTTCAAACTAGTTCCTAGAGACGGGATTGTGAAACGGGCCAATTCATTTTTTCTTCTTACTAATTATTTAGATGTGTGAATGCGACTTGTTTACTAAGAATAAAACGTTGAATTTTCTTACGGCGCTTTGACTATTCCTTACCCAGCTGAGTATACACGATTCCTGGTTTCAAGAAATGCTAAAAAAAAGGCGATATTGTGGGCAAGTGTCAGTGTGGCCTGGTCTGGTGTTGTTTTGGCGTATAGCGAGCGCTCAATTAACAGTAGAATGTGGAGCTGATTGGGGCGTCGTCACTTTGCGTGCTAGCTGCTGTTCATTTTGTGTGATCGCTTGCATCTTCATGCTACGATTAGACATTTTCACCTGCATGTTGCACTGTCCCTATTTCGTGCCAATCTTTTCCATTCATACACATTCCAATCATAATAGCGTAAATTGTCAACTTCTTAAAAAATTTAATTAAAATCTTGCCTTCATCTTTACTTGGAGTGTCCAGGATGGATGGCTTGTCCTCTAATTTCATGCTTCGAGCATTTGAGAATAAAATATTCAAAATTTATTCTTCTGAAACGATGCTTTTAAAGTGAAACGTTTTTTTATGAGGGTAAGACCTTTTATGCTGCTAAGAGACATGTTTACCAGAAATTAATGTATTAGTTTTTTGTATTTTTTATATAAAAACTGTATTTTAAAAAATATTACATGATATTGCTGATATAATGTTGACTATAATTCCATATTATCGCCATCTTGTGATGGACCGTTTCACATTATGCCCACCTCGAAGAACTCTACACTTGCTCTTCGGTTGAAAATTTAATTTCGCTCATGTGCACCTTCAGGGAGGTGAAAAGATGACTATTTAAAGGCGCCAAGTTGGCAGGGGGTGGGGGGAACTTAAAAACTCTCAGCTGAATGAATCCAAGGGCACTTTGGTGATTGAGGCTGTGTGAGGACTAGCGTTTTCGTGCAACCGCCTCTCGCTTCTCGTCAGAATTCCCCTACTTTTGTTTCAAATTCTCTTTTTGAGTTGTTTTTACTGTCTCACAATATAGTGGTGCATTGATGGTCTCGCCCTGATGCAGAAAATCGACGTAAACGGTACATTTTCGATCAATTATTTTCTTTTTTGCCCGAAATTGTGGTTTTGAATTATTTGGTGGAATGCACGAGTTAAACACACTCGTTCTTTTCATAACACTTTTGCTGTGAACCGTTTCGATTCGTGAAAAAAAATCGGTAGGTGTGATTCCTTTCGCAAGTTGGAAGCTGATCACAACACGTGGCGGGAATTCTTACCGACATATTTCACTCAACTGGACGCTGCAACGTGAGTTTATCTACTACCGTGCTCCTGCGATGCTCTGTCTCGCAGGAGGTCCCCCTCTACCAATAGATGTTGCCAATTGGCTATCTTACTCTAGCTCTATGCTATTAAAGGGGAGGGAGTTGCCTGTTATGGATCACCCTCATGTAGCCTGTTAACCAAAAAATAGACATTTATGTTTTGATAAATAAAGATGGATAAGCATTAATTCATACTGAACTGTTTTGGTGCGGTATGTCGTTCGTAAAGCTCTACTAATTTCAACAAAAAGCATCAATGTTTGTAGGTACGTTGCGTGGTATATAATTTTGACATTTTATCTGCTACTTCATTATGTATCTTAATTTTTAAACATAAGATACTTTTCAGAAAGAATATTAAAATAATGGAGTATGATCAAGCGGAAAGTGGTGATAAAGTGATATCAGATTCGGAAATGTCACTTTGACGGAAGTAAATTAATTTTCTTGTTAGTGCAGTAGAATAGCTATTGGTAGAAGTAAAGCAGGTAAAAAAACACGGATAGTACAATCAAGGTAAGCTTTCACCCAGAATCAAAAGTTGCTTGCATATATACATGGGTAGAGGGTCGTTGTATGGGAGCATAACTTACACAATCGGCTGTGCAGAACAGAAAAGGATAGGTCTTTCAAATGAGGTGCTAAAAGTCGTATGGGTAGATCGTGTCACTAATCAGGAAGCATTGAATAAAGTTGGTGATGGGTGATTATTATGGAGGACACTGGCTAAAAGAAGGGATAGGCTAATAGGCCATATTTCGAACGACGAACTATTGATGTGAAATTAGTATTATAGGGAAATGTGTGGGGTAGGAATAGAAAGGGAAGACCACAACTATCATTTGTGAGGAAAATCAGGTTGGAAGTGGACTGATAGTTATGTGGAGAGGAAAAGATTAGAGCAGGATAAATTACCATCTAGAGCTGTATCAAACCAGTCTGCGAACTGACTACCGCCATAACGAGGTACTATTCAGTAAATTATATATAGCTTTCCCTCTTCCGTCAAAGACTAACTTGTCTTTATCTCAACACTACTTAAAATGCTGTCGCCTTCTAATTTTAATGTTCAAGGCTTCTGTTTCTAGTAACTTGTATTTTAAGTAATGCAATGTTCATGTCTACTTTCAGGTTCAGGAGCTGTGTCACTGGCTCACCTAGACGGCATGGGAACTGACGATTGCATCACCACAATGGTTCAAAGAGTTCAAGAAGTTGGTTTAGGTTTTCCCGATGGCAGATTGGAACTGCAGATGGTTGGAGGATACTCGGACAGCAGGCATTATTCAGAAGAACTTTTTTACAGCATAATGCGTGAGTTTCCTAACAGTCGCTGCTTTTTATGGCGTTTTCGTATTGTACAAGCTACATTTGTAAATGGAACTATTCTGCTATTTAAACTAGAAGGCGCTTGACTGGTATTTCCCGCGAGAGAATCCACCAATCAGAGCCTTCAAGGCTCCCCCACACAGACGAGTCAGGACTTTCCTGAGGAGAGTTGGCTCTTGGTTCTCTTTCCTTCTCTTCTCTTCACACAAGCGACGTATTTCATCAGTCTCCATTCCGGACTTTGGCTGTACTATATTTTTCTTTAGTTCTATGACTGCAGGGCGTTTTATTCATTTCGTTAACGAGAAAGATTGCTTTTCGATTACAGTCACCATTATACAAGGATAATACAGTCCAAGATAAGAAGTGGAAGGAGTTATCAGATTTATCTTCACAGCAAGCGCCAAGTCTGTCACATCTTCTTCCAAATATACACTCATTTTTACTACTGACTAATCAACTAAGTCCCGTTTGAAACTAATTTTAATCGCATTCTAAGTTCTCGAGTACTACACACAACTAGCTACAGATAATATTTACCGTTTATATTCTGACGGTACGTATTTCAAATGATGGGTGAGGAGCCCCGAAAAGAAACACGCGAAACGATTTTCTGGCGTACGAGAACGTCATTATGATCCAACTCTGATGATTAGCGCTTAAATTTCGACTAAAATGTTTGTTTTTATAGATTTACATTCATACAGCTCTGCGAGTATGCAGATTAGAAACACATTTAAATTGTTCTGTTACAATTGTTGAAACCTCTGACCCAGGTAGGAGGCGGTAGTTATGATGGGCGACTGCCTATGACGGCAAAAACCGCCTGAGCTAGAGAGCAAAAAATCTCGTAATTCTTTAAGAATTTTTCTACTGCTAGCGGTGAATCAACCTTACCTAATTTTAAAAAAGACTAAGAACCACGTCTACTCTCCAAATCGACTTAATGACTTGCCGTGTTGGACCCTGAATATGAATTGAATAAATTAAATCTGGACGTTATTTGCGGTTTCGCTGGTAATAAATTTCAAAAGAGATTGTTTCAATTAATAGCCTTTGTATATTATTTATCTAGTTTTGTTTATTGTTTTAAATGTTGATTTAAATTATATCTGAAAATAGTAAGTGCTAGGTTTAGTTTGTAAGTTTGTTGGCGTCAGTTCATTAAAAATGTAAACTTTTTATTTTCAATTAAACATTTTCCGCAAACATATTAGTTCAATTGTCTTAATTCAATTATTTCATTTTTCATGTTAAAATGGATCTTTATAATTATGTTTCGCTAAAATATCTTTTTCCTTGAGCTTGAGTTTTCCTACGACCCCAAAGTCGCTTAGGACGGTTGTTCTGGACATATATATATAAAGTGGCAGATCCACGAGGAAAGGGGGAGGGGGAAAGCAATATAAGCTCTCAAAAATTTTCATTTTTATATTATTAAAAGGAAATGATCAAGTTAAAGTAGATATACTTCAATTGAAGTTCAAGTAGGAGCGTTTAGCTAATTTGGCGAGAAAGACAAGAATGGAATATGTCGATCGGAGCAGGGACCCGAACCCGGACTTCCCGTTTTCCGGGCGGTCACTCTACCACTGAGCTAATCCCGAGTCGACGGCCAAGGACCGATTCTACGTCCTTTAAACCTAAACCAGGTTCACCTACAGTGTACTAATCACGACCCAATTTCTAGGAATTTTGTAAAGACTGGACCTTGTGAGGGATGTTGAAAACTCGGATAATAGACTGAAATGATTTATAGTTGAATTAATTATTATGCTACAATTTTACAAAGTGTCCGCCATATAGACGCACCACAGCATAGTTCTTGACAGCTGCTTAAGTTTCCAGCGAAGGTTGAACAACTTTATACACCATTCCTCAGACGACAAGCACTCGCCAAGAACAAAACATTTATTTTATTTCTAGCATGTCAGATGAAAATTTATCCATCGAATTCTTAATTATAAAGTTTTATTTTTAGACACATTAGTTGTTATCTTTTATATCACCTAAGCTAAACTAATTACGCACTGTGGGATATAAGGCACCACCAGGAAGACTAATGAGATGTCAGAATGACAAGCGACTGATGGCACTTGCCATCCCACGTGTTTCATATAACTTGCTTCTCAAATTCTGCTGATTAATGCTTTCAACAGCAGTCTTTAAAGTTTATCCTAATTCTTCGCAGCCTTTTGTTTAATACAGCTACTTTATACATCATGTTATACAAAATAAAATTCTGGTAACGTTCAAAATGTAGATCTGCAAAATTTTTAAATAATATGTAAAATGTTAATAATTAAATATTTTCATAAGTCATTAAACTAATGTTTTGTGATTATTCTTCTGAAAATTATTATTTTATTATAGATTGTTTATCAATTCGTTCGTTTTCAATTTTCCATTACGGAAATAAATAATCGAGTATTTTTTTTAATTATAAAGGAATATGAAAGTAGTGTTGAAACTACAGAGTAGTAAAATCCGAGATGGTTTATTATACGGGATTATTATGCAGAAGACTTAGGACCCTTCGTTTCTGTTCATCTATCTCCGAGAATGAACAGGGTTTATTTCTGTTTGAAATGCTAGTGTTCATATTCTGTACTAAATACCTACATCAACTATTTCTTTTTTGTTTATCTCTACAACAAAAAACGATAAACCATTTCAATTGACTGCAAAGAACAACAGACGTGTAACTTATATTTTCGGAGCTAAATTTTGGTCACTAAATTTTTATAATTTCACAAGTTGAATACACCACAGACTCGTTGAAGATTGAAGAAATTGTATTATAACTTTCCTTTAGTATTAATCATTTTACGCAGTTTTAGAATTTTCTGTCCCATTTTTCCACTCGGATTAACTTATAACGCGATAACAGTGACTAGACGCTAAAAATTAATATCAGAATAGTGCCTTTATGACTTAAATCGCCGTGTCAACGCCTTCGTTTTACATTTTTCCCCTAATTTGCGTGGCAAACAATTACCAACCGTCATAATATCTCAAAATTATATATTGTAGGTCAAACTCTGTATACATTCAAAAGAATAAAAATCATTACTTTGGGCTCTCGAGTATTTATTAAGGTTGTTGGAGATTTGAATTTTTATGCTTTTAGAAATTTACCTTTTTGTTAATTTGATGTTTGTTATAATTTTCAGATGCATTTCATCGTCAACCTGTAGAAATAGATCTGACTCTTGCTTGTGTCGGAGAACTGAATACTACTATTAGAGGCGGAATACACTGGCCCATCATTTATGGAGTTGGTTAGTTATTATTATTATTTTCATCCAATTGTATTATTTGCATAAAAAACACTGCTGTGACTATTTATTAAAATCACGTGCGGCATACAAATTCCCCCAGATCAATTAGATGCCACAAGGAACAGCTTCATTTTAAAAGTAACGTAAGCAGACCATTTCCCAAGTGTAGGCTGTTAAAGTTTTACTGCCCTTGCTTCTACAATTTATGAAATATATGTTGCTTTCTGCTCACTCATACAAAGAGTGGGCAGAGACCGATTAATGGTTGGGGGCCGCGAATTGGGCGTTTTACCATAGAATATCGAAGTTTGTTGTACCGTGGATTGTACAATGAAAGGGAAAAGTCATCTTAAAGATGTCTTGTAGACCTTTTTCTGCGGTTTTTGAGACTGTTTCTCAAATTTGGCGCCTCTAAAATCTACCGCCCAGCCTGCTGCTAAATCCCATGCTGAGGCAGACGCTTATTCCTTTAAATAAATACTGTATAATGCATGAAGTGTAATTTTAAAACAATAAATATTCCAAACTTTTGTTACCAGGTGTGAATACAAAGACTGGCGAATTGTTCCCGGCTACCTTTCCTGATAAAGGTCCAGATATGGCCTTAAGAATTGCAAGGTTTCTCCGCGGAGGACAACAGGTATGAATAATTTCATTTCATAGTATCAACAGATACATGTTGATTACACAAATTTCACATTAGTGTGTGTAAACCCAAGACTATGAAAAAGAATAATGACCTAAATATATAATATAACTGAATTGTAGAAACTACTTACTAATCTGATTCTAAGAACGAAGTATTAATCATTATAATTTTTTTTAAACTTCAACAGTTTAGGATTCTTAGTTTGCAAAGTATAGTGCATTTTCCACAAGTCTATTTAACAGAAATTTAAAATACATGAGATAATAAGTGGTTGTATAGAAACATAACGGTATCATAGATTTGTCATACATACGGTGTATTAAAATAGTGTTGAATTTTTTGAAAGGTGGTAGTAACTATAAAAACGAAAAAAGTCCAATAAACAGGTCTGGAAACTAGCGACTGAAGATGTTTTGTTGTGAATATGTTTTAAAGACACATTATGTCCAGCACCCCACAAGGTGAACAGTGGAAGACTTCAGTCAATCCACAGGCTTGAGGGATGAGCATTTACTGGATGATAGACATGAAACTAGTGTGCAGCAAAAGGTGTATACTCTTGTCTAAGTGGAACTACATTAATAATGACTGTATCCATACCAGCTTAAGGCCAGAGGACCTGCAGACATGTGCTGAAAATTCACTGTTTTCATTGAAAATTTTATTTCCCAAAGAGGCAGAGTTTGCAATAGATTCATAATCAACCTATCTAGGCTGATAAAAATTCCTTTGCACTTGCTCAAAAAAGGCATCAACATCAATCCTCTGTCAACATTTGGGTAGGCATTCTTGGTAATAAATTACAAGGGCTATACAACCTACCACAAAGATTAAATGAATCTAATTATCATCAATTTATTGTTAACGTATTGCCTACTTTGTCGGAGAATGAGGCATGACATCACAGGCTACAGATGTGGATTATGCACCTCCTTTAACAAGTGTCATTATGTTGAACCTCTCCTATGAACAACTGTACATATCTCAGAAACAATGTTTTTTTTTCTGGATCTATGTTTATTGTACTTTTTCTTATTTTGATAAATACTACTATCTCTAAAAATATTTACCACTTTTTTAAAACACCCTACATATGATATATAAATTGAACAATTACATTTGTAACTTTTATTTCAATAAAACTTTGGTCTTCTCAGATATTTAAAGATGTACTATTTCTTTAGTTCTTATATGTGGAGTAGAGATTTTTGAGAATTGAGTAAACATTGTCTTTATTACATTTTGAAAGTATTTCTCTCTTGTTGGAAAACCAAGAGAGAAATTCATTAATGCAATTTACTGGAAAACACCTCGATCCTTACCAAAAAATATTTTGTTTGATTGCAGGTACTAGATATTTACGATTGCAGTTTGGGCCTTCTTCGCATTGGTCCGTTCAATTATGATCCTCTCAGGGGTGTAGACCTGTGGCTTGAACAGCCTGATGAGTTGATACTACAACACTTGAGTACATCTCCTGAAGTAGAACCTCCACATTTTGTTATGCAGGTAATACTTTCTATTTACATTTTATATTAAAGGCTCTTTACTATCCAAATAACTGAATTAATTTGGGAAGAAAGAAAGCAGATCTGGAGAACGGTTGGTATACATGATCAAATTTTTAAGAAAACATTAACCCTCCTTCCACGGGAGGCAAATTGCAAACTCCTGTGTTAGCACTTCAGATAAATAAAATCTCTGGTAAGTGGGGATCCATAAAAATATTTTTTTTTGTTTGAAATAATGTATATTTCTCCGATAGTATTACAACAGATACTAGTTTGGTTCCATCCTTCATGGTATTGTTGTTGTTTTTGTGGTATTTAGTCCTAAGGCTGGTCTAATGCAACCACCCATGCTAACCTATCATGTGCAAGCCTTTTCATTTCTAAATAGCAACCACAACCCACATCCTCCCTTCCTTAGCCTCCCTCTTCTGTTCTTACCCCACACACTTCCCTCTAATGCCCTTTTGTCTCAGAATGTGGCCCATTAATCTATCCTTTCTCTTGGTTAATGTTCTACATATGTTTGCTCTTTCCCTATTCTGTTTAGAATTTCCTCGTTAGTGATTTTATCCACCCATCTGATTTTCAGTATTCTCCTATAACAGCACTTCTCAAAGGCTTCTATTCTTTTCTTTTCTGCAACTCATCCACGTTTTGCACCCATATAATGCCACACTTCATACAAACATTTTTAGTAAAGACTTCCTAGTATTCATACTTACATTAGCCGTAAGTAAATTCCTCTTTTTTACAAAAGCCTTCCTTGCCTGTGCTATCCTACTCTTTATGTCTACTATACTTCTACCATTCCTAGTTGTTATGCTGCCCAAGTAGCAGAATTCCTTAACTTCCCAATTTAACAATGTTTATTACTCCACAATTTCTCTTACTACATTCCATCACCTTGGTTTTCCTTCAGGATCACATTCATTGCACGTTTCTTTGCATCAGGCTTAACTTTTGGCTCAGATATATGCTACTGATTGGTTGTATATCGAGTCTATGTTCTTTCTTTGTGTGTTATTTTAAACTAAATCTTCTAGTATAAAAATTTCTTGGCTATATTTGTAAGTTTATTTTTAGGCTATCTTCTCACTTCTCTTACAACAGTATTTTCAAGTAGTTCAGTAATTAATCAATCTAGGAGTTTTCAGGCAGTGAAACTATATACACTTGCTAAATATCAATTTGTGTCTGAAACTTATTCATATGATTTTAACAGTTTGCTAAGTAACTAACATAATATAGATTATTTGTGTTTGTTTTTCAAAAACTTAAGACATTTTATATTTTTGGGTTGCAGATCCGAGCCACTTTGAAATACATACAAGAGCATCCATTTCCAGCCATAACCGTTTTCAGGGATAACAGACCACGTTACTATCGACGAGATGAAAATACGGGACACTGGATCCCGATACGATATTAAAATTGGGATGAAACTAAAACTTGAAGGTCTTTGTGCCAATTTTTATACGGACTGTCTCACGAAGGCAGGTACGAAGAAAGAAGTGAATCACTTGTGTGAATTACGATTCATTCAGATTCATGTGCCAATTATTTTTGCTTCAAAGTTCCCTATAGTTTGTAACCATTTCTTCTTCTCAATGCATATTAAATCGTGGATTCTTAACTCTGCAATTAGAGTGTGACTTGTTTTTATAAAAATTCTTATAAAATGTATAAAAAGTTATAGTTGTTTAAGTTTGTGATAATCTATTGCACAACTTAGGATTTGTATAAATGAACCAAAGTAATTGGTATCAAAATTTAGAATAATTTTGAATTATTGTTTATACACTTGCTTCATTTATTGTATGTATAAATGTAAATACAAGGACAAGAAAAATAAATTTGAAGTACAAACTTAAAAGTTTGATATTAATGAATTTTTAACATTTTTATTTCTCACTGCTGTATTTTATAAACCAGCAAGAAGGGTATCTAAAATACAAATCTGAATTTGTTAAATATATTTATATATGGTAGTAAATAGATAACAGGTAATCAAGTGTTCCTGAAAGTTATCTCTATATACAAGCATAGTTGTTCTATATTAATTTATCTTCTATATCTCACTACGTGTGACACAAATTTCAATTTCATTGTGAAATATTGTTGCATGGTTTTCCTTTTTATTTGTGTACACACAAAAGTTTTGAAGTGTTAAATTTTATATCAGACTGAAAATATTTAACAGATAAAACAATATTAAAGATTAAAGGGAAATTTTATGTTAATTATGTACAGAAAAAATGTCTTGTCCAAATAACCTACCATAAATTATATTTTCTTTTTTTAATAGTTTTACATTACAATATTGGACTGTATTTCAATAGAAACAATTTCTTTTGCATGTGCTGAAGTGCACTGCATTTTGACAATTATACTTATATATATATAAAATATTTTATATATGTATATATAATATTTTTTTTGTGTGATTGATCTGAAATTATTTTATTTTTTATTGCTTGTAAAACTTTGTATAGACACAGAACTAATACTTCAATATCCTGCAATTGGCAAGATTGTAAAAAAAAGTAACATTAAATTTGTTTGTTAATACAAATAACTTACATTTTTTATACCCAATAATTCTATTTTGAACACTGGATTCTATGCATAATAACTAATTATAAAAAGCAACACAATTATTTGGCAAAAAATACACTAATTTATTTAAATTATTTACTTAATATACAATGTTCAATGTAACGGTCATAGTGCAGAATTCACATATCTTGAAGGTTTAACATTCTGTAAATGAAAATAGGGGGATGGGGGTAGTATGTTAAATTATTTAATTAATTATTTGCAATTTAAAAAAAGAATAATTTTATTTATATTAAATAATCTCTTAAGTGGGTCCTGTGCACTATTACAGTTACAAATACTAAGGAGAATTCCTATTTAAATATAAAGGAGGTCTTCAGGTTTAATTACTGGGGTAACAACATGTAGCAGAGATTTTATATTCTTTTGTGACAAACCTGTTCCATCTAGGCGATTCTGGAACTTCCACTTAGTGGAATTTTCCTACCTTTGTCGGGTTGTGGATTTGCTCTCTGTCGCCAAAAAGTTTCAGGTCCTAATACTGCCTGGTGATTGAGGAAACCCATTTTCCTCCTCGATAATGTTTCTATCTTAGCCGATAATAATTTTGCTAATTGGCAGACTTCTGATGAACTTGTACTTTCTTCAATAACTTATGAAAATGACTCGCCTTCTTCCAGAATATTTTTGCTCTTCTTTACCAAGACACACTGACTATTTTTTGCTCATTTCTTCTTCTCCCTTCTTCCTCAGCTTCCTGTTCCCTTCTACTTCTAAGCAACACTGATTGCATTCCTGCTTCCTTATCCTTTCAACATCATGATCCTGTGTTTGTCTCTGAATACTCTTTCTTACTGAATTTAGATCATTCAAAAACTAAAATATAAATAAAATTAAGGAGGGGTCCTACTGTGCTTCAATTTGCCCTCTAATGCAAATTAAATATGACTCTTTAGAGAAAATGGATGAACAGACAAGTCTTTAGAAAGTCGATATTATTTACTTTAACTTTTATATTAATTTCTTACTAATGTTAAGAGAGAACAAAAGAAATGAGTAGCTTTTTTCTTCAAAATAACTTATATCTTCAGTAACAATTGTTTAACTTGTAGAAATTTTAAAAAAGTTTTTTTTACTCTTATATGAAATCAAATTAAACTACCTATAGAAAAAATTATTAGATCAAATGCCACATCAAATGTTTCAATCATTTAGTGGTGCCCATTTCTTACAAGATTGTTGAATTACTTTCCAAATAATGTTTATATAACAGGTTCTTAAGTAACAAAAATAGCAACACTTCAAATTCAAAATATTGGGTATTTCATTAATTACTTTGGTGCCTTAAAACATAGCCTATGAATCTATCCCTTCTCTTGGTCAACGTCCTCTGTATTGTTCGCTTTTCCCCTATTCTGTTTAGAACTTCCTCATTATTTCCTCTATCAGCATCACATTTCAAAGGCTTCTATTCTTTTTCCTTTCTGGAGCTCCTATCGTCCACGTTTCGCACCCAATAACGCCACGCTCCATTAGCAATTATTTCCTAATATTCACACTTATATTACCCGCAAGTAAATTCCTCTTTTTCGTTATAGCCTTCCTTGCCTGTGTTATCCTACTCTACTATACTTCTACATCCCTAGTTATTACGTTTCCCATGTAGCGCCCATATGTAATATGTGCAATTTGTTAATAACAATCGAACATAAATTTTACGATTGGATTAATATAAATCACAGAAAAGTGAATTATTATTTCACTCAACTCTTGACTGGGCATGGCTACTTCAGGGCATAATACTACTGGTTTGTGATAGATTCAGCTGTATGCCCTGAATGTGGTCTTAATGAGACACCAGAACATGTGTTTTTCAATTGCTTGAGATTTTCAGATGAAAGACAAGCATTAGAGAGTGATTGGAACCTTAATAACCCAGAAAATTTGTTTCCCATTATGCTGATTTCCCTTTATGACTGGAACAAAATAAGCACATACGCCTCTACAATAATTCAACAATTACTACATTTAAAAAAAAGAGGAATGATAAT
The DNA here is from genome assembly GCA_034510155.1 of Eucriotettix oculatus. Taxonomy (NCBI): domain Eukaryota; kingdom Metazoa; phylum Arthropoda; class Insecta; order Orthoptera; family Tetrigidae; genus Eucriotettix; species Eucriotettix oculatus. The sequence continues at coordinate 107,064,511 of CM067376.1, read as the reverse complement.
GTTTTACAGAGACAGAGCTCAACTGCTTCATGTGAAGTAACATCTAATGACGGTCCCACAGGAAGATCAACACAGACACAGTTTTTAGTGGGTAGAATCACACACTACAATCCCTGTGGCAGTGTCTTTCAAAGATTTTCCTCTGCCCTCATAAACAAAATAGAATCACCAACATTCTTTATTTGATGGACTATCAAAAAAATTCATTAAACGTACCAACTGTTATGGCATATTATAAGAAATATATATTAATACGAAAATGACATGTAAAGTCAGTTGCTAATGACCTCACTGTTAATGTAACTTAGAATGAATTTTAAATAAAATATTCAGCTGTCCAGATCATACTTCTTTATTAATAACAAACAATTATACGCTTTGAGCAACTACAAATATATTAATAACAAAGTCCATTATTTCTTCATATTTTGCTGGATCAAAATAATAATATTTAATTCAAGAAGCACGTAAATAAACAGAAACATTGACAGCCAATTCTCAACTTATTTGAATATAATAGAAGAGAAAAGACTCCAAATAAACATATATTAATCTGTGTTATCAACTAACAAACAATTTGAACACACATAATAAACCAATTGATAATGCTTCAATATCAGACCCATGAATTACATACACGATACATTTTATGGTTATTAGCAATTATTCAGCCTTAACGTTTCCATATTAAGAGACTTAATGAATACTAATTATTTATAAAAATAGAATCATATGTCATTTAAATATCCACATGTAATAATTAAGCACATCTCAATCACAACAACGTAAGGAATTATGTGTGTAATGACAATACCCTTCATCTTCTTAACATATTCCGTCAGTGAATCACCACTCCCTAAAACAGTATCGTACAAATATTTTTTAATAATAGGAATTGAAATAATAAATATTTTTAGTAACCAGAAGTGAAATTAAATTACCAAAATTTTGTCTTGTTTGTGAAGGCTTTTACTTCAACATTTTACGAACCATGTAATTAAGGATACCACCATTTTTATAATAAGTTAAATCAACTTCAGTATCAAATCTTGCTATCACTTGGAAACTACGTCCATCATCAGTCTGTAACAGGTCAATTCAGGTTATGAGACAAAAATACTAATTTAATATTAAACATAATTGGTAGGAATGTTGAGATATTATCCAAAATAATTGATAGAAAAGATAGATTCAGAATTTATGACTTACTAGAGAAAAGCCTATAACTCAGGCCGGCCAAGCACACAGTGTGTGCAGTTCAAACCTTCTAGAGGAGAAAGGGGATGTATCTCAGAAAACAGGTTCCCTATCTGGCAAGCTGAAACTGGTTCCTAGGTAAGCCTTTGATTTTTTTCTTTCTCTTTTCTGGTCGTATAAATTATTTTGATATTGTTTCTTTATTTATACACTCATTCTTAGACAGAAATGGCTAACCCCGAGGGTCTGGCCTGATATGCACAGCAATCCTGAAACTCAATTTTAGGTAAGCCACTCTCTTTCCTTTCCATACCAATTATTTTAATTATTTTGAAAATGTTATGTTGTTATTCATTGAATGTGACATTGTCAAAATTACAATAATTGTAATGGAGAGGAAAGAGTGTAGAAAATGTTCAAATCCCTACAATCAATGCATGTAAGATGGCTGCTCTTGAAGTCTTCCTTTCTTGAAGGCCGCTATACTATCTCCAAGAGTTACTTTTCTATACAAGTCAACATCTATTACCAGACTAGTGGCTCAGCCATAGGCACCCAGATGTTCTCTCCTATGCCAACATGCTCATGGGACAAATGGAACAGTATCAACAACATTCTTCCTCCAATGAATTCCTTAACTGGGTTTCAGTACACAGATGAAATCTTCATACTATGATCTTACCGCCCAGCCTCCGTACCTTTATTCTTCCAAACCCTAACAACAAATACCCTGTTAGGATAAAACAAAACCAATCCCCCACCAACCTCACCTTCCTTGACTACTTAGCTCTTATCTGATGTACACATCATTCTACATCCATTTTACTAACACCTTACAATTGTCATCCTGAGCCCACCAATATAATCTAGCCCTCAGAGGAGCTTGCACTTGCTCCACCTGGAATAGTCCAGCCTACTCCAACCAAATTCTTAACGCCTTTATCAGCAGAAATTACATTACAAACTATGTCCAAAAAAACATATCCTATCCAATGTTCAACACCAATTCCCAAGCAAAACAAAAAAGTATTTCAACCGTCACCAATGTCTACTTCCCTGGACTATATATGCATATGTCCTACACTATATTGCAATCCAACTCCCATATAAAAAAATCTGGTCTCCACAATACCCAACCTGCCTGAGAGTTGCTTTCAGAGAACCTGTGCAACATAATAGTCCAGCCCCATAAACCTAACTAAAGTTGGGTTCCAATCCTTGTGTTAATGGTGGGAACAGATTCCATATCTGTCCCATGCTTCGATAGACCAAATTCCTCCAGAAGAAGATCAAATACAAATTTAAGAAAAGATCATCTGCCTCTTCTCCTGTACCATCAACCAAAAAATTGCAGACTCTGCCTTGCATTCTACAATGTCCATTTCAAAACATCTGTCCTAGAATGAACAACCAACTATTGGAGTAGTGTCAAAGTGCAACTTTTGGCAAATATTTTATGAAAAAGTTAGGATTTGGAAAGAAATTATTATTAAAAAAATTGTACACAATTAAACAGACAAAAAAGTAATGTTCAGTACAAACTTAAGATACCTGAACAGAAATTTGTTGAAGTGGTTTCAAGTCTGCGGGTATCTTGATGTTATAAACTTCTTTTCCTGTAAGACCTAAAGTTTCAGCTGTTTCTCCGGGTAAATATTGCAGAGGAATGATTCCCATGCCAACCAAATTGGAACGATGAATGCGTTCATATGATTCAGCAATGACAGCCTTTAAACCCTGCACAAATTACATAATTTCACGATACAATAGGAAACTTACTGTAAAGTAACAGCATTTTTATGTCCAATAATTAAAAAAGGGTTTGAGTCACTATGTTTTCCAATTCTGCTTATTTCTTCTTTAACATTATTGATTATTTAATATAATATTCATATTTAAAATTTTATTGTACACTGCAAAATTGTGATTAATTTTATTCTTGTAAATGTAAATTATTTGAATCAAAAAGTGTTTGTAAGTACCTCATTGACCATATATGTTTGTATGTATCAATACAAAATAATTATTTGGGAGGGGAAGAGGAAAAATCAAGCCCTACAACTATAAAAAATGAAATTATCTAATCAACACACCACTTTAAAATGTGCTCAAAACAAGCCCTTCTTACCAGCAGAAAAGGTCCTTTTGCAGCCCAGTCCCTCGAAGATCCGGAGCCATAATCTTTGCCGACAAGAGCGATCAAGGGTATCCCCTCAGTTTTGTATAACTCGGCTGCATCAAAAACATCCAGCTAGAATAAAACATATTAGGTATCAGTCACTGCTGACTATTATATAGAATTTTACAAACATTTTTGTGTGGAATGATCTTCAGATTGTTTAACTGTGATTTTATTGCCATATTATGAAATATTCCTTGAGGACCATTGATTAAACTACAGTATTGGTTTTTTAATTACTTGTGCTAATTAGCAAAAGCATTTTACATATTTTATACTTACACATAAGTCAGTTATTATAATAGATATTATAATAGATTTATTAAAAGCCATGGAAATGAGGATTAACTACTAGTTTAGTAAACAGTTTGATACTGTAGAGGATGTAAACAAGAAGATACAACAGGTAGAAATTAGTCTGTTAGGAGAAGCTATCCTGGGCTCATTTAAAATTATCTTAATCCACTTGTGACTTCATGGCCAAATTTACCATAAGTTGGATTACCTATAGGCCTTCTGACTAGTGAGATAAAATCAAGTCTTGCTATACAAGATTAACATCTGATAAATTTGGAATAATATTAGGGAAACATGAAATGAGAGATGACTATTTAAGTTAAACATATCTTCAAACTACAAATTTGATGAGTTGTACATCAACAATCGATAAAAGTGATTCAAATAGCAAAATACAAATATAACAGTTTGAAAGATTGTGCAAAAAGTGGGCTATAATTTTTTTGATGACATGCATTTGTGTGGGTATAAAATTTTCAGAAAATAAAATTTGATTGTTAATCTTAATTAGGTAAGACGTGAAAACTGTTTAAGAAAATATAAGCTCACTTGTTGTCCAGATGGTACATGGATTGTTTTTGGTCCAGGTCTTCCAATAAATTTATTTACTAATCTTATGTTAGCAAAGGTTCCTCGGGCCATAACAGCATCATTGCCTCTTCGAGAACCATAAGAGTTGAATTCTCGTGGAGTTAACCTATGAAAATGTAGAAATATAATACAAGCAAGACATTTTGAATTAAAAAATTATTGATCACTAATTATAATTACATTTTAAAACACAAAATAAAATAAAAACATTTTTGTTGAAAAATATAAAATACATATTTTTATAAAATTTAAAAAAAAACTTTACTAATTAGCATGACATTACATCACTTACCAGTCTTAGGACTGAATAACACAACACAACAATAGACATCATCAATATTTTCTTAATTTTACAGACTTTATGTATAAAGAGGAAAGGCAAACATTTAATTTCATTTGCTAGTTTATCTTGTAATCAAGGATAACTAAAAATAAACCCCACCAAATGAAGAAAAAATTTTATTGGTAGTAGACTGAATCAGAAATAAAACTGATTAATTTAATCAAAACCAACAGTCAGTTGTCTTGACTACTACATCAAAAAAAGCAAATTCTGGATAAAGAAGAAAAGGCAGAAAGATGAAAGGAATATCTAGAAAGCTACATCATGGTGGAAATATAGAAAAAGAAGAGGAGATTGATGTTGAGGGACAAAATTTTAAGGTCAGAGTTTGACAGATTTGAGCAATTATACAGCTTGAGGAAATGACAATATTCCACCGGAGTTGATAAGATCATCAGGCAAAGAATCAATATCATGACAGTTCAAGATAGTTTGCAAAATCTACAAAACAGGAAGAATAATGGAATATTTTAGTAAAAACATAATAATAATAATACCCATACTAGGGCTGATAGATGGAAACAGCACAAGACAATTAGTTAATTATCTTATGCAGGCAAAATATTAACGAAAATAGGAGGATGGAACGATAAATAGAATCCAAGTTAGGAGAAGATAAGTTTGGTTTTAGAAAGAATGGTATTTGAAACACAGGACCTCTATGTTGTGTGGCAGCGATGCTAGCCACTAAACCACAGGAGGTCGGCTAAGTATTCCTTGACACATACAAATAAAGTTACTGTACCTCACACTTTAATATAATATTGATGAAACCAATTTTAAATAATGCTAAACTTTATATTATTAATATAATCAGCAAAAACATTAATGTAATTTTCATCATTTTTATTATTTTACTGTACCAAATCCTATTTATTTAAAAATTACCATACAAAAGAGTAAAAATAATTAAAATATACCTAAAAAATAAAATTAATGTTTCTTGAGTAATCATGAATATTTTTGATTTCATTATAGTTAAAAGAATAAGAATTTATACTGGTTACAAATGCAGATTACACACTATGGAAACTAGAATTATATCCAGAAAGAGGTTCAAAATTTGGTAGATTAGTGGCTACTTCACCCAAAATGTGGGGTCTTACTCTTGGTCAAGGTTCCACCCCCACCTCAATTCAGCCTCATGTGCTCTTTCAAAAAAAAAAAAATTCTTCAACTATCAACCAGTCTAATTTTAAAGAGCCCATATTCAATATTAGACAATGTTACATCAACTTCATGATTCTTGAAGCTAAGGCAACACTGCAAAATGAAGAGCGCAGATGGAGGTACTGAGCATGCTCAAGCTAATGCTTCCATATCTACCATATCTTGTAGACTCCTGATAAAACTCCTAGTCACCTGTAGAGCTCCAGAACCAAATCAGCTCTAGTTCTACCAATATATATTTTAGAAATTAAACTTCTAACATATAATTTACAGTACTTATGATTTTTTGTTTGTCAAATTTATTTAATTCGCACGCAATTTTTAATAGCACCAATACTGTAGTCTGACCAGGATTAATCAGTGAATGAATTGTCATTTCCTGACACTCCATCATAATGAGTTGTATATTGACAAAATGAAAATTGTGAATACACACTAACAATAAAAATGTTCTTTGTTAGTTGGAAATCTTGTTCTTGAATCCATATGTAAAAGAACTTAATGGTTTATGCAATTAAAAAAGATACCCTTTTGATGCCAAATATCGGGCAGCTGGGCTGTTCCTAGTTATGCTTCCAGCTGGTGAGATGTGATCTGTAGTAACAGAATCACCCAAATTCAGAAGAACTCTTGCATTTTCAATAGACTTGATGCCTGGCAGTTTCTGCAAATCATAAAAAATATAGTATGAAAATGAAAGTAACAGTGTAAAATACCCCATCCAAAAATAGCATACAGTACATCTAAAATTGTTGGTTTTGTATTAATAAATGAATATGCACTATCATAAATTCTGCATAGCATCAATTTCAAAATTGACAATTAACATTCTGTACACAACAGGACTAAATCCACCATGAAAATCTTAAAAGTCCATTCAATTAAGTGTGTATTAGACAAAATGGCTGGTTTAGAATTTTTTAGAACAGGACTGTATACGGCGTGCTTCGGAAGAGGTAAAATGTGGTCGTTGTACTTCGGTCACTTATTTCTGGAAAACTGCACATCATACAGAAAGTATATATATATATAAAACAATTAATGTGGAAAGGACAGAGAGATAGAAAGAAGATGACTTACCTGAGGTTCATAGATGGTAGACACCTTGTGAGGTTTAGAGAACTTGAATTTTCGGAGGCACCGCCCCCTTCATCAGAAAGTTAGGAAGACATTTCCAGTGATTGACTAGATCATTTTCCCTGACTACAATCCCTCCCTTACCTACTTTCAACACTATTCCTTCAAGGACCACCCATTCTCCTTCCACCTTATCACAATTTTTATTATTTCCCTCTCCTAATCTATCTTTTAGAGTGTCTTATATTTTCTTACTTCATTGGGATTTATCCTTAGTTTATCTATGTTTCATATTATCCTCTTCATCTTTGGTATTTTTTGTATGTTGGCTGTGCCTTCTCTTAATTTTGTTCTTACTAAGTAGTGGTCTGAAACTCCTTATAAATTGTCACCAAAAGATGGTCAATTTGGTTCATCTTTGTACTACCAGGTATTTTCCAGATACCTAAGTGGCTTTTTTAAGTGGGAATGCAGTGTTCTTAATAAACATCCTATTTCTATTGGTATATCAACATTATTATCATTCGTATCATGTAAAGTGAATGCATTATTTGAGCATTGAAATCACCCAAATAATTATCATATTATGTCTACTTGAGCTATTACATACATCCTCAAATTTCTCATAGAACTTTTCCTTTTCTACTTTCTCCTCAATTGGTGTGCGCTCTGAATTGCAATTATATTTCTAAATTTTCCTCTCAATCTTTTCTTACATATTCTATCATTAACAGTTTCATATTCCATCACAGACTTCCTCTTTTTCCTAGATATCATGAATCCAGTTCCAAACTGTCCTGTTGTTTCTTTGGATCCACTATATCACAGTATATTCCAATGTCTCTATCCTTCCTTTTTCTTGCCATTGTACCTTGCAAAGCTAGCACATCTATTTTATATTTCATTAGCTATCTCCTTCATCTTCCCCATTTGCTTCATTGTCAATACATTTCAAGTAGCCATTTTCATGTCCTTTTTCTGATCTGGATTGCCAACAAGGGGATATCTAGTCTGAAGTGTAAAGTTTGTAAATGGCAAGTCAAAAGAAACATCAAACAATTTATTATACATACAATTAAAAATTAAAATTGTTGACTATGGGAGTTGGCTTTAAAATTACTTCTTCTGGTTCATTTTGTGAAGGGGGATTTATAAATATTATCTGGAGAAGAATCAACTTCGTATTTTTCATAATTCCTGAAGTGTTGTGAGAGCCACATTGATGGAATATGGGCAGAGGCTGTATGTTTCCTCCACTTTCTTCCTCAAAAACACAACACACAGACTGCCGACTATATTTTTTTAAGTTTATTTTTTATTTGTTTTCTGTCTCTATGCTATGGAACATACAAATAGTAAGTTTTTTAAGTTATTCATTTCTTTTTGTCTCAAATTATCAAAAAAATGTGGAGTCATTGTCATTGGTCATATATATTTTCATAGGACACCAAACACTCCAATCGGATGTTATATATTTTAGGCAATAGAGACAAAGTAGTACTGGTTATAATCGAAAATGCATATCAAATTACTCTTTTTAAGCCTGGAATAGTTTCCCTACTTCGGCTTCCTTCGAGTTCAAGAAAAGCAAAACCACAAACTCGCATATGAACTAAATAAATGGTAAAAAAAAAACATTTAATGCTTAATATCTGTCAATAATTATTAATTGTTGGAGAGAAATAAATGTAAGTTCAAAAGCTAACCAAACCATGTTATAATTCATATTTTACACACATTAACAAACCATTTAAATTTAAAACAACACTGTATACAACTCAGATACTGTAAAAATACTGGAAGGTAATTTTATTTACAGTTCTCTTACATAATTTCAGACATAACAATAAATTTTTGATCTACAATAACTTTTGATGAAGATAATCCATCAGTAAAAATTACTCGTAAAATTCTTTATGTTCTCCAACTTGTTTCACTTTACAGTGAAACTTAATGCCAGGTACAAGATGGCAAAAATTGGGAATTATAGCAAGCAAATATTTCTCAAGCAGTAAGAAATACAGACAAATTAATAGAATTTTCTTTAAAATAAAATTCTTTCAATTATGACGCATCAAAGCCAAGAAATAGGAAAAAAGATATCAATACAAAATAAAAGAAGTAAAACCCTCAAAATATTAGAATTAGTATAAATAGTTAAATAATTTTACCCAAATAAAAACTACTTCAGGAGTTATGAATTTAAAACTAGCCTGTAATAATTGAACTTGCCTCACTCATGTTGTCAAAGAAAGGAGGATTTTTTATATATGTGGAATTTGAGTCCCAAGGATAAAGTTTGCCTTCTGGAGCTTTAAGATCCACCCAGCTAGGACTACCAGTTTCAATTTTTTCATATACTTCCTTAAACATTGCTGGAATTACAAACTGTTGTTCAACTTGATGAATTTCTTTTCTTAAAGGCCATATGTCATTCAAATAAACTGGTTCTCCAGATGATGAATAGCCTAAATACAAAATTAAACAATTGAGTTTGTTAAAAACATTAAATAATATTATTTTCTTCTAAGCAACATTTATGGTCGACTGACTGACATGTTTTGGTCAATAATTTCGACTTTTATTGGAAGTAAAAAAAACATAAGAAAAATAATAAGCAATAATTATAAAATTAAATATATTAGTTATGATAATTAATTTTGTATATATATAGTTTTAATTTTCAACTGCAATAATATAATCAAGATTAACTAACATTCTTCCTTAATTATTATTTTTATCCAGTATACGTTGTTTTCCATTCTTTACCTCAAGAACAAATAATAATTTTCTCAATATGAATAAATTAATAATTAGCAGATACAAATAAATACCATACCTAATGGTTCCTTTTCAAAATCAATGTCAATGCGACCTGCAATTGCATAGGCAATCACTAATAAAGGTGATGCCAAATAATTAGCTCGAGTGTTTGGATGAATTCGCCCTTCAAAATTTCTGTTTCCAGACAGAACACCACAACAGACAAGATCATTCTGAAATATAATATTTTAGGTAAATACTGTTAATAGTAAAAATAGTGTGACAACTACTGAAATACTCAAATTAGAAAAGAAAAAAATTATTACATTATTATTTTATTGAGACTGTGCTATAATATATGTATGCAACAAGGGCTCTAATCCATGGCCAACTAAAGTATTTATATTTGCGAAATTTTATCACGGAAAGCAATAATAAAAACTATATATATAAAAAGACAAACAGAGATTGTCAAATGAATTATCTCATTTGGATTGGGAAAAGATGGGGATCGGCTGAGTTAACTTAAATCGACAAAAGTAGTTGCCAGGCTAGGATGCAATTAGCGTGGCAAATTTTTGATGGCCTGAGCAGTAGCGTCGTTAAGGTTTCCAGAAATTCTAAACAAGTTATCGGCAAGAATAAATTTGTAATTGTGAATTGTACAGCGTTCTAGATTTAGTTCAGATTACAATTTTTTGAATTATTATCTTTATCTATTATGAAATTCTCCCGCCACCAAAATAGTGCCGTCCAGGACTCCACGGGGCATGGGGTATGTAAGGGAGTTAGGATGTGACCTTGTCAGAGCGATTAAAATAACTGGCATGGAAAAGAACGAGCTTTGCAATAATTGAAATTCGGCGTCGTCCATACCAAGTGGTACAGCAGTGGTTTCCTTAACCTTCTCAGAAAAATCATGATTTGGTAGTTTGATTTTTTAAAATTTTCATTGTGTCCGGTAAAAAAATGGCGGCCATTTCTTGCTGCATACTCCATATATATTTTTGACGTTCGTAATTGCTCAACACTGCGCTTGACCTATCATTCAGGCCTACGAATATCTAGTTACTTCCCCAATATTCTTTTTCCTTTCACAATGTGTAAGACTACATTATCGGTTCCAAATAAGGAAAATACCATTTTGTTATACTGATTATTCCAAGAAAGAACAGCTTTTGAGCCTCACTTTTTATGGTACTTTTTCGTATAAGATTGTAGTTCCACTACCAATAGTAACTACTATACCCTTTACAAGTTACACCCACTTAAAACTTGAGTTTTTTATTTTTTTTTCTAAATGGAGATTAGAATTTTTTTTAATATTGAGTTCGAGTATCTCAGTTGGGGGCCAAGATAAAAATTTAAAAATTGCACATCATAAAAAGTCTCTGCACAATCAAACTTGAGTATAAATTTCAAATTTGACACTTTACACAGAACTGGTACAAAAAATTGTGACTTGAGAGTCACTCCATGTCAACTGACCTAAGGGTCTCCGCGCGATCATTTCTGATTTTATGAAATTTTGACAGTTTGTCCGACGTATTTTAGCCATAATTGCATATTTCGAACTTAATTTTGCTTTATAGAACAAACAGTATAATCAAAATCTGAAATGGTCGCGCGGGGATCGTTCCTCAAATTGGGACACGTTATACCGATACGCACAATTATCCTACATCTATTTCAGAATTTCTACAATGAAAATATTAAAAAATATTTTTAAACTACCAAAACAAAAGGAAGTACGTCAACAAAATTTTATTTTTTTTCTGATTAGGTTAAGCAAGCTGTAATTAATGCAATTTTTGTGTACCACTTGGCAATGATTTACCCATACAGGTGGCCGTATCTATCGGCACACAGGCTGTCTCATTCTTGAAAGAAAATAACTCCTCTGGTAGATCATGAAAGATTGCAGAGACTACGATGGGCAGGACACGTGGTAAGAATGGAAGATGATAGGCTACCAAAGACTGCATTAAATGGTAAAATGTATGACAATAGTTCAAAGGGAAAACCGTGGCTAGGGGAATGGGAATACGGATATGGAGAAGACAGACAAGAATGGAGGAAGTATATTCTGCAGGCCAAGGTTCAAGCCGGACTGCAGAGTCAATGTAGAAGAGAAGCAACTTGGAATTTAATTGCTTCTTAATAAGCCCTAATGCTACAATTGAAGTAGTTGCTTATAAATATTTTCATGAATACGAAACATTCAATTTTTACCTTCTCAATGGCATCCACAATGGGCTCATCTAAAGGTCCACTATTACCAATGCATGTCATACATCCATAACCAACAATTTCAAAACCGAGAGTTTTAAGGAAAGGGATGACTCCGCTTTCTTTCAGGTAATAGGTCACAACTCCAGAGCCAGGGGATAAGCTCGTTTTAATGTATGGAGCAACTGTTAAACCTGCTTCAACTGCTTTCTTTGCCAGCAATCCTGAAATCATAGTAAGGAACAATTGTACTGAAAGAATGTGACATAATATTTTTTGTTTTAAAAAAACCTAATTTAATAAATAATAAAATAAATCGAGCGTTCATAATTCAGGGATAAATTCGGTCCCTTGTATTTTGTATTAAACAACTCAAAATAACTTGCGTGTACTTCGGATCTTAACTTCGAAGATTTTGTTCTGAAATGTCAGTCTAAAAGCGGTTCAAAATGTTAAACTTCATCTCTTCAGGTTTCCATAAACATTTTGTTGTACAGAACCTTTTGCCTGTGGTTAAACGTTTTTCTTGAAGCATTTTATATTCAAAATACACTTTAGCGGTATATTTTCCACAGCGCAAATATTTTACTCGTCAGTATGAATTTAAATGTCAGAAAATTTTAACCGTAGTTTGTGCGGCGTTGTGACAGCGACCTCTCAGTTGCAGGTAAGACAGAAGGGACCCATGCTGTAGGAGGGAAAACCCCACAGCGGCTGCAATACTGCAGTGCGGTGCATGTAGCTTTGTGCCTGAGATATGCCTGGAGTCAGTCGCTCACTCCACTCACTCGTTTATGAAATATTATTAGAAATGTACAGTACCTTTTGAATAGAATTCATTGTAATTTATGAATAATATGTACAAACTTACGAAAACTAGAACGTAAGGATTGTGTCAATTTAAAACTGATGCTTATAAAAAAGGCTAAAACAATATTTACGAAAGCAGACAAAGGGTTAAAGTCAAGAGTTCAAAGAAACAACTGATCAGACCGGGGACGGATGCTGCTTATGAATCCTCTTTAGTTACTAACGTTCAGCGCGGATCAGGTATCATATGGTTAAATAAACGACTAGGTGAAAAGTCGAGATTTCCGTACGAAATTCATGTAGCCGAAGGACTACTATTCCCCACTTGTTGGAAAAATAAATACATGTTGTAGTTTCAGTCTGGTCTGATGAAACCCTCCGTGCTAACCTATTCTGTACAAACCTTTCCATTTCTAGATAACTACCAGCTACACCAAAGAATAACCTGGAACAAACATGTCCAAAAAAACTACAGTAAATAAATCTAAAATTAAGGAAAATGGCTTGGTTAATGAGAAGAAAATGTAGATTATCTTTAGACAATAAAGTTTTATTATATAAATGCATCATTGAGCCCATGTGGACTTACGGCATAGAATTGTGGGGATGCACGAAGCCACCGAATCAAAAATTAATTCAAACGATACAGTCAAATATACTCCGCACATTCACCAACGCGCCACGGTTTGTTTTCAATTCCACACTTCACAACGATCTCAACATCCCATTCATCATTGAGGAAATCATAAGACTAACGATACACTACTTTGAACGAATGGAAAGACACGAAAATAAGCTAATAACCGAAATAATTTACCCTCGTGAAACATAGAAAAAACTCAGAAGATCGAGGCCTACACATTTGATTCAGGAGAAACAAGAAAGAAACGAGTCAAACAAAACACAATTGAACTTGTAGGGAATCATCATTGGACGATTATGCTTCTCGCGTTTTAAGGCATACTTGTATATAATTTAATAATTGCATGGTTTTGTGACCATTAAAGATTGTAAATTAACAATTTAAATAAACAAAAAAATCATCCTTAATCTGATTAGCGTATTCTATACTCGGCCTCTCTCTCTTCTGTTCTTACGCCACACACTTCCCATATTTCAAAACGTGGTCTATTAATCCATCCCTTCTCTTGGTCAAAGTCTTCCATATTGTTCTCTCTTCTCCTATTCTCCTTAGAGCTTCCTGTTTAGTTCCTCTATCCACCCATCTGATTTTCAGCATTCTTCTATATCACCACATTTCAAAAGCTTCTATTCTTTTCCTTTCTGCAACTCCTACCGTCTACATTTGGCACCCATATAACGCCACACTCCACACGAACATTTTTAGCAACGATTTCATAATATTCACACTTATATTACCCGTAAGTAAATTCCTTACTTTTGAGAAAGCCTGTTCTATCCAAATCTTTATGTTCTACCATCCCTAGATATTACGCTTCCACAAGTAGCAGAATTCCTTAACTTCCGTCAAAATATTCTTTCCCAATTTAACACCCTTTGTTACACCACTGTTTCCCATACTACACTCCATTACCTTGGGTTTCCCTCCATCAATCCTCACGTTGAACTCTTTTCCCCTGGACCACGTCCGTGCCATTTATTATAGTTTACAAATCTTCTTCTGACTCCTTCATACTACAATAAACACATACGCAATTAGTTTTAAACAATCATCGGAACTTTCAAAACAGCAACTATCTATTGCAATTTATTGTATATTTTGAACCAACTTAACAATTTGTTTCCTGTTTAATAATATATGAGTGCCACGATCTCAAAAGTTTTCAATTTGAGAATTCATAGAAACTAACTGCAAAGTGGGATGTGACGAGTTCACTAGAAGACCCTATTGTATAAAAAGGAACAAAATCACTCAGACCGGTGCAAAAGTGGAGTTACTGAGTAACTTTCCTGTTTTGAAATCATTTTTAAAATTAACTGTGTTTACATTTTTGTTGTGGTGACGCCAAACTTGTAACTCCCGAAACTGGGAGAACGCATCGAATTTAACGTCAAGAAGTTTTTTGTTTTTGTTTTGATACTCATTAAAAGAATTATATTTACATGCTCCGATGATAATATCATCAATGATCTGGTGTGACAGATTATCGAAATAATAGCCCAGCATATGTGAAACCTTTTTTTTGGAACATTTCGCAAATTCGGAAATTTTAACAGAACACATGGCTTATTTTTTGTCGTTGTTAATAGTTAAAACACTATTACTGGAATAAGTGAACACCCTAACTCATTCCACATCCTTGAAGCTAAGCTTCTCTACAGGAACTACGGAATACGATATTATTATTAGTATTGTATAGATAGAATCTCTCCAAACTTTCGCGGAACTTAATTTAGGAAACCCGGGTCATAACATACCTAAAACCGTGGAGAATGTTAGAAAATTATAATTTCACAGGGAGGTTCCGGAATAGTTCAGTAATGCACAAGAAAGGGAAAGAGAAAGTAGAAGTTTCCTTTAGAATGAATATTTAATAAAAGTCTTATTATACTTGTTACAAGCAAAGTAATTTTACAAGTTTAAGTACAGAAAGTATCGCGGCCTTGTTTCTATTTCTGATTTAATAGCAAACACTAAACAAAATTTATCCGAAGACTGTGATTTTAATTAATAGCCATTCGCGGGATAATGTTGATCATGATGGACACTTATAATTTCTTTAAATGGGTTGTCTGCAATTCTGACGTTGCTCTATGCAGCAATTAAAACTGATAAACAATATTATTACAATGTGCTATCCACACGGAGCTGGTTCAGAAGTATTATATATACACACCTGCTCCTAACATGACACTTGGGTTGCTGGTGTTGGTGCATGATGTTATAGCAGCAATCACAACTGAACCGTGCTTCAGAACATATTCTTGGCCTTCATATATGAAGGGTACAGATATATCCAACTTATCACTTGGGAGACCAAATCCTTTGAACCCAACCTGAAAGAAGACAAGATTATGTAAATAAAAAATAACATATTAAACCTGAAATTTATATTAAACGGATTCAGATATATATGCAGAACAAATTAAACTTTAAATTTAATAGCAAAATAATCCTTTTACCAACTCTTGATTGCGGATTTGAGTAAATCTTAACACAGTACAACTCCGGTAAAGTGAATTTGGATTAATCGAAACTGGTGTTATTCGTACCGGCCTCGAAAATTGCAATTCCAAAAAATAATACGGTACTATACGGAAATAATTCGAGGATGTGTTGCTAGTACCACATTCAGTCTGAAAACCGTAGATCCTTGAAAGATTATGCTAAAAATGCTCTACGACTTTTTTATAGAGCCCACTAAAGTTCTTGGACGTCTTTGTTGAATGATTTTACGATCAGCTTGTACCGAAAATGAAAAAGTTTTACACTGAAAAAGGTTTACCTTGAACAAGCGCAGTTATTATTTGATAATGTATCTGCATCCTTGTGAGTAAAAAAGTGGCGATATTATTGTCCATTTCCTTTCAACCACTGCATCATCGCTGCTCAAAAAAGTTGGAAGGGACGCAATAAGCAAACAAAATCATTAATTCAAATGCTACAAACGTAGTCCTAAAAATGTAAGTTTAACTTTAATGACGAAGATAAGTGTGGCCTACAAAGAGATTTTGAATTCGTTATAGATGGTTTCAGTATTCGTGGTGTGGGTCCTCCATTGTTAGGGCTGGATCAATTAAGACTCTTCAATATTTAACCGTTTTTCGGAATGGATTCGGGTGATTCTTTTGTGTCTGCTCCATTTTAAAGTGTGGTGCGGAAGGGAGATGCGATAACTAGGATCATAGCCGATATTCGCTTATATGTGATGCAGGGAAACCCTTGAAAACCTGCATCAAATAGATCGAGTTCCTGGAGCTTGACCCACGTCCTTGTGTAATCAAGGTTTGCTGAAGGGATGCAACATACCCGAATCCATGCCTCTACCACATTTGATAAGCATCTGACCGCCTGTTCCAATGAGAACAGCGGCTTGTTCTAAAGGCAGATGTGTGAGATCGAAAGGGAAGAGAGAGATACGAACACAAAAATTGAGACATGAAAAGAAAAACGACGTTTTTTTATAGTATTGCAAAGATGTAAGTCATTTCGCGCAAGCTTACAGTGGCAATGGAAATGTCTGACAACCTTGGGACTGTTCGCCGATCAGTCTATCGACGCTACGAAAGTCGCCATTTTGGGCATTTATTGTAAACATTGCCGGAAGTAAAATCTTTACGATTGTGCTTTTATGTCTCATGTTTTTTGTTCGTGACTTAACGCGTCACTTTTGATCATTAATTTAAATAAAATAGTAAGATGTATCACCCTTCAAGGTTCGTCTTATGATCTTATATACCCTGTATATAGAGTGGCGAGAGAAAGTGAAATGAGTGTTCCTTTGTTCGGAGATTGTGAGTTTCGGCTTTTTGACCGGAACGAATTAAAGGGTCCAGAATGAGATCCGGACTTTTGTAAGACGAGTTTTCAGTTGAAAAGATTTGTGAATGATTAAATAATAACGAATTCCAATTTTCAGGGAAATGTCGATAGAAGATTTGTAAAATGTAAAGAGAGAGCCGAAATCCCACAAATGATTTATCTGTCATTATTTTACGTGGTTACTATTTTCTAATAGCAGGAAGTAGTAGTAGACATTCAGACGTGTCTCGCCAACGTAACGGAGCCGACACTCGTTGGAAATAAAAAATCAAATCAGGCTTGTTTGCTTAGGACCGTGCGCTATAATTTCCCAGTGTGATGCAAGTCTTCAAAATTCACCCCTCCCCCCCCCCCACACACACACCCATTTTCATTACCAAAAAAAATCACTAGCTATGCCGGACACCAACTGGTAGAGGTACGGCAAGTCATAGGAACTACTTAACGCCAGCGATAGGATCCAATAAGTTAAACGCTAAACGGAGTCGTCTTAATAAGAAAATACTGTGAATAAGTGAAACATAACAGAAATAATTTTAGAAGACAGGAAAAGAAAAAACATGTCTACGTTCATGACATTTATACATTTGGAAAAAACTTTGATAGTGTGAACTGGGACACAATATTAAGGACTTTGAAGAGCAAGTAGGTTTATACATATCCGTTAACTACGGCAGTCAGCTGTAATAAGAAAAAGCAGAAATCAAGATAAGGATGCAGTCTTAACTTATATACAGAACAGGCGAAGAAGAAAGTTCAAACGGAATATGGGAAAGAAATACTACGCTTTGCCGATGGTATTGTTGTATTAGGGAAGTCAGAAGAAGATATGAGGATTCATAGAGGTAAAACCGAGGTAATGGAGTGTAGTATAGGAAACAGTGGAATAACAGAGGGTGTTAGATTGGGAAGGGATATTTTGAAGGAAGTTAAGGAATTCCTCTACTTAGGCAGTAGAAGTATAGAAAACGTAAAGAGAAGAATAGAAAAGGCAAGGAAGGCTTTCACAAAAAAGATCAATTTACTTCCGGGTAGTGTGAATATTAGAAAGTTATTGCTAATAATGTTGGTATGGAGTGTGGCTTATATGGGTGCGAAACGTGGACGATAGGAGTTGCAGAAAGGAAAAGAATAGAAGCCTTTGAAATGTGATACTATAGGAGAATGCTCAAAATTAGATGGGTGGTAAGGGTAGCAAACGAGAATAATAGGGGAAGAGCGAACAATATGAAGGACGTTGACCAAGAGAAGGGATAGCTTAATATGCCATGTTTTAAGACATATGGGTCTTGTAAATTAGCATTAAACGATAGAATACACTAAGCAGATTAGGGAGGATGTTGGTTGTGCAGGACAGATTAGCATGGAGGGTTGCATCAGACCAGTCTTAGGACTAAATACCATACATCACACAAGAATGATAGAGATTAATCCATTGAAAAGTCCATACCGAGTCGATGGCGCTTCCAGAACCAACTTTATAATATACAGATTACTAAAGAAGCTGCTGCTCATATTGTTTGTTTATTTAAATTGTTAATTTACAGTCTGCAGTACAATGCAATAAGTAAATTTTTATAAAAGTATTTATTCAAAACCTGAGTAGAGTAATCATATAGGGACGTTAAGAGCAACCATAGGGAATTATTCTCTTCACTTTATTGTTGATGAAACTAACCTTTGTTGGAAGATATGCTAAACCCTACATTTTTATACCGTGAAGAAAGTTAGCATCAGGTTTTATAGCCGTTAAAGATCGTGTAACACTTCTGCTGGCTGTTAACGCCAAGAGCCATTAAATTAAAATCGCTGCTTGTTTATCTTCTCAAAACCCCAATAATAATAAAGAAAATTAAAAAAATATCTTTTGGGAATACTATAAAAATCTTGGATCATTGATGATATAAGTATCCTAAATTGGTTACCAGAACATTTTGGCCCGATTGTTAAACGCCTGAACAATGGAAACGAAATCTTTACTTTGTGATTGAGAAAGCTCCAAGCCACTTTAACACATGTTAGACTTTAGAGCAATGTATCATAAAAATAATAAGCCATAAAATAAATTATTGTTCAATAAGGAACGTAGGTTTTCCCGGTGTAATTGATGGATAAAGTTTTCTCGGGATTAAATTATTGTTGTTTGTTGTGGTATTCAGTCCTTAGACTATCTTGCGCAAACATTTTCATTTCCTTATAACTAGTAGAACCCACATACTCCCTAATCTGCTTAGCGTATTACGTCCTGGGCCTCCCTCTTCTGTTCTTACCCCACACACTTCCCTCTAATGCTAATTTTACAAGAGCCTCGTGTCCTAAAAGGTGGCCTATTAATCTCACTTAGTAAACGTCCTCCATATTTTTCTCTGTGATTCTCTCCACCCATCTGATTTTCATCATTCGCCTATAGCACCACATTTCAAAGGCTTCTATTCTCTTCCTTTCCCTAACTCCTACCGTCCACGTTTCGCACTCCATACGAAAATTTGTAACAATGATTTCCTAATATTCACACTTCTGTTACCCGTAAGTAAATGCCTCTTTTCGCGAAAGCCTTCCTTGCCTGTGATATCCTACTCTTTATGTCTACTATACTTCTACCATCCCTAGTTATTACACTTCCCAAGTAGCAGAATTCCTTAACTTCCGTCAAAATATCCCTTCCCAATCTAACACCCTTTGTTATTCCACTGTTTCCCAAACTACACTCCATTACCTTGATTTTCCCTCTATTAATACTCATATTGAAGTCGGCAAAGCGTAAGGTTTTTATTTCTTCTCCTTGCAGTTTGATTCCTTTTCCATATTTATATCATTCTTAGTGTAGTTAAAATTGTTCTCACCATTTGAATTATAATGACTAGATAAATATTAGGTTCAATTTATCGTTAATTAAGATGAAAAGTCGTTTGTAGTTGACATCATTTTTCTTCATTTTTTTAAAAAAATATCTGTAGTGTTCATAAAGGAAGCTCAACTGAAAGTTTAATAAACTGATTATATAAAAACCTAAACTAATAACACTTTCAATTGTTGATGCACCCAAAAATAATCTAATAAAAAAAGTTACACACAACAACGGTTGTAAATAGGCAAACAGAATATAAGTAAGAAAATGTTTAAAATGAACTTTATTAACAGTAAAACAAATAATATAATTTTTCATCTTCATTAATTAACAGTCGTTCATTACTCGACGTTTTGTTCCAGATTTGAAACATCGCTAGTGCGAAATTTCCTACAGTAATTTCCTGTTTTCTTTAATTCACACCAGATGAGATTTGAAATCAAGAACGTAACGACGTGTAATAACTACTGTTAGTTTATATTAAATGTTCTCTAACTTATAACTTTACGATTTATTAATTTTCAAAGCAGCAATTTGGCTCTAGAGGTTGCGGAAAGATAATTCCTGAATGATATATTTTAATAATAATTAAAGTGTTAAGCTAAGTCTTACTGTAATTCGTTTAGGAAGGGTGGGCTTTGTCGATAATGTAATATGGATAACAATTTGCTGGAATGTCTTGAAATGAGTGTCGGAGTTACGGAAGGCTCGAGGCTAACGAAATTTCCTACTGTGGGGATGATTAGATAGAGAAACTAAGTATTTTCAAGGACGAGTGCGTTTTCCGTAGACGGTGGTTATCAGTGTTGCTTGATTTTTTCACTAAGACATTTTAAATTTAAATCCAAAATTAAGCAATTTATTACACCGTCGAACACCAATTCAACCAAATCTAAATAAACTAAATAAGGATAATGAATACGAACATATTTTATATTGTTATGTTAAGACAATACATCATATTTATGTTGTGATTCGAATCAATTACACAATATCATTATCTACGCAATACTAAACAAAGGCGGGAATTTTATTGTTGACTTGATTGTGTATACGGATAATGAAACGGTAAAGAAGAGCTTTCTTCGCAATATATAATTTACACTTATTACAGTATGATCTGGAACGAAATTAATGTACATAGCATCTAATATTGAATTTGTATTAAAGTAAAAATGGGAAGTTTGGTTCTTCAAGTAGCAAATGAGATAATTTAAAATACTTTCATTTTATTATTTTTATTGAAACATAAAAATTATCATACCAAAGAGGTTTTATTGTTGCCACCGTAATATCCAAATAAAAAAAATTAAAATTAACAAAACAGAAACCAATTTTATGTTTATTTAATACATACATTTCGTCCATATTCTTAGACTTCAGCAGGTAAATTTTAAATGGATTACATGTATCTAAGAGTGGATAACTTTACGTCATGGACCGAGTCCTGTGACAGTGTTTTTTCGACTTAAGAACGGCATGCTTTTCGGATTTTTGTACAATAAATGAGTATGGACTGTTGTTTCTAATCCTGAATGAACATGTAACATTGTACTATAAACTGGCTACAAAAGAAAACTCAAAGAAAACTCGTAGTGATAAGACATTGGCTGTCGCGTTGTTTGGCAAAATAACAATATGACGGAGAAAACGATCTCTTTATTTTGTATATGATTTCTTGCAGTTTTAATTCAGAACAGAACAATCGCTACATCAACATATAATAAATTGTGTGGGCATATTGCTTTCTTTTTATTTAACCCCGGGCCATTGTTAAGTGCGTCCCGCCTAAGCTTTACTTTTGACTTTTTAAATATAAATTCTTTGTCTTTCCCTATCTGGTTTGAAATAAAGCGTTTAAATTACAAAACAAGCATTAGACATTTAGTTGTAGAATAAATTGAGCATCAAAATAAGAAGCTATAAAGAGATATGACGCAACACTGCAACCAGACAATGGAGAAATGTGAAACGATAGAACATTCCAGAATGTAGAGGAACAAATTTTTATCTGTATTACACGATTTTCGAAAAATTTACACGATTATTCACGCTTGAAACTTGTTGGAAGTACTTATTTTTGCCAACAATATTTTCTCAACGGAAATAATTAAAATATGAAGTTAAATGACTGCATGTGAATTGCAGAATCGACTATTTCTGCAAATATAGGCCAATAAGTAGCAATGGAAAACTTGTCATTAAAATTTGTTTGAGTGATTTTACCATAGTAATTATAGTTTGCTGCTTTAGTATTTCAATATATTTCTTTATACAGCCTCATTATTACTGCGATTATTTTAATATGTTCAAGTAAAAACAGAACAATGATTACTTATATTCACATTAAAACCTTTATTTTTGTTTACATATATTCACACTTTTCAGGGGTGATTATGTCCTAAAAAATGAAGGTTTTAATGTGAATATTTTAATATAGTTCTTCTCATATGTGGCCTGTTTTTTAAATAAATAAATAAAATAAATAGTGGTTTATTTTCTGTACATAAAACGCAGTTACATTTTAATTCCTACTTCAATTTTTTATGCTGATAATTTCTGAATTTTTGATTTTCAAAAATGTAGAGTATGTCGTTTGTATAAATGTTACATTTCACCACCCAGGAACAAAACACTGGATCGGTGAAACACCACTAGCCATTATGCAAAAGGAAGGGGATCGCTAGTATTATTTTACTATTTCACTCGGCTTATTTTGGGTATAGGGAAATATTTTTGACTATTTAAGGAGGTATTTTAGAATATGGAAATATAAATAATTTATGAGAGGCCAGGCACCTAGGTAGTTTTTAAAAAAACTAAATTGATATTTCAAGTAACACGAGCAAAGTGTTATTTATCAAATGCTTTGGCTACTTGGAGACAACAACAGATTACAATTTAAAATACCATAAACGTTCTAAAAACTATTGTTTAATTTATTCTTCAAATTTTCTAATTCCAACTTTGATAAGAAAGACCTAGACCGATTTTGTGTCAGCCAAAATATATTCATATTTCGAATAATAATTCATTGCACGTCGCATTATTGTTACACTATATTCGATGTTCTAAAAATACAAGATTGTCATATATATATTTTAAATGGATTACATGTATATATATATAATATGATGCAACACTGCAACCAACCAGACAATGGAGAAATGTGAAAGGAAAGAACATTCCAGAATGTAGACGAACAAACTTTTATCTTTTTGCAAGCCATTTATACATATCAACAACATCTTCCCTAAGCTACTTGGCGTATTCCATATAGGAGTCAATAAAAAAAACATTTATCCATTGTCTGGTTGCAGTGTAGCGTAATATCGCTTTCTGGCTTCTAAGCTTTACAACTTTTGCTTTCAACAATGATATTGACGCCGCATAATTAAGGTAGTTGGATATTAATCACATTAAATAAATTACAGTATACTGTCTGAAAGCCAGAAATTTATTAAAAATTTTAAATATCATTAAATATCTCTTCAGATGTATCTAATTTAAAAATGAGAAAGGAATTAAATCAAACCTTTCAACGGAAAAATTTACATATTTATGAATTGTTGCCAGTATAGTTTCATTTATTTAATATCAGTCAGAGTAAGCTCCCGAGATTATTTACACATAAAAAAATAAAACTCTTAATTGGACATCGAGATCCAGTTCATGTAAAGGTATCTAAAAATTAACTCAAATGAAAAGTTGGTACCGGAGAAATTTGTATTGAATGATTTTGAAGGATACGGAAAAAAAAGTATTTCGCCACAAATTCAGTTGCGTGAGACATAAATAAAAATGAAACACTTAACGGTTTTGCGTTCTCAGGAACAAAAATTATACCACTAATTTAAATAATCTTCATTTAATTTTATAAACAGAAAACGTCTGTGTAAAAAGTATACTGAATAGAGAAAGAAGTATGCAGTTAACAGAAAAAATTAAAACGTGGTACTTATTTTGACAATTTAGCGCGATAATTGGCTACAGTTGCTACTATTATTAGAAAGTTCCAACAATGATAGACAGCAGTTTAAAGCAATTCTCTCGATACGTCTCCTTCATTGGAGATGAAAAATGCAAACCGTTAATACATCAGTCAAAATAAAACAAATATAATTCTCAAATCCATTTCTTTTTCGATTAGTACAAAAAATATAATTAATGATTTTATAAAAATGAGTATTTATAAATTGACAATGCCTTAATATTAGAAAAGCCGTTAATGTCTTTGTTCAATTAAGAAAGTTAGATTATTATAACTGATAGATTTCATATTACTCGATTATAGGATTCCTCTAAAAATGTGATAGAAACTTCCGAACACTTGCTGTGGTATTCAGATTAGCTAAGACTGTTCTAATTCAACCCTCCATGCTAACGTATTCTGGGCAAGCCTTTTCATTTATACATATAAACCACATCCTCCCTAATCTACTGAGCTTATTCCATCCTCTTCTGTTCTTACTCTACACACATCCCTCTAATGCTAATTTTAAAAGACCATCATGTTTCAAAACGAGGCCTATTAATCTATCGCTTCTCTTGTTCAAAGTCTTCCATATTTCTCTCTCTTCTCTTATTCTGATTAAAACTTCTAAACACTTGACTCGCTGTAATTAGACGTCGTAAAATTGTAAGTGCTGAGTAATAAGGTCGGTTAGACACGCGGCGTTATTATTACCATTGTAATTGAATGTTCGTATTGACAGGTTGTTTTGTTGTATCGTATCTTTTCTATCTTTTCGCATCGTATTTATAATATGAATAGTTTGAGTGGCAGTATTGATAATGAAATTTTTACTTCATTAATCCAAGAGAGACCTGCATTATGGGACAAATCCCTGGACATTTTCAAGGACAGGAACCAGCTGAATGGCATCTTTCAACCTGTCATGGAGTTCATCATCGACATTCTGAAATGATTTCGTGTCATGATGCCGCTACTCTTCAGAGAATAGAAAGTTACAACCAACTCTCTTCTTTCATTAATTGAATGAACCCAAATTGATCTTTCCTTTTCATTCCAAGACGGAAACAACAGTATCAAGGGTCATTCCAAGTCAAATCACCGAAATTTTGCCGCGACTAATTTTAACGTCACTTTGGAGGCCAATTACTAAGCAGCAAAACATCTATCTATATTGTGCAACCGAGAAGAAAAAACACCATATTAAGACATGCAAAAACAGAAAAACTATTACACTAATGTCTTGAGATGTTCCTCAGATGTTTGCCAGAAAATATTTTACATGTATAAGAAGCCAAATATCAGGCTAAAATATGTCAAAATACGTTTAGCTTCAGAGGTCTATAGCTATTCTAAACCGGCAAATCGCAACATAAAAAATAAACGTTTCGTGTGCAGAAAAGCTCCTTGTAGTGGTACAATTTGGCTACTTTTTTACGTGTAAAATATTTTTGGGTATCTTTCATGACGAATATCTCAAGAAGCATGAGTGTAATAGTTTTTTCTGTTTCAGCACGTCTTAATATGGTACTTTCTCTCCTCGGCTGCACAAGAGTGGTTTTGTTGATGAATAATTGGCCCGAAATTAGTCCCGATAAAATATTGTGGGGAGTTTGGCTTGAACAGATACCAGAACGGCAACGGCCAGCTATACTACTGTTTTGATAATACTACTACATTCTACGGTAGAGTTTGTATCGATAATCCAAGTTTGCCACTTATCTGTCCACCAGAACTGATTTGACAAGGGATGAAAGTTGGCCTTGGCCAGAGGCGCGTGGGCGTTAACGCGGTGACAGGCTGTTGGAGATGGCTTTGTAATTTCTCAACCAGTGTACAATAAGCTCTAATATTTTGCACTGTTGGGGTCTCGGTTCACTTCCGTACAAAATTTCATGAGATTTGGAGAGAACCGAGCGGGAGCCATAGGTTGCATTTCGGTGATTTGACATGGAATGGCCCTTAAGCAATATTCATAGGAAATAAACGTCCTACAATACGATTACTATACTGGTGTAATGCATGCATTCAAGATACGCATTCAAGAACCATTGGCGTACCTTTAATGTATGCACTACTTCCGCATAGTGATCGGATTATAGAACATATATTTCCTATGAATATTGCTTAATGTTACCTAAGCCAACGCATTATTCGCGGTTCCATCGGTATGAATAATTTTGGTCATCTGCAGAGAATTTCATATGGCGTATTTACTGTTAGTCTGCGTAGACTTGGGGAAATACCTGAAAGCATGCAGCTGCAGGCAAAAGGCTTTGTTTAGTCCGGAGCCTTGGTTAATCCTCAGGAATTTGCAAGCGCCGTCTACATAAAGCTACTTTTCCTCGTTTGTATAATCCAAGACGAAGACGTTCAAAACGACAAAATATCACAATTTGTAAATTAGAAAACTTATTCTGTTCAGTTAGTATCCTTTCACTAATTAATCTTCACCCTACCTTCTTTGTTCACATCAATGCAAGTTCTCATTTAAACGTTCGTAAAATTAAAAATTCCAAGAAAATTGGTTTCTCCTTGAAAATGAATGCGGACAAATTCTAATCGTTACATTATAACACTACAAAAGTTACGTTCATGGTAAAGGATTCGCAAATTGAGAAAATTATAAGTAACTTGTGTATAAAGAGAATTAGCGAAACCGACCTTCAACAGACGGCAGCTTTTTATTACATACACATGTAAACCGTCGTTTATACCCTCTTCAAGGTTAACAATTCTGTGAATTAAAATAATCTACACGAGATGACAACGACCAAACACAAAAAAACTTTAAGAAAACATTAGCAAATAACAGCGTAACTCACCTATTCTTAAATAAATTATTTATATTAAGAATTAAAAAAAATAAACAAATCAAAAAAGCCAAATGCACAATGTGATTTGCAAAATTAACCGCGGACAGAGTAATTGTGGGAAACCTTATACTGGACAGTTGAAATAAGAATTGAAGAGCACAAAAATAACCACAGTTGTCCAACCCTAATGTTATCACCACACACAAATTAGATGAAAACCTCGATTTCGACTGGGATAACACAAAACTTTTAGACTCTGAACCTAACTTACATAAACATAAACTTACTGAAATGTTGTTCAACACCCTAAATGCACTAATTGACGCAGAATTGTTAACCTTGAAGAGAATAAAAATAGACACTGAAACGTCGGTTTACATGATTTTTTTTATTACATATTTCAATTAGCAATCAGAGATATACATTTTCTAAGTTGACATGCAATTCCATTCGATGACGCGATTGAGGACCACTCCAGCGATTGGACCTCGAGTCAATGATTGAAATCACTGGAAGTAAGCCTTCTGCAGGTCGATTGGCAATAAAAAGCTTGTGTCTGTTAAAGGTCGTTTTCATTAATTTTCTTGATATATAAAATAGACGTGAACATATTTTAATTGATGTATTTACGGGAAGACACGAAAAACTTAAAAATATAAAACGTCCAATTAATTTGTGGACCTTGAGCTCAGTATTTATCAGTTTCACCGGTCTGTTCATAATTTTAATTTACTGGCATATGGAATGAAGAACACAATCTTAGTACGATTCGATATTGTGTTCTGTTAGGTTGTACAGTATTTGAATTAACTAATGTTGACCTCGATATGTGTGTCAATTTTAAATGGCAGTTAATATTTCAATAAGCAACTTGTTGCACCCAACAAGGTGCGCAGTTCTTCTTCTTGGGGAAGTAGCAACAATTAGAGGGTCGATAGCAGTTTAGATTGGATGAATGCGGCAGCTGCCTGTGTTGAAGGTTACTAATTGAGTTATCTTGTAGGACAGGTACAGGACCCCGGAGGCGGCTGGCGGCCGTACGGATTTAGACCCGCACATTTACCGTTACAGCCACAATGGGAATGGCTACGTTTCGTAAACAACGGTCACTGACCTACAATATAACAACCAGAGGACGTCAACGAATAGCGAGCTACGGCTTTCGGGATGGGATATATTGCAATTCTCTCTAATACAGCTCTCCGCTTGTTTTTCTCATAACAAATTCAGTAACTTTATGCAAAGTTTATTTGTACCATTTTAATAGTTTATCTGCCACAGTAAGTAATAGCATCATGACATCAAAATTTACGTGACTTGTAGTCTTCTTCGGATCTACCAACTAAGGACAATACTTCTATTGTTACAATGGCGGATGAAACCGACTTATTATCTTTAAATGCTGACCCGGTCGTTGCAATACAAAACCTGCAAATCCACACGGACCTATTACTTACATGGACCAAAAATGGAAAATCAAGATAAACGAGAGCAAATCAACGCAAGACGTATAGCGTGCCCTCCAGTCCACCTACATAACATTCAAATTCCAATAAAGAACGAAGCTAAGTATTTGGGTTTACATCAAGACCATAAAATGAACTGGAAAGAACATGTCGAAAAAAACGACAACAAATAAATCTAAAATTAAGGGAAATGTCTTGGTTAATGGGAAGAAAATCTAAATTATCTTTAGGCAATAAAATTTTATTATAGAAATGTATCATTAAGCCCATATGGACTTAGGACATAGAATTGAGGGGATGCACAAAGCCACCGAATCAAAAAATTATTCCAAGAATAGTCAAAAATACTCCGCACAATCACAACGCACCATGGTTTGTATCCAATTCCACATTACACAACGATCTCAACAACACATTCATCACTGAAGAAATCAAAAACTTTGAACGAATGGAAGGAAACGAAAATAGGCTAATAACCGAAATAATCTATCCACCTGAAAGACAGATTTGATTCAGGAGAAGCAAGGCAGAAACTAGTCAAACAAAATACACTATTGAACTTCTAGTTAATCGTCATTGGACGATTACCCTACTCACGTTCTAAAGCATACTTTTAAACAATTCACTTATTACATTGTTCTGTGACTACTGCAGATTGTAATTTTTGACAATTTAAATAAAATAAATATATTGTTGGAGACCTCGCAGGAAAACGTTTGTTCTTAAAGCAAGGAGGAAACCGTCAAAACAGTACCTATTTTTTTGTTTTCTAGTTTATTTAAATTGCTAATTTACAATCTGAAGAACAATGCAATAATTAAATTTTATAAAAATATGTTAAAACCTGAGTAGGGTAATCATCCAATGACGATTCCCTAGAAGTTCAATGGTATATATTTATATTTTTTTGACTAGTTTCTGTATTGCTGAATTAAATCTGTGGACCACGATCTTCTAAGTCTTCTCTGTGTTTCAGGAGGGTGGATTATTTCGGCTATTAGCCTATTTTCTGTCCTTCCATTCGCTCAATGTAGTGTGTAATTTCCTTGTCAACCATATCTGCTGAAAACAGTTCAAGTGCCTTAATAGAATTATACAGATGTGCTTTATCATGAATCCCCTCAATAAATTAGAATATTTATTATACAATCAAACAAAGTTACAATTTAAATAAAAATGTTACAGCTAAAAATAAGTTTTCTATGAAACGTCTTCAGGTTCATTATTATTAATGTGAACATTGACACTAATAATTCAAATATTCAGGATTCCTTGTTAAAGTAAATTATTTTTAATCATTTATTTGATGTAATACAAACAATTTCTAAGTATGCTGATCGCAGCTAAGCTGCAGAGAGTATTGTTGACATTCAAAATTAATAATGCAAAGATATTACATTCTTGTGTTGTGGTAGGCAGTCCTCTACGCTAACTCATCGTACGCAAGCCTTTTCATTACCGCTTAACTACCACATCCTCCCTAACCTGCTTGGCGTTTTCCAACCTCCTTATCAGTTCTTAGTCCACGCACGTCCCTCTAATGCTAATTTTACAAGACCCTCGTGTCTCAAAACGTAGCTTCTCTTGGTCAAAGTTTCCCAAATTCTTCGCTCTTCCCCTATTCTGCATAGAATTTCTTCGTTAGTTACTCAATCCAACCATCTGATTTTCAGCATTCTCCACATTTCAAAAGCTTCTATTCTTTTCCTTTTTAAACTCCTATGTTTCGCACCCATATAATGGCACACTGCTTACGAACATTTTTAGGAATTATTTCCTAATATTCATGCTTATATAAGCCGTTACAAATTCCTTATTTTTGCGAAAGCCTTCCTTGCCTGTGCTACCCTCCTCTATGTCTATTACTATCTATAATTCTTATGCTTCCTAAGTAGAAGAATTGCTTAACTTACTTCAAAATATTCCTTCCCAACCTAACACTGTTTCCCATACTACACTCCGTTACCGTTTTTTCCCTCTATCAATCCTCATATTGAATTCTTTCTCCAGAACCACGTTCATGCCATTAATTATGGTTTCCAAGACTTCTTCACTCTCCTACCACTACAAAATCATCGGCAAAGCAAAGGGTTTTTATTTCCTCTTTATTACATTGCATGATAAAAATAACGTACAATTATAACGAATCATAAATTCTATTTCAATTGTTGGTATCATTCTTCACGTTAATAATAATGAACCTACTGAAGTTAAAAACAAAAGAACTATACGCCCTATTTTTTTTTCAAATATCTTCTTAATTGTTCATCCCATTTAAGTTTATATTTGAATATTTCTGCTGTTGCATTCTATGCACACAGATAAACATCTAATTTCTTACAGCAGTGATTGCGATAGTGTTCTGTAAACCAAACTAATAGGCATATACTAAATTGTAATTATTATCAAACCGTTAATCGTTTTACTATTTGACAATAAATGAATAGGGCATGTCAGAAAAATTAATAAACCAATTGTAATTGCAAAATGTTTCTTTCGTCCATCATTTATTCATCAGGTGTATTATAGAAGTTGGAGTGTTATAAATAATTTGTATGCTTTGCTTTCCATGTTTTGCAGTTAAAATCCAATTAAATACGAATAAATAATTTTGATTAAAATTTCAAAGGCATTCTCTGGCTGTAGAGTCAGTTCTACCAGGAACGCTGTGAAATTGGATGATCAACTGCTATGTTATCATTTTTTATGATGAGGCCGAATTGTTTTATTCTAAATTAAATTTGTCAGATATTATTTCCTTTATATTTACATGTTAAAAAAAATACAGAAAATTACAGCCGAACAATTCGCGCCGGATTTAATTCAACAATCTGTCTGCTAAAAGACAATAAGCTCGCTTCGATTGTTTACATGCGCTTGCAAGGAACATTTCTGTGAATACTCGCCTATTATTCTAAACTTAATTAATGATTACGCTACATTATACACCATTTTTAATGATACCTACTAATAAATACTGCTTTAGTTGAATCTCCCCTACAAGTCGGTTTCTTTAAATCTTTTAGGACGTACTGATTTCATTAAATTGTTGACTAATTTATTTGGGCGATCTTCCAATCTGCAACTACATCTTAGGTTGACTTTGGTGATTTCTTGTTTTATTGTATGTATGGATACATCCATTGGGATATATGTATTAATTAATTATGTATGACGGCGCAGAAAATATGTCTTAAACAGCTAGAAAATATACCAATAAATATAAGAATTGGATGTGAAATTGAAACCAGTGACATTTGTGGGGAATGGGGAGATCGAACATATTAAGCAATGTTACCTACTGAGAAGTAAAACGGTCTTGAATTTTACAGACATTGAAACACTCACGCATACTAAATACAGGCACTTAGCGTTTGTAATTTTAAAGAAGAATGATGTATTGTCCTTAAATTACAGATATTCTCTCAATGTTATGTTTACTAAAAGGATTGGATAACTGCTTCTCATTCACTGATTTGTAATTGAATTCTGTATTATTCATCACAAGTCTTCCTACTTCAGTTAATAATGAACTAAATCAAAAAACTGACCGTGAAAAAAAAAGACTATTAGTGCATAACCTAAGAGTCGAAATTTAAATAAATATACAAATTTGTACAGTACAAATGTATATATTATACTGTAAATCAATCAAATTAATTCTTTGGTTATTTTGTGTTGTACCAAACCGCTCAATGTTAAAACGGTAAGCGGTGTATATGTATTATTCTGAAATGAAGGACAACTAAATCAATGGCAAACTATATTAATATACTTTTGGAGACACAGCTTAACATTCCCTCAAACCTCGAAATTATTTACATTATTCAATTTAAATATATTTTTAACAATTGAAAAATTCCAATAATACCTCCGAAGTATAGGTTTTCAAATACATTTGATTGCAGCAGAATCTGAATCCAATACCATTCCATCCTTAGTAATACACAGATTGCAATCTGCGGATGGTTCTCATTATAAGGAAAATCATAATGGAAAGCTTAGTACATTAAAGAAATATTAATTGAAATTATATTTCGTCTAAAATATAACATACAAATATTTAAAAATATTAATTAAAGTAGTCGTAATATTTCAAAGACACACGAATACAAATTATTCCTGCCATACTGTTCTTAGAATTTCCCTCAATATCGATCACGGGTATAACTTGTGCGAACCAAGTTTCATAGAAATTCAAGATAACATAAACGATTTCACTGAGTTGTACATCGGTTGTGACATGTTTATATTTATTCCATTACGTACGTTCAACACATATAACGTGTCACGGAGAGCGTGTAGTAAATTTGCTGTTTATTTGAGGCACAAATTTGCGAATAGTTTCGGCAGTGAAAGGGGCAACCTGGCAACACCGCAGGGATGCTTCCAGGAAGTTTTCGGTTAGTCCTTAAATAGACTGACTGCATACCACTTCCAAAATAAATACGTCTTCTCTTTCTAAACCGACAATTGCAGAAGATGAGTAAAATATTTCTCCTTGAATTTACTAAATACCCATCATTCTAATTATCTAGAACAACAATAGGTCTAATAATGCACGAACAATTCGTTCGAATGTTAGTTCTCATCGCAGTTTTCCTTGGATTCGAAGTTTGTAAAAGTGAAGTAATGCTCCCGCCGTTTCATTGTCAATTATCATAAGATTTATTAACTAGTACTTGGTTACCAAAACAAAATGTAGCCAGTGGTATATAAAATACGAGGCAGTTGAGTATCCGAACGTGGAAATAACTGCGAACTAAAGTCCTAATTTCGAGCAAAGCAGCATCTCTTTAATTTTTTACAACAGTTACAAATCTTTTTTGTAAATATTTGAGGAATTGTTTCATTGTATTAGTTGTATTAAATATTTCTGGTGATTTTAATTTTCCCAAGTAATGCCAGAGTATAAAAGGGGACGCATTTGTACACAATCCGAAGGTCAATACAAATACTTCCTGCAAACAGCCATCTGTGTTTGTATAAAGAAAAAACAATATTTGCGATTTGCAAACTGTTATAGGATTTTAAATATTCTCTCTATAATCTAACATTTTAATTGTAAAATAAATGTATAAATTGGTCATAATTTAGAAAAATAATAAAGCAATAAATAATTTATTTACACTACGTACAACGTTTAATGAGGATTTTTTTATTGGAAGTTGTAATATTGTACATATATTGTATTCATTGCTAAACCCATGAAATATACAAAAAATATAGGCGTGCTATATATATATATAAATTTCGAGTAATTAATTTAAGGCGC
The DNA here is from genome assembly GCA_034510155.1 of Eucriotettix oculatus. Taxonomy (NCBI): domain Eukaryota; kingdom Metazoa; phylum Arthropoda; class Insecta; order Orthoptera; family Tetrigidae; genus Eucriotettix; species Eucriotettix oculatus. The sequence goes on along the minus strand of CM067376.1, from coordinate 107,031,012 downwards.
TTGTGTAATTAAATTTTCATCAATTGTTTTATTAATTTTCTTCTGATTTTTGGCCCTTTTGTTTATTACAATACAAGTTCAATCACAAGAGGCTTATTGAACGTTCATTACATATATTTAGTAATAAGAAACTAGAATTATTTTAAAAATTAACGTTTATGGAACTAATAACAATTGATACTTCAAATTAATAGTAAGATTAAGTAATTAATGAGTAAGATGCAAAACTAGCATTGTAATGTCGGTTTTGTAAGGTTTGTCTATTAAATTAAGGTCGCATCTTTTGTTATTAGAGTATTTTTTAAATAAATAAATTGGAAACGAATGTCAAAGCAGGTTTTGTTTTGGATACAGGATATCCGCCATTTAAACGGCCTCAATACATTGGTAAGAAACGGGCCAATGAGACGCGGGCAAGGTCCCCCACTCCTCCCCCCACCACCGTAAACGACGTGGCAATATAAACCTTGACAACGACCGTCCACCATCAGTTCTCTTCTTCGTAACGGTGCAGCAGCTTTGGAGCCAAATTGAAGGTATGAGTGGACTTTACCCTGTACGTGATTCGCCGCGGCTGTTCACGAACTTTGAGCTAAATCGCTGCGTTCGGTGAGTCTTTGCTCTGTGGAAGATTTTGAAAACCTTCACCGGGTACAGATTCGCCTAACGCGGATTTTTGTATGTTGTACGAGGAGGCTCCCTGGTTGCTTAGTAGCCGTGTCTAGAGTCGGCCTAGTGACAGATATGTTACATGTGACTAGACCGTACTCTCGACCTGGCTGTCTGGCATTCTTCATCGCCACGCGCCGTTCATCTAGTTGCTCCAGGCTCAAGAGAAATTTCTATGCACTTTCCTTTGGTGGACTAACTGTGTGATTTACTAATTTTCTCATAAAGCTAGTTCACTAAAGTTGAAGTATTTAGAACCTAGCGACGATGTGGCTGTTCCAGTGCGCCGTGCTTGGTGAATTATGTTCGGTTGGTGTGTAGATTTTCATCACCGGGTATAGTTCCCCTAATGCTGCGCACAATTTTTCGCCGTTGTCAGACTCCTGCCCGTTTAGTCGTAGCTGAGGTGATTAATTCTGTGTCTTATGTATATTTAATCATATCACAGCATTAATTACCATCTGCTCCGGCTGAACATCTACGAACTGTCGGAATAACTAGATTTAGTTTGTGTGTGTGCTTCATTAGACTGGTGTTTTGCTGTGTAGATTTTTCTTTGGTGGTCTCATTTTATGGATATATTAAGAATCATAAAATCAGACTAGCGAAGCTAAGTGTACTACAGCCCGATCTGCTGCTCTTCAAGTGTTTTCAATCTGGTGTATTTTCCCTTGGTGGGCTAGCTGTATGATAATGTGATCCTCATAAAGCTAGATCACCAAGGTTGAATACCGGATGCTAACGTCAGTGGCTGCTTGTTGTGTTTGGCGAACGACATTTGGCTGTGGTTGAAAATTTGAATCCTCACCGGGTGTCGTTCACCACGTACCGCAAGAGGCGATCGTCGTATTTGGTTTTGGCTGGCGTATAATTGTAACGCGCAGAGTAGGAGATCGAAGGAACTATCGATGTGGTATGGTGCATTAAACGCATATCACATTTTTAGTTTCTTTTAGCATCCACTCTAAACTGCTATTGTGCTAATTTTGCTACTGTCGAAAATTTGAATGCCTAATTTTACTACTTATACTTTATATCGATACTGAAGTTTAATATTTCATTGTTTCAGGGCCGGAGTTGTCTTTCAGTGAGATCTGTGTTCGAAATTTTACATTTTCAGTGTATATTGTAATATCCCTAACTTAGTTTTCATGTTTTGTTTTCTTTTTCATATGAACGAGTAAGTGCGCCAGACTTGTACCAGGAGCGTCGAAATGAAGAATTTTAAATGTAGATTTTTGTGATTCATGTCAATAAAATGATTGATAAATGAACTTAACTTTTTTCCGATTTGCTACCTGCATCCTACAACATAAATGATAATATTGACAATATTGTCTAACGATTCCACAATTTTCTCCGGATATTGATTTTTTTCCCCCAAGGTATTCGTGATTGTAAGGTTTGTTACATTCGGCAGTTATATTCGAGATGGTGAAATAATGAATCATTAAAACGCCAATTGGTCCTTTTACTGTAAGGAACTGATGTATTATTTAAATTTTACCCGTGCATTTGAGAATTGCATTTATCTATAGCATTAAGAATTGTGAGATTTATCAACTTTTATAGCAGATTCAACTTGTTTCCATAAGTTTTTGGCTGTCTTCACATACTTCTAAATAGTATCATTTTCTTCTACGATGCTCTATTAATTTACTAAACTTTCCGATTAATATTTCAATCTAAATTTGTCAGCATCATAAATTTGATATTTAGTCAAATAGTTTACAAAGTGTCTGTCTATGGCGCTATCAAGTTATATTGTTATTAAGCTCGCTTGTCTTTCATACTTTTAGCCATATAGATAGAAGTTGTTTGCCGTACACAATGATTCCAAGTACAAATAAATTTCTATGAACTACGGCAGTCGGAACCTGCTTGGAACTTCAGAAGGATCAACGCTTTATACATCTACAAAGGCTCTGAAAGCAATGATCTAAATATTTACTAGTTTTTACAGAAAGGGTGGCGGATAGAAACCGTACGATAATACAACCACTGTAGACAAGTTTCAATGTTCATCGAAGAAATCCTACTGCGCTATAAACAGCCTAGTTTAATTATTAACCCTGTACGACTGCTCGTTGAGATATCATTACGGAACCACAAAGGTTAAAAACATTTAGAACACGACGTTGCGTTCGTTTCGTATTAGAAGACACATTTCTTATTTTTAATTGTCTCGGGGACTTTAAATATTGATTGATTTTTACTGGGTTCGATCTAATTTAAATAAGAGAAAATTCCTACATTTACACAACAAATTTATTTAGACAATTACATGTTCAAAAACTATCTGGCGACGGGCAACTTGGAATATTTGCAGCAAGAATCTGAGAAAAAGATAACCGTCTAGATCGTTGAAGCATATGCATACCTTAAAAGAGATGAGTGTAATCCGTTCACTAAAGTACAGGCATTATTTGTTGAATGATTATTTTAGATTTCCGTATTTTTTTGCAAGTTACTTCTCAACAAATGACCAGTAAATAGTTGTTGCCAAGTTTGTACGGACTGCTTGTCACTAAACTTTTTTTTTCAGTGATGGTTTTCCGTGAAATCGATATATAAATGCAATAGTTTTTTCGTTTGACGAAATCATAATTGCAAACCTCAATAATGTACACAAGGAACTACGCCAAAAATTTGGAATATTAATTTATTCGATTATTACTCATCGTGTTACGAAATTCATAGCAAGGCATTCTCAGTGTTACATCACTGAAAAAGGAAATCGCGCCTCTATTTGGCTTTGTTGACCTCTTGGAAATAATAATATATAGGCATTAGATCAAAACAAGTATCCTTGCATGAGACAAGGATGCGATATCAGCCATGCTGCTTAACCTATAACTGATACAGAACAGGCAATGAAGAATGTTAAAACTGGAATCATACAGCAAGGAGAAGGAATAAAAACCGTATGCTTTGTCGATGAAATGGTAGTAATAGGGGAGTCAGACGAAAGCTTGGAGGAAGAATCCAATACGAGGATTAATAGAGGAAAAACCTAGGTCATGTAGTGTAGTGGAATAAAAAAGGGTGTTAGATTGGGAAGGGATATTTTGACGGAAGTTTGGAAATTCTGCTACTTGGGAAACGTATTACATAGGGAAGGCAGAAAAAACAGGATAGCGCAGACAAGAAAGGTTATAGGAGTTGCAGAAAGGAGATAATAGAAGTCTTTGAAATCAGATAGAATCACTATTCAGGAAGTTCTAAACAGAATAAGGGAAGAGCGAACAACATGGCGGACGTTGACCAAGAGAAGAGATAATAAATTAATAGGCCATGTTTCAAGACATGAGGGCCTTGTAAAATCAGCGGATATGAAAAGGCTTGGGAAGGGCGGTTAGCGTGGAGACCAGTCTTATGAATGAATACCAAAACAACACAGGCAATATGAGACATCGGGTTCATGAAGCATGTACTTTCCAAAACCTATCTTCCTATTGAAATTCTATGGACACTTCATACACAATTAGAAAAATATGTGTCTGGCCATATGACAAGGTTTATCAACTCTCATGCCATATGCCAAATACATTTTAATTCTTGGGTAACCTAGTTACGACATCATCATGGATATCCCAAATTGATTTCTTTTGAATATGAATTTGAAAATCGGTCATTTATGAGGTTTCGACAAGGAGATCAAACATTTTTATTGGGATGCATTACAAAAAAGATTCTTGAATTTCGAAGTAATTACTCTCCCAAAATAGTTCTTTAAAGTCTTTAGCAGGTATCAAGATCTCAAAAATATTAACGGACTGTTGATCTGAATACGCCTGCCGGAACCAACGAAATATTTGTTAAAATAATAAAGCCGATTTCCCAACACTAGATTCTTGATCCAGCAGCTCTAACAGACTTCAACGTCACTTCCCTGACATCTAGCAGATAACGAAGGAACTCTTTGAAGACACATTCGTTCCCTGGAATTTGTGACTCGGGGTCTGAGGGTCTGTGGAAGCTAGTGAATAGTACGTCACGCGATATTTAATCTTTTATAACTGTTCATGTTTCACCATTCGAATCGATTCGTACTGACTGTAAACTCGAGTAATTCGCATTGTTAGCTTTGGATTTTGATCTTTTAAAATCTAAAATCTTTAGACCACTTAACTCTTATTGTTTTTCTGTTTCTGCTTGAATTGTCAGGATGACAAATTTTAATTTAAAATATTCAGCCTATAAATAATATAAGTTGTGAAAACTGTACTAGAAATGAGTTTAATATGAAGTAGACAAATGAGTTTTTATTTAAAAATGGCTATACCCGCGTCTTCGTTCGGGCGGAAATAGATCTTTATATTTTGTCCTAAAAGAGAAACAACAGGTACAGAATTTTAAAAAAGTTTAATTCATTGAAAATATAAAAATATAATATTATAATAATATCTTCTGCAATATATCGAAATGAAACATGCACGAATATTTAAGGTATACGTCCTGTTTTTAAAAGCTGGGAATTTCATTGAAATCCGTTGAGACAAACGTGCAGACAGACGCTTCAATTTTATTTATTAGTATAAATTTGTTGTTTATTGTCTTCAAATTGTATTGTTTGCAAAGTATGTTTCAAAACGCAACCATCAACTCTAAAGTCTGATAAAGTCAAGAAAAAACTGAGACATCGAATTTGCTGAAAGTTTTGTGTACACAACAGCAAAATTTTCAAGTAAGGAGAGACAAGAACTGAAGTGACTGCAAAAGAAATGTATTGAATTTTCAGACAAATAGTTGCTCCTACTTTCATATCGGACTGGCAAGATATTGAATGAATCCGCTGTTGCTTCGCTTAGTAATACGTGCATCGTAAGGTACACTAAAAATGGCTCGACCTTTATCTATAATTCTATTTATAACTGAAACACCACAAACTCCAACTCTCTTTTTGAATAGGAAATAGCGACAGAATGCATATACAAAAAGTGGATCAGAAAAAAACCTTGGCAGTGAGAAAGGACACGGCCAAAGTCATATGCAGAAGTTGCGAAAAGAACCAATTACTTGAGATGGAGTAATATTTTGAACGAAACGGTAGAGACATTTTTACAAGAGCTTAAAAACTAAGCTTACAGTCTGTAAACCACAAAGTCTCTGCTTCAAGAAAGAAAACAGACAATGTGCACTAACCAATCAAAAAACTGTAAAAAATTAGTTAGGTATTTCGAAGATCAGTTGAACATAAAATTTCTCTAATCCAAATTATTTATCGCCGGGTGTAAAGAAATCGCAAGACCGATGAAAAGGCTCAAAAAACAACACTTACCGAACACGTGTTAGTATATATTGTAGTTTTTTTATAAATATACAAATTAGCAATATACTGCATAGGATTTGCGGACGACCTGGAAATTTTACCTCTTGAATTATCAGCCCAAAAATTATTAAACACGTGAAAGAAACTGATGAACAAGACAGTTTCAAAATATCTTTCGGGATCACAAATATTTTAAAATTAAAAGAGTTAAACCAATATGGGTAAACCAAATCAAGAAAAAGGAATAGAAAAAGACAAATAAATTAATATTCCAAAAGGTTGAATTGCATACCGACTTACATGGAAATCTATAACACGAAAAATACAGGGATTAAAATCAGAGTGCCTCTAGAAAACCATATCATTAATTTTAAATAGGAAAACAAATGTATAAAAAATATAAAAAAATTAACTTGAATCATAAAAAAATTGTCGGGAACAAAGTTAGCAGACGAATAATACCCTCAGAAGCAATCAGGAAATCAAACATTACACATTCATAACAACATTAGAAAGTGACGACATAAAAAGGATGTAAAACAAAACAAACATCTAATTTTAAAAATGGGAGTAAAAGCGAAGCAGACACTATGAAATGGATTGGCGAAATTAGATTCGATCTTAAACAGCCGGGAATTTCATCACAAGACATCGAAAAGCAGAAAACCTTCAGAACCAAAAATTACAAGTTGGCCTAAACGACAAACTAGAACAGAGTACTTTAACAATCTGGTGCATAAAGCAAACAAAAATAGGATGTGTGAAATAGCATCCCTTGTCTAGTGTCACTGGATGTAAACATGTCACTAATTTCTATTTTCCCAATTGTGCATTAATCTACAAGTAACCTCTTGCATCAGTATCTGTACGAGTACCGAATCACGGAAGAACTATATTTATAATTGTTGGATTTTTTTATAGATTGACTGTCATTTTGAAAATAACCAGGGCCGAGTCAGGAACGCCCACTTCCCGCCTAGAGGCGGAGCATCACACAAAACTCGGACTCGGAAAATGGCTACGAGAAAAACCATTGTTCACAAGTTTCTTTTTTCAATGAAGTACAAATATTAACGATAACAAGCATCATATGTTTATATCAGATAATTTTCATATTTTCAGCATTCAGTCCCATTCATACTTCGAAATAATGTTTGAAATCCAAAATGAATATTAAATTACGGTCGTTGTAGAATTAATCATTGCAAATTTAATTGCTTGTTGAATAAAATCTCCAGGTATAATTCCTCTAAATATTTTAGTCAACCTGTGGATAGCGTATTCTATACACTTTTATGTAACCCGATAAACATTTCTTTATTCAATTCAGCGGGGAAAGTCTTCCATATTTAGTATTTAAGTGCAGTTCATTCTTTGAATCACTGTAGTTTTATTATTGTCAAATAGCTTCTTTAAAAACGTAAAATATATTAAATATTTTTAGGCAACATGTTAGATGATTCAGAACATAATGACAACCAATACAATTTCGTATAAATTTTTATTACATTTGGTAGCTTTCGACAGGTACAGGTTATATTCATACAACAAAGATTACTCGTAGATCTCCTTGTTCCAAGGATCAACTCTTAAATTTGTCAATGGTGACGAAATATTTGGAATGTTAATCGGACTAATAAAAAATATTATAGGAAATATTACAAATTTATTTTAAAATATATCAAACCGACTATTATATTTCCACCTAAAATAAACAAAACGATAACATTAAGTACCCTAATTTTACTTGTTACGTATTGTTGTTTACATACATCATTATTTTAAGCGTTTTAAATTGAAATAATGGACATTCTTTCAAGTTGCCAAATTACTCAATTCGGCAGCGAATCGTTATTGTACTCGGCCCGGCGAACAATAACACTGATATCAAAATTTAAAACTCCTTCTTTAAACTAGTTACTAAAAATATCTTTTGTTATTTAACGAACAGTGATTTATGTGATTTAAAACATAATGATGATTTCCTTTAATATTTCTACGCGTTTTAGTTTGACAGATAAATAACAATATTTTTTCCCCTAATATTATTAGCCCGAAATTCTGTTCATAAGATTTGAAAGGTTATTCTCCACTAAATATAATTATTCGAGTAGTCCTTCTCAGTAAAATCAACAAATTCAATGGAATGTTTCAATTCAAATAAAACTACAATACACTGTCTCACAATTTAATGACATTAAATCATGTGCACCAAATTATTGGAATGTTTTTTTTTTCACGGGCTATTAGGAATTATAAATCGATCACCGGGAAACTTCACAACTTTTCAACTTCAACGTCAGCTATTCTGAACATAAGCCATTCATAATCCATCTCATAAAAAAACTACAATATATACTAACACGTGTTCGGTAAAAATGGCATTGATTGATGTTAAATGTATTTGATGGCAAAAATACTTATCACTATGCAATTGCAACAGATACAATTTATGGGAAATTATTTTGAAGATAGTGCTGTCGGGTTTCAACCAGAGTCAGTCCCTCAGGTCACCTGAAGACGATAACGGAGCTAGTCATTGAAACGTTGTGTGACTCACAAGAACTGACCAGGGGTTGAAACTCGAGAACATTATCTTCAACAGATTCACAGGGAGAACGTTCATTCCTTGACAATAATTTTTATATGACCTGATTGAGCTCCTACCACTGAGCATCTGTAAATCCTCTAACTAACAAATGAAAATTCTACCGACGTCAAGTGGTACCGTATCATAGTTATTTTACCGTATTATTCGAATAAAATCATAAAAACCACTGCTTTAATAGCTGCAGGAGGAACTGATTAGGAACGCGAAACATAAATAAACTAATATATTAGTGAAACGATGTTTTCATGTCAGTCTATGGATCATTCCATTGAAATTCCGTTAGTTCCTTTTATTTTACAGAAATTACACGTGATTTAAAATAATTATCATTTTCAACATGGTCGCGAAGACCGGGATTAAGACTGTTGGAGGATCGATACGCTGACCACGTGTCACTCCAAATTCGGAATGTGTCATGCAAGGTGACAGTCCGAAGTCGAATCGGAAGGCCAATCCCTCAATGTGCTGTAGAGCCAAGGAGGAAGGAGGGATCATTTTAAACGTCAAAAATGGTTGGCAATTAAAAAATAAATTAGATAGCCCGTACACAAAAATTCTCTATTGTCAAGAGCTTGATCAGGTTAGGCACCTTATATTAATTACCATTCCCGGTATCACTTTGTGAGGAAATATGGTTTTTGGTGCATACTTTCTGTTGTATAAACAAGTACTATTTTTTTTCCATTATGTTTCGTAAAGATTAGTCATCGGAATTCGCGTAATTCATAATTCCATTATCAGCCACTTTCCACATTTTTTTGTTTTATAGCTTTCAACAGCGTCTCCTTTATGAATTGTATTTAACTTTTTATTAGTGTATGAATACAGCTGAAAATTGTAAACTATTTTCACTAATGGCCGTTAACTTACTAGTTTCTTAGCCGAAATTTCTTCTTGTAACCACCCGTTCCCTATTTCGAAATAATTCCTTACTTCTTTATTGAGTTCCATATTTTAAAGTGTTTAGAGATTTATACAATTTTTATAAATTGAAACTTAAAACTCATGTAACTTTTGGATAAAACATCATCTTTAGACTTATTTTTTAAAACATTTAAAATGCTAAAATGTTTATTTAGAACTATGTTTATGGTATGTTTTAGTTTTCTTAGAAATGGTATTAATATGGCAAGAACTTTAGAGTAATTTTTAAAATAATTTTATTTGGTTATTATTATTATATGGTATTCTTAGATTCTGATATCATTGACAATTTGATTTATTTCAACTGACTGGAAGGTAAATGGAACATACAACAATTATTAGGGATATGTAAATCAATACAGCAATGAAGAATTATTTCCAAATATGGAACGGGCGGTTAGAATATTTATATATATATATATATATATATATATATATATATATATATGAGAAAATATAACCATTTATATTTTAATTTCACTTTTGTTGGTAGAGAAACACGTGCCGGAAATCTATAGTTTCCTAAACGTTTCCGTGTGACGCTACTGTTGCAACTATGAGTCACACAAGGAAAAAATGTCGTCTGTTCCTGTACGTAGCTGCTTCTTGTGAATTCTTCATGCCTGGTTTCTTCAAAATATAAGGCATAAAGCATTCTATGAAAATTTTAAATGGAATTTGTATTTTTAATATGTATTGTATTTAAATATGGAATCCCCATACCTAACTCTCATTTGATTTATACTCGAATTAACGATATCATTTAATTCACACGTCTAAATTTATCACATATACTAACTTTCCAACATGCGTAGCAGATTCCTGTGAAATATCTTGTCCGTATTCAGAAAATGCAACAGATACCAAATTATATTTATTCGTAACATGGAATATGTATTCAATTTAATATGGAATCCTCATTTCATTTGCTTATTTGAGTATTCCTAAAAAGTGCAAATTACAAAGTGTAACTGGGAATATGAATGATATTTATTATAATTGTGTTACTACAATTCGTTCACAGGTCTAACTTCTCTTTCTTTCTCCGATATGTAGAATGATGGGCCTATTGCAGGAGCATCCTCGTGTAGCCTGTTACCAAAAATAAGTAAATAAAGGTATTTTATTTATTATGTTTGTAAGAGAAACTAGTGGGAGTTTATCTAGCAGGTATAGTTTCACAGAGTGACTGTGGGGCTCAATCAAAATAAATAGATTAATTTACTGTCGTTTTGAATACTAGCACCACCCAAACAGGAACGTCTTCGTCCCTCCCAAAGGCGGAGCCTCAATCAATAACTGGCTAAGGAAATAAGTTCATTTCTTTCAAAGTGGGGCATCAAAAAAAGAACAATAAGCATAATCTGCTATATTCTGCTTTCGGAACTATATTATATTCAGACGCAGAAATAGTCAGTTTAATTCGTTGGCATAAATCTATGTTACAAAAACAATCAAATTCTCGCAGTTTTACACTGCAACCATTCGGCCACTATTATTCTTGAATAAAATCATCAGGTACAATTTGGCTTGGTAATGAAGTATGTGCTAACCCCCTGAATCATAATCGGAAAAGTTATCTTCCTACCTGGTATATTTGAATTCTTTTTAATCCCAATTCACAAAATATCAAGCATAGCACATTTTGAATGTACAAAACGACGTAATAATTATAATAACATAAATTACAATCCGAACAATTCTTATTTGACTTGATATCTCTAAAGACATATCCTTTATAAAATGAAAATAATTATATAGAGTGATTAATTAGAGTATATACAAAGATTAATGCATTGCATAAATGAATGATCACAAATTATCGTTATGTCACAGTATATTTTATCAAGGTCTTTTCAAATCAACTATTATGGCTGTATTGGTTTTAGATAATAAGTATGAAAATTTCTGATTAAAAATAGGGGAAACTATGTCGACGTGGTTGTTATGAAATCGATAAAATTAATTATATAAACAAGAACATTATACGTTGAAAAAATTATTATTTTTAATATCTATTAATGAAAATTCATGAACTACCTATTATAATATTGGTGTTCTTATATTCTCTACTACGAGGACAGAAAAACAATATCTTAAATTAATTTTATATTTAAAACCATAAAAATTAATAGTTCGTTACCAGAGTTTTTAATTTAAATTATGTGTTTAATATTTTAAGGTATTTATTATGAGACCAATTATCACCTGCCAGTGGCATTCCGGAAGAATGTTGATATCATAATAGTATATTTATATAATTCAATTCAATGTTTATGATTATTGCTTCTTTGAAGAATCAATAAAAATCAATATGAATGATGATTTAAACACTTGAGAACTCATAAGAGAAATACAACAGTTATGATAGTTTCCCTTCATCCTAAATGGGTTAAAATGTGAAATGCTTAAATTAATATCACATAATATTAGGGGCACTCGGGGAGGAACTGGATATGCTTTTTTGTTGGGTACTGTTGGAGTTTAGTAAATAGTGGCGGAACATTGTAACTCGTCAAGGATGAAGTCCCTGTAGCCGACTTGTTCAATTAAAACATAGTAAGTTTCATTCCTTTCATAAGAAATTACATAGGGTTTAAATTATAATTTTCAAGGTCATTAACGGCGTTTCTTCTACGATTTATATTTAATTTATTTGTTTGTATATGAATATAGCAGAAAATTACCACGCATCTTCACAAGCGGCTCAATTAATATTTCTTCATAATATATATATATATATATATATATATATATTATGATGGTATTACAATTTAAATTTTTGTTAATTTCTTTTTAGTATTTTCATGTCAGGAAATCTTTACTTTCCTAAATACTTTTCCACGTGAAGGTAGTGCTGCCACTATAATTCAAAGAAGGAAAACTTGTCTTCTGTACCTGTACCTAGCAGCTTCTTGTGAATTATTCATGTTGGATTCAGCAAATATATAAGGCATAAAACTTTCTATGGATATTTAAAATGGAATTTCTATTAAATTTCATGTGGAATTCTCATTATATCGTTCATTTGAGTGCTTCGTGAAATGCAACTTCCAAACTGTAATTATGAGTGCGATTAAAGATTTATACTTCTAATCAACGACATTAATTTATTCACAAGTCTAAATTTATAACATATACAAACTTTCGAAGATTCCTGTGAAATTACTCGTCTGTATTCAGAAATTGAAACGGATACAAAATTCTATTCATATGCAACGGGGAATTTTTATTCCATTTAAAATAGAATCCTCATTTATATGGCTTATTTGAATGTTAAAAAAGACTACTGTATACGAATTATGAATGAGATAATTAGTGCAATTTATTACAATTAAGCACGAACGTACATTATTGTATTCACAGGTCTAAATTTATCAGTTGCCAGCATAGATGTCTTCTCTCTCTCTCTCTCTCTCTCTCTCTCTCTCTCTATATATATATATATATATATATATATATATATATATATATATATATATTAGAAATATGTGGAAGATGGCTGAGAATGGAATAATTCCGAGTACTGAATTTTACGAAACGAAATAAAAAATAGCAACTATTTATGGTAGCAATATTCAGTCGGGAATTGAAAACCTATAATATTTTAAATCAGAAGTAAATTTAGCCAAAATATCAAAAAATTTATCCTCACACTACCTGTCATATTATCCTTAGTGTGTGGTCAACTAATTCTCACCGGGGATGTTCTGATAATCATTGTTACTGGACATTTTCCACACAAATAATTAGTCTACCAATATTACAATTAGTTAATTGTGAGCGCTTTGCAGTACAGTCAGTCTCTTCTGATGAATTAAGCTACAAGATAGACTACAGCGAATACCGAACTCAGCTATAAGGGAAGAATGGTTTCTTTAGCGGCACATTTTTTACTAATGAGAGCATTCAAACCACATTGGATTTCAACCAACTAGGATATATTTTCTCATTACAAGATACATGATCCCATTAAAATTATGACATGCTAAGTAATAAGGCAAACTTTTACATTTAAAAATATTATCCACATAAAAATCATCATATTACTTATTAATAAGTTTACATAACCTAAATAGGGTCCATATCAGGACCGAAACATAGTTGCTTTTCAATTATATTTTATGTTTCACTAATTTTTGTCTGTACTGGCCTCATTTAAACTTGTCCAAAATCATCATACTAAAAAAGCGTGATGATGACGAATTAGACCGGCAGAATGTGGACTGAAGAGTAGAGCAATGACGAAAATCCATTACGCAAATTAGCCCTGAAGCAATGCCAAGACGTTTGAGGTGAGGTACCAAGTTGAATGGAAAGTGTTTCGTGGTTTCAGAGAGTAGGTCTGGGGTTTCTGCTAATTTTCACAGGTATCCCTCTTTAAAGATTCATGTTAATTGTAACTCTGAGGTGTATTTTAATAGATTCATCGATAAATTTGGCAGTTTCCCAGGTTTTTTTGTTGTACGTAAGAAATATGTACGGAAACCTGTCGTGATTTAGTATCTCATTAATAAAACTAGTAATACGACCAAGAGTCCACATATCTGACTGTCGGAGAGCCAGGAGCGATAATGCCTGTGAACTCATTTCCTCTAAGAAATACATTTATGAAGATGTACTCTTGAGCTGTGAGTGAGTCATAATTTTCAGTATAGGACAAATATGTAGAATGGACGCTTAATATTCAAGCGCTCATAAGAAACAACTGCATATAACAACATAAAAAACCAAACAAAAAGTAATTAATATCTATGTTTGACAAGGCGACACAACATGAATTTAAAATACAAGTTATACGGCAGGTAATAAATATCCAGGTTAACAAATAAAATAAAGTCTGATTCTATGTTTAAATTGTCATATGTGAATCATATAAATTAATGTAAAATTGGCATACCCAAGATGGGCGACCCCGTAGAATAAATATGCCAACTTACCTGAAACAAAGAAAAACATCGTTGTAACGTTTCATAATTAATATTTTGTCAATATAATAACATGAGATTTCATATCAACGTATAAATATTAAGTTTCGAAGTATGGAAACTGGTTAAATGAATATTATTGCATTATTAAAGATGTAAAGGTGGATTTAATTAACTCCAACAAAGCTACGAAAGCTTATATAAACGCACGACTTGCTTAAGCGGTAGGCAAAATTGTGTATAGACCAATAAATATGTAATGACCACAACGTTCATGCTACTTTAAATAAATAAATTTTTAAACATTTAAAATAAACTACTACGTACTGTTGTAATTGTCTGAAATAATCTAAAATGTGTTTGTGATGTTGTAACGAATACACGCCACACCGTATAATGAAAATCTTATCCAAAATGTAAATTAATAACAAAATATAGTATAATGTGTATATATTTTTATTGAATATCATATGCTTGTATTTCTGTGCTTATTAGAGTAAATTCCAATTAAGGATCCAACTCAAAATCCTATTTAACTGGAACAAGAAGAGGGTCACCCACAGAAGTATATAACAGCCGTCACCCACATATCAGTGACGTAGCGACGAAAGTGTTAATGACAATATAATACAGAAAGACAATATATTTTGAGGAGTAAGTAAGAATATGTGTAAAGATATTCAGTTGAAACAAGGGGATCGTAAATCTAAGGGACGTTTCGGGCGGTAAGACAGTACGGATAATTAGTTAAGTTACACCATTTAACATTAATATTTCGGTATTTTTTTCCAGAATATTACAAATATTACGAAAATATTAATAATTATTTTCTTCCTTTTCATAGAGACGATCAAAACGTCCAAGCGGTTGGCACAGAACATCAGAAGGAAAATAATTTGTTTTTTAATTGCTCTAACGGTTTGTTCTCAACCAAAAGACTCAGTAAAATAATAAATACAAAAATTGTCAAGCCTCACTTTTTATACAAGTGTTTGAAACGATACAAAATGTATTTTAACAGTTTATAGTTGGCATGGAGCGATTACGTAACTTGTAGCCGTATTTCAAAGTTTTAATATAAACCTTTGTATTTCAAATATGTTATCATAGCAAGGATAATATTACCACTTCTACAAACACGTTGTCTTAATCTATATCAATAAATAAAGTTGAAGTTTTGTCTACTGTCTGTCCCGTATGTTTGTCTGCAATAGGATCCGAAATGCTAGACGAATTTCAATGAAAATCTGATGGTTTTAAAAAATGTAATTTAAATTAAATATGACTGCATATTTCATTTCGATGATGATATTAATATAATGTATGCTACGTGCGTTAAAATCTCCATAGTGGATGGGTATGTTTCATCTTTTTTTTGTGTATTCGTACCCTACCTCCCTTCTATCTTACTCAAATTATTAATGATCATACTTAATAAAAGAATCGCATGTTATTCGGAAGCCAAAGACTCGTTTAAATGGATCAACTCATAGCAATGAGTGAATCAACAATTTTAAAAAAATGGATATTTCCAGCACTAGTCTAGCCTGAATTTAATAAAATTATTTAATCCTTTCATTAAAGCTACGCACACTTCATGAACGATATGCGGCCGGGCAACATTTTTACTATGTGCCACCAGACACAATTTTGTATATTCCCGCAATATTGCTGCACTATACATAAAAATGCATTTGAATAAATTAAATAAGAGTTATCTATTCCTATCATTAAATTGTCATATTGTCAAATTGGCGAAATAATTCTAATTGGTATTCCATGTCTTTTACAGCAGAAAATTGCTAACTATTTTCACTAATGTCACGATTATTTTCTAGTTTCTTTTCTGTTATTTATTCAGAATATACACCATGCTGTTATTACAATTGAAATTAATTACAATTGAATTCCTCTCCTGTTGGTAATGAAACACTTGTGGGTATTTTCATTTCAGGAAATCATTAGTTTCCCAAATACTTTTCCGCGTGAATCAAACAAGGAAAAGATTCCTGTGACTTTTTAAGGTCCGGATTCTGGGAATATTTAAAATGGAATTTATATTAATATTCATATGGAATCCAAATTTCTATCTTATTTATATGTTTTTTTAAAAACATTATCCGTTAATATTAAGAGCAAATATCCTGACGTTATAATTTCACTTCTTATTTAATCGTATCTTTGTGAATTAAACGTGACAAGCTAGACCATATAGTTTTTGCAATGTTATCTCACAATAAAATGTTGCTTCCACAAAATAAATGTGCAATTCGTAAATAAGCTAATGTAATCAAATAGTAACTACCTATAAAATAATCCCCAACTAGTAATATGTTGACAAATGAAATTTAAATGTTATGGAAACTTCCATAAACCAGTCAAAACTTTCTGGGAAAAAGAAATACAATCGTTATAGGCAGCAGCGTTACCACTTAGCCTTAAATGCACGTATTACAAGTCCAATAATAAATCAATTCGATTGGGAACGGTTGGAGAATACTGTTTTGGGGAGCAGAGACACCAGTCCGAAGAGCTGAGAATGACCCAGGCGGAAAGTGGACATCTTTGGCTGCCGCACCGAGAACTGAAAAAAAAACCTTTCCCTTTGTTTTCACTGCGTGTGTCTTGACTACAAGGACCGTTAATAACGTTTCGGAAGTGACGCTGAAAAGCTTAATATTTAATAATTTTCTTTTTGTAATTATTTGTAGTTAGGTTAGGTATTAGAGCTTAAGCTAAAATGAATGTGAGCATGAGTAAAATTTGAGGAACGATTAATGATTGTGGAGTCGGAGTGGGCTTTAGCCGGGAATTAAATGATAAATTAAATTGTTTGAACCTTATTTCATTGTTAAGTAGACCGTCCAATCTCTTAATTAATTATTAAACGCAAGACCCCTGAGAGTCTCTTGCTCGGCTAAAAAACTCGCATGTCTTGGCTGGACGACGCCCATCTCCCTCGGAATCTCGCGGTTCGCGATTGCCGTTTATTTTATCATAGATAAATATACATTGATTCTGCATATGCAGTGGCGCCCGGGCCGGCATTACGACGTGAAAAGATCCGAGGGGGAGGGAAGCGTTACATAATATAGCATACTAATTCTAATAAAAGAAATTATCAATTACAATCCATCATTACTGTTTTTAATATTCATTAATGACTTACCGAAATACTTGAAGTCAGGGGTAAGGCTTTTCGCTGACAATTGTATCATATACAGATAACAAACGAGGAAGACACTTTATTATTACAAGAAGATCTAGATAAAGTTAATAGCTGGGCTCTGGAAAATAAAATGAAAATTAATGGAAAGAAAAGCAGCTCAATCTCGTTTACTAAACGCACGTTGTTAAATGAGACAGAATATAGAATAGGTGGGGAACTAATTCCAAGGGTAACGAGCTGCAAATATCTGGGGATATATTTCAACAACAGACTTGGGTGGGAGGAACAAGTGAATTTCACGGCCCGAAAAGCGTGGAATTCCTTACATTTCATTATGAGGAACTTAAAAAAGGGAAGTTCAAAAACAAAAGAAGGTGGCATACTTATCTCTAGTTAGACCAATTTTGGAATATGGGGCGGCTTGTTGGGATCCTTATAGAATTAATCAAATAGAATCATTAGAGGAAGTTCAGCAAAGGGCTGCTAATTTTGTGCAAGTAGGGTCAGGTCATAGGAAGGAAAAAGTAAAACAGCTAGGTTGGGAGGTATTGTCAGAAAGGAGGGAGAAAGCAAGAATGCATTTGCTATTCAAAGCTTATACGGGGCAAAAACCATGGATTGGAATTAGCTACAAAATGCAAAAGCCCAGTTATATAGGTAGATGGGATCACCAATTCAAAGTGAAATATAGAAAACAAAAAACAGATGTTGGAAAATTCTCATTCCTAAATAGGACTATCAACGACTGGAATAATTTACCTGTGGGGGTGTTTGGAGGAAATCCTCTTCAAGAAAATAAATTTAGGTCAAATCTGAAAAAACGTGTGAAGTGAAGTGGATATTTTTTAATATAAATGTGTTTCCGAATATAAAAAACTAAAGTGAAGTGAAGTGTTTCTCTTTTCTCTTTCAGGGCATCCACAGAACATGTTTATCTTTCTTTAGTTTATAATTATGTATCTGCCACCGGGCTTGCGCCCAATTGTAGATTATTAACAAATACAAAAAATAGAATATTGCTTGTTGGACTAGGTATCTCTGAGGCGTATCCTTCACGCGAATGAGGATCTGATACATCCTCCTTTAAATAAATCAGTCGAATGAATAATTACAAGAATACAGACAAAATGCAATACATAAATGAATTATTCAATACAGATGACTATAATGTACCCAATATGTACAATAAAGTTACCAATATATTTAAAAAAAATACAGATAAACTGTCAGAAATCACCTTGATTGGAAACCCAGTAAGACTAAAACACACTTTACGATTCATGACACTGTTGATTTATCAGGGTTTTTTCAAATAAATTGTTATGGCTGTATTGTTTTTAGAAACGAACTATGGTATTTTCTGTTTAATAGTTAGAGAACTATATCGACTTTATGGTTATCACATTGATTGTTTAAATACATATATACAAAAACAATTATTTTAAACGTATGTAACTACGTAAAAGTAATAATAGCTACCGTCACAACTACGACCGAGACAGAATCGATATTGTTTCGCTGGCGTTTATCTGAAGATCAGTAGAATTAATCATTCACACAATCTGAAAGCAGTTAATACTCTTATATATACTAGTTATGAGAATAATTACAGCTTTACGGCAGAGGCTGAGATCGTAATAGTAAACTTAAATTCAATTAAAATTTAATGCATCCTTCAGATATTCAACATAATGTTTGCCCCGAAATGTGTTTTTACCGTTTTAAAATTTAAAATGATGAATCAATATATCATATAGTTTGCTTCAGCAAAAACAACAATTAATTGTGTGCCACGATAACGAACGCGCGGCAATGGCAAGGTTCCGTTACACAGAACCTAAAGCAGCCGTTTCTTTTAAAAGCGGTGTAAGTTATTTTTTGACAAAATGTTAATTATGATGAAGAATACAATCGGGCACGAGATATTTCTGTATCAATGTCCCTGTATAAATACTTATTATAAACTTGTGTTTTTAATGCAATTACAAATATAATACTGAGAACGTAATAATTTATCTACTTCATCCATACGGCGTTTACAATGCATTACTACAGAATATTGTACTATATACGACCATGTCGAAAAACTAAAACATTTATTTTACATTAAATAATTCGAGATGATTTCGTTTAGACGAAACCACTAGAAAATGCAATTCTAAGAAGACGAATATATGCTAATACTGAAGATGTGAACTGACTAAAGATATACAAGCTGTGTAAAACTTCACCCCATGATAATAGGGATATTAAAACACTAGATTTATCCCCGGACGGAGGAACACAACTAAAATTAAATACTACCACCTAATTTAAATTATTTATCTTTTTGAAAGCCATTACAATGCATGTTCTGTAACCTTATTTAGTAAAGTAAAATATATGTCTTAAATAAAGGCAAGTCAATCAATGATTTTCCATTTGGATTACAATAGAAATTGTCACGTATATTCAGCAATGATTCAAAACTAGTTCCTTTGCTGTTATACCTTCATAATATTAATAAAAGCATTTATGCTGTTTTTACAATTTAAATTTAATGTAATTTGTATCACAATGCTATAGGTAGAAAAACGTTAAGGAGTGTTTACATTTCAGGAAATCTTTGATTACGTAAATAGTTTTCCGGGTGAAGCTAGTGCTGCCACTATGAATCATACACGGAAAGATTGTCTTCAGTACCTGTACCTAGCAGCTTCCTGTGAATTATTCACCTCTGGATTACGCAAAATATAATGCACAAAATATTATATGGATATTATTTTTTTAAATAAAGACACGTCTATTCATTTCTGATTTGGATTACAACCGATAAATGTCAACTATTTTCACTTTCGATCCCCCACTACTTTCTTTGCTGTCCCTTTTTCATAATATAAATCATAATTTTTTATGCTGTTACTACATTTTAAATATCCAGTTTGTAGAGAAACGTTAAAGAAGTATTTCAATTTCAGGAAATCTTTAATTTCGTAAATTCTTTTGCGCGTGTAGCTAGAGCTGCCACTATGAATCTTACAAAAAAATGTCATCTCTATCTGTACCTAGCAGACTCCTGTAAAATTTTTATGTCTGGATTCTGCAAATATATGACGCATGAAACATTCTATGGAAATTTAAAATGGAATCCTCATTTTTACCTCTTATTTGAGAAAAGCAACTTCCAATCTCATTATGAGTGCGATTGAACATTTATACACGAATTTACGATATTATTTTATTCACACGTCTACATTTATAATAGTTGCAAACAATATATATGATAATGCGGACTTCAAACACTAGATTTATTCTATTTGGAGGAAGACCACTAAATTTGAAAATATAATAATTTTTTAATAACTGTTAGGACGAAACACCTACCTTGATACATTAAGTGTAACCAGAGGTAAACTTACAATTTAACAAAATTGAAACGATTACAGATCGAATACTTTCCCGGTGTATTTACTGCACAAAAAGTTAAATAGACATCTTATTACGCAAATAAAAGAAAGCCTTTTATCAGGTTTTCTTTTCTTACATGCTATTTTATACCGATCATCGGAAATGTAATTCCTTCATATATTTACCACCAGAAAACTATAACTGCTTATATTTATGAAAAAGTATTTTTACGTGGTATGAATGAGCACCAAGCACATAATATCCCAATATTTCAAAATATTCAATAACAGTTCTACCTACGGCAATTTGTTGTACCGTATCTTAGATAATGGACGTACGTAATTTTATATCAACCATGGTTCTAACAGCAATAGAATAATTAGATTACAAAACCCACACTATTAATAAAATAATTCGTTGTGTTGATGATATTATAGAGAAATGAGGTTTCCAAGCAAGGTTTACAGATCTCCCATTAAAACACGGTTATGTTATTTTTTCTACTTAAATTAGATGGGATTTAAATTTTATTATTTTCAAAGTCATTACAATAAATTTTCTGTACCCTTACTAGGAAAGTAAATATTATTTTTTTAAATAAAGACACGTCTATGACGGATTTTTCATTTCTGATTTCCACATTATTTACTTAACTTGCAATTATCTTCTCCAACTAATGATGTATCTAAATATTATCTGCAAAAACTACTTAAAGTGCTCCACATTCAAGTTTGCAATCAGAAGCAGCTTGAAAAATATTTACAAATAAATAATGAAATGGTTTCTTATATAACAGTTAAATGAAGAAACGATAAATATATGTGGATCAAAAGTCAATTTGACAGCAAACAAAATAGTATTTATTTAGCATAGTTACGTCGTTTTGCTCAATCTATATCAGACGCAACCGTCCCTTGACGGAGACCATGGCACAAAATTATTCAATATCCATTTACAATTACTTGATCAGAAAAAGGGCACAACGTATAAAATAAATTAAATAAATATTATTTCCTTTGTTACAATTTGGCAGTGTTTTTTAATTATTTAAATTAAATTAACAAATCGAATTTTTTAATCATTTTGACATTTAATTATGAAGACAACTTTGAATAATGCCTGTCGCAAAAAAATTTAAACAGTGTAGCACTTAAATTAGGAAATAAAAATATGGGTTATCAAGTAATTAGAACAACAATTTTTATTGCAAACGAAATTGCTTGTCTTGTGTTGCAGATTTTCAATACTTCTTCAGATAGTAAAAAAAACTAAAAGCAAAGAGACAAATC
Source organism: Eucriotettix oculatus (assembly GCA_034510155.1). Classification (NCBI taxonomy): domain Eukaryota; kingdom Metazoa; phylum Arthropoda; class Insecta; order Orthoptera; family Tetrigidae; genus Eucriotettix; species Eucriotettix oculatus. The sequence continues at coordinate 107,008,763 of CM067376.1, read as the reverse complement.
TGCGCAATTCCTCAGATACTTAGATCATAAATATTCAAGTGGACTCGCCCAATGAGTAAAGAGCCACTCCCCTCCCCTCCCCTGCTCCACTATATAAGGAAAGTCGGCCACTTTCCCTGCCAGTGAGACAGGAGGTAGCTAAAGACCACGAGAGGGTCCTTGGTGACGTAACCCGAACCGTCGTAGTCAGGTAAGTGATTATCTGCGACCTTTGCATACGTGAAAATTTTTTCTCTGCTTTGGTTCTCTGCATCCAGAACTTCACAGACCCTTGATTGTCGAGATTCTGACGGTGCGAACAATTCTAGTGTCTCAAATAGTGTATCCGTTGCCTGGAATTCTTTTATACTGAAAGGACTGAAGGTAATTGAAGTATTCACATTGCTTAGGAATTGTTACATTGTAAGCTATTCAGTTCTTAATACTGCTTATTTACTATAAGGCTAAAGCAGATATGGTCTTGATTATTCGTTAAAGAGGACAGAACCTGGTCGTTATTATATTATGCCAGTATTATCATTTGTGTATTAATAGATCTGAATTTATTGACCCCATTTCAGGTATAAATCCAAACATTTTATATTATTATAAACTCTGGTCTTATTTTCATTTAAACCACAACGAAGAGAGTAAATTTCATTTTAAGGGGGTTTTTATATTCTTAAAGTTGCACTGGAAACTAGGCATAACACCCAAGTTGCTGCATATATTTTAATTGATACGTCTGAAATCTTGCAGTACTTTCGAAAACATAAAACTAGTGAGTTAGTCCCCGAATCTCAGACAACTTCATACTCTCAGGTCACAATGATTTTCTGCTCCGCGTAACGTTCACTGGTAAATCTCAAGTTTGGCGTTGAGTTTTTCTATTTGCTGCTATTAGAATTACATAGCTCCAATACCATCACATGGAGAAGATACATGACTACTGACAATTTCCATTCTAAG